>JAHHFK020002007.1:0-236817 GCA_024533555.2 Aedes koreicus | reverse complement strand
TCATTCCGACAACGGAAGAAACTTCATCGGAGCTGAACGCATATTGAAGGAGCAGATTAAACGTATTAATGAAGATTCAGCAGTCATCTTTACCAAAGCTTCCACAAAGTGGATATTCATAACACCTACCGTGCCCTCATGGGTGGTTCCAGAGAGCGCTTGGTGCGGTCCGTCAAAATTGCAATGAGCAGTCTTCCACAAGAGCGCAAGTTGGACGATGAAGCATTGTACACTGTAGCCGTGGGAAGCCAAGCTATTGTCAACTCTCGCCCGTTGACTTACCTACCTCTTGATGCGGCCGAGCAGGAAGCCCTCAAGCCAAAACACTTTCTAATCGGGTCTTCTAGTGGCGTAAAGCAGCCGGCCATGGAGATGGTCGATCCCGTTAAAACAGTTGTCAGCTCGTGAAACATGATCCAGCACAACCTTGACATCTTTTGGAAACGTTGGATCAGAGAGTACCTCCCTACGCTGACAAGATGGTTTATGGGGAGACGAAGATGGTGCAGCCCGGAGATTCGGCCGTGGTCATCGATGATTCGAAGTGGAATGGATGGGTCCGAGGAAAAGTATTGACGGTTACCCTAGGAAAAGACGGCAGAGTAAGGCAGGCAGTAGTCCAGACGTCCAGTGGTGTATTCCGGAGACCGGTATCCAAGTTGTCGGTGCTGGAGATAAACGAGACAGGTAAAGCTGAGGTTGATACTCATCTTTACGGGTTCTGCTTCTATACCATCCCTTTCAACAGATTGTCTTGGTCCTCTTTCTGTACTCCTTTCAGGTGTTCCTCGGAATGCTGCCTCCACTTTTCGGTCACAATCGTCTGAAAGAATACTCACATCCATATCCCGACACATTTCAGCTCTCGGCACGAAGGGTCTGTGGGATGTGTTGAGTTTCTGGTACAACTTCCTCGTTTCATGTAAGCAGTGCAGCTATTCTACCTCCTCACATTGTCCTACTCCTCCAAGGGACGCTTTTTCTGCCGAAAGAGTTAGGTTTGCTGGTTCCGCTTTTGTGTGTATCGTGACGGGTAGCTTGACGCAGCATATGTGTCCCCGCTGCGCTTTTCTCTTCCAACAACTGCTGACATTTTTCGTCGAATCACTCGTTCTATCTGTTTCGTTCCACGTAGCCGAAGAGTTCTCCGCTACGCTGCTGATAGCTGTTTTCACGGTGTCCCAACAGTTCTCAAGAGGAGCTTCGTCGAGCTCATCGTCTTTCGGCAGCGCAGTCTCGAGCGATTGCGCGTAGCCTGCGGCGACGTCAGGTTGCTTCAGTTCCGCGAAATTTTACTTCACTACGGAGATATCAGGGCGCCGGTATCTTAACCGTCACTAGGTAGTGGTCCGCCTCGGTAGGTTCTGACGTCGGTGATGTCTGAGAAGTGCCGGCCATCTATCAAAACGTGGTCGATTTGTGATTCCGTTTGATTCGGTGACCTCCAGGTGTACCGATGTGGGAGGCTGTGCTGGAAGAAGGTACTACGTACGGCCATGTTTTTGGAGGCGGCGAAGTCGATCAGTCGAAGGCCGTTTTCGTTGGTCAGCTGGTGTGCGCTGAACTTTTTCCAATCACCGGTTTAAACTCATCCTCCTGGCCAACCTGAGCGCTGAAATCCCCGATGATGATTTTGATACCATGGTTTGGGCAGCGGTCCAGCTGCGCGTAGAGGCTCATCTTTGTCGTCTCGGTACTTCCGAGGTGAGGGCTATGCACATTAATGATGCTGATGTTGTAGAACCGGCCCTTGATCCATAACGTACACATCCGATCACCCGCTTCTGCATCTCACCCATCACGGTGAAAGCTGTTCCCAGCTCGTGTGTATTGCCGCAGCTCTGGTAGATGGTATGACCATCCCGAAGCGTACGCACCGTGGATCCTTTCCAGCACACCTCTTGCAGCGCTACGATGTCGAAGTTACGGTTCTTCAATTCGTCGGAAAGCACGCGAGAAAGGTATTTCCGAGGAAATTGAGAGTTCGGCAGTTCCACGTCCCGAGTTTCCAATCGTTAGTGATATGCATTTTTATCAAAGTAAGATGTTCTTATCATAGCAGCCAATTTTATTCAATTCACTCTTTTGAATGAGTAATGGATTCTAAACAAAAAGCTCATATTATTCATAGTTATGAACAGGAAACTATAGAATTATTCCGTAATGTTTTCTAAGTTGTGTGTTTATCATGTGTAAAAATAATAAATGAGTTTTATTTTTCACTGAAAAATTTTTACATTTAATTATTGAATTTCAAAACATATTAAAACTGTTATTCATTAATTCATAAATTTCAAATATCTCGCCTTTGATGACCATTGCTTCCTTCAGCAATTTGTTTGTCATACATTTTTGTATCTTTTTATTGTATTAACTTCATAATAGCATTACGTTGGGTACACTTTATATGAGTAAATATTGTAAATTAGCAATATAACGGGTGTCCACTAAAAAATGAGAATGATTTCAATACTTTTCCATCGGAACAAAAACGGCCGCATAGAAATGCTCACTCTAGATGAATGAATCGTTGCACTCTCCAGAAAATTTTCATACACTCTTATTTCACTCTAACATGTTCAGTCGTGTTCAGCATGCCGTCGAAACAGGGAAGAACTGCGCGCTCGCAGTTGTACAATTCTTTCAAGCGAACGAAGATCGTGGAAAAAAATACACGGTGGACCATTTTTGTCGTGAAAAAGTTCCGGTATCCACCGTATACCGTATCCTGTGCATGCATGAGGGAGTAACCCGGAAGAAAGGTTGCGGCCGTCCAGCGAAAACAATGAATGAGAAAACGCTCCGCTCGCGTGCGCAGCATGTTCAACAACAAGGATTCGGTAAGTCAACGGGAAGCAGCCCGAAAGTTCCAGTGTTCCGAGTTGCTCATCTGCAAGACGCTAAAGAAAGAAGGAATAGTGTGTAGAAAGAAAACCAGATCCCCAGAGTACACAGATGAGCAGATTCAAACCGTGAAATCCCAATGCCGCTGGATGACTCGGAATTACGGCGGAAAATCTTTTCGTTCTGGACGACGAAAGCTACTTTCCTCTTTCGAAGTCTCAGATACCGGGAAACGGCCGATTCTACACTAAGGACAAATCCACTACTCCTCCAAAAGTAATGTATAAGTTCAAGCACAAATTTGAATCGAAGGTTATGTTATACATCGTAATATCCGATAAGGGGTATTTCGAAGCCGTGGTTCAAACCAAGCGGTTTGGCCATCAGTAGCTCGGTAAAGACCGATAGCACAATCGACGTTGTCCGAGATACCATAGCAACGAGTAAATAACAAACTCGTTGCAGAAGTTCTTAGTATATAAGCATGGGTACCATGGTAACGTATAAACAACCTGAGAGGGTATAAATATGATTTTTTCCCCCAGCGCTGTTAGTCTATATTCTACCGTCAAGATCGTTATAATAAATTATTAATACCGTTTCTGTAACCCGGCTTTTCCTGCTCTGCGAGTATTACCTACAAGAGGTTATGGGCACCCCGAAGGAAACTGCGCACGGAATTCCCCAGTATTCCGGCGGACTGGGTTTCGAGAACTGGAGTTTTCGCGTCAAAATGTTCCTGGATGCGGCGGCCGTATTGCAGGTGTTGACGAACGACGTTCCGGAAGCGGAAGCGGCGCAGAAGACGTTTCTAGAAGCAGACCGAAAGGCGAAGAGTCTCATCGTTGGTTTCCTGGCTGATGAAGTTCTGGAAGTTGTCCGGGACAAACGCAGTGCGAAGGAAATGTGGACCAGCCTCTGTGAAGTATTTGCGAAGAAGTCGGTGGCCAGTCAAACGCTCCTAAGGAAGCAACTAGGACGTTTGCGAATGAAGGATGGAGCTTCGATGCGGTCTCATCTACTGGCATTCGATGATTTGGTGAGGCAACTAAAAACGGCGGGCGCAGAGCTGGCTAATGGTGATCTCGTGTCCCAGCTGTTCCTGAGCTTGCCGGACTCGTACGATCCGTTGGTTACGGCACTCGAGAACATCAAGGAGGAGGATCTCACCTTGGATGTCGTCAAGCAAAGGCTCCTGGCGGAAGAGCAGAAACGTGCTGATCGAACGGGTGAATCAACGGAGGAAAAACCAGCGGCGTTTGCAGGCAACCAGCAGAACAAGCGTGGCGACAAATTCAAAGGCAAATGCCACAAATGCGGCAAAGTGGGCCACATGAAGAAGGACTGCAAGCAGAAAGAAGTCCATGCTGCTGCAGGGCGAAATGCGGTCAGTTTCATGGTGAGTCATGATGGTGTGACGAAGTCAGCCGGCAATACTATCCAGTTCAAACTGGATTCCGGAGCGACCGACCATTTGGTGAATATCAGGACGTTTTTCGACTCGATCGAATACTTGAGGACGCCGGTGGTGATCAACGTTGCTAAGGATGGGCAAAATCTGGTGGCGAAAGAAGAAGGCGTGATTAATGGATACAGTAACCATGGCGTGCTTCTGAATGTGCGGAAAGTGTTGTACGTGCCCGATCTCCGTGACAATCTTCTGTCGGTAAAGAAATTAGCGGCTACCGGTGTGGAGGTGCTTTTTCTGCAAAACAAGGCGGTTCTTAAGAAAGACGGTGTTGTTATTGCGACGGCATCGATGAAGGGCAATCTCTACGAGCTTAGCATCAAGGTGAATGAATCGATTGCAAACGCTTGCCAGGTAGATCAAAATGAGCTTTGGCATCGTCGCCTGGGGCATCTCGGCCAAGGTGGCATGGCCAAAATCGTGCAAAAAGATATGGCGGCCAGTATGGATTTCAAGCCTGGACCGATTCGATTCTGCGACGCCTGTGCCCAGGGCAAACAGTGTCATGATCCTTTCGACGGAACACGTGAAAGAGCGAAGCGACCCCTTGAGCGGGTGCATTCCGATGTATGCGGCCCAATCGATCCACCAGCCTGGGATGGATCCAGGTATTTCGTGTCGTTCATCGACGATAAAACTCACTTCGCCATGATTTACCTCATGAAGCGGAAGTCGGAGGTCTTCGAGAAGTTTAGGGAATACGAAGCGGTGGTGACTGCTCAGTTCGGTATGCGGATCTCGAAGCTGACTGTGGACCAAGGCAGGGAATATTGCTCGACTATGCAGAAGAATTTCTACAGGACAAAGGGTATTCAGGTTGAAGCCACCGTCGCCTACACGCCTCAGCAGAACGGCGTCGCTGAGCGATTCAACAGAACGCTCGTAGAAAAAGTGAGGACCATGCTAATTGATTCATCAATGCCGAAGTCAATGTGGAGCGAAGCAGCTCTTACAGCAGTGTTCTTGATAAATCGCAGTCCGTCAGCAGCGGTGTTGAAAGGTAGTACACCGGCCGAATGTTGGATTGGATCCAAGCCGGATCTAGCAAAGCTACGGGTTTTTGACTGCAAGGCATATGCGTGGATTCCTGCGCAACCCCGCAAAAAGTTGGACAACAAAAGCCAGAAACTCATCATGATTGGCTATGCCCCTAATGGGTACCGACTCTGGAATAAGAAAAGCAGGAAGGTGGTTATTGCTCGTGACGTCCGTTTCGATGAGATGTGTTTTCCGTACGCATCTGTGCCTAGAAAAGAGGAGAAACAATTATTGGTGTTACCGTCGTACGAGCAAGAGGGGGAAGCTGAACCACATGTGCCTGAAGCGGAAAAGCATACCGACGAAGAAGAAGAGTTCAGACTTAAGTGAAGACATCTTCGAGGATCCAGAACAGGACGAGCCAACTGGATCTACAACGGTTGCGCTCCCTTCACAAATAGAAAGACGCGAAGCGCATGGCGAGTCGTCGAGGCGTAGTGAACGGGAGCGCAGGACTCCAGGTAAATTTCTGGATTATATTACTGGTTACCGAGCAACCTCTGCCGCATTTTCCTCCTCCCTAGAAGTTCCTCAAACCTACCAAGATGTGCTGACTCGGGACGATCGAGATGAGTGGCTGAAAGCCATCCAGGACGAACTGAAAGCAATGGAAAGCAACAAGGTGTGGAAGCTGGTATCATGCCCTCCCAACGTAAAGCCGTTGAAAACGAAATGGGTTTTTCGAATCAAGGAGGACGAACAAGGACGAACAGTTCGGTACAAGGCCCGACTCGTCGCGAAAGGTTTCCTCCAGAAACCGGGACTGGACTACGAAGAAACGTACGCTCCAGTGGCCAAGCTTGCGACAATTAGGATCATCCTTGCGGTAGGCGTCCACGAAGGTTTCTTCTTTCACCAGATGGATGTGAAGACAGCATTCCTGCACGGTGAGCTGAAGGAAACTATTTACATCTGTGCTCCAGACGGTGTGAAATCAGCGCCGGGGACGGCGTGCATGCTGCGAAAGTCGCTTTATGGACTAAAGCAATCGCCACGGTGTTGGAACCAGAAGTTCACCAGTGAGATCGAGAAGATGGGATTTGTTCGGTCGAAGCGAGACTACTGCCTGTACGTCAGGTACCGCGATGGTGACGAGCTGTATATCATCTTATACGTCGATGATCTTCTGATTGCGGGAAGAAACTTGGACACCATCAACCAGCTAAAGAAGAAACTGTCCACCGTGTTCGCAATGGCCGATTGTGGCGAACTGCGACATTTTCTCGGAATGCGGATCGACTACAACCGTAGTGGGGGATCCATGAGGCTATCGCAGGAGACCAGCATCGTGAAGGTACTTAATCGTTTCGGCATGAGCGAGTGCAATCCAATAAGGACTCCAATGGAAAAAGGCCTACAACTTCCACGAGATGGGCCTACCGCTGAAGAACCATATCGGGAATTGCTCGGAAGCCTGATGTACATCATGCTCTGTGTCAGGCCAGATGTATGTTATCCTGTCGGTTATCTCGGCCGGTTCCAGCAGAGCTCTTCAACCGTGCACTGGACTGCACTAAAGCGAGTGGTGCGATACCTGAGCGGGACAAAAACAATGAATCTCGAATACCGGAGCAACAACGAAGCAGAAGTGCTCGTCGGTTACGCTGATGCCGATTGGGCGGCCGACCTTCTGGACCGAAAATCAGTGAGCGGCTTCATTTTCAAAATCTATGGATGTACCGTATCCTGGAGCAGCAAGAAGCAATCAACGGTTTCGTTGTCGTCGAGCGAAGCTGAGTACGTTGCTCTCAGCGCAGCAACAGCAGAGGCCGTGTGGATCAGCGGGGTTCTGGAAGACCTCCATGTAGCTGCCAACCCTGTGACAATTTACGAGGACAACCGAGGATGCGTTGGTATGGCGAAGAACCTGGAAAGTAAAAGGACCAAACATATTGACGTGAAGCATCACTTCATCCGAGATCTGGTTGAGAGCGGTACGGTGCACATCGAGCCGATTGGTACCCGTGATCAACTGGCCGACTTGTTTACAAAACCCCTGGAAGCCACTCGATTCAAACTGCTTACATCAAATTTAGGAATGTCGGATTGAGAGGGGGTGAAAAACAAAGTAGCTCGGTAAAGACCGATAGCACAATCGACGTTGTCCGAGATACCATAGCAACGAGTAAATAACAAACTCGTTGCAGAAGTTCTTAGTATATAAGCATGGGTACCATGGTAACGTATAAACAACCTGAGAGGGTATAAATATGATTTTTTCCCCCAGCGCTGTTAGTCTATATTCTATCGTCAAGATCGCTATAATAAATTAGTAATACCGTTTCTGTAACCGGCTTTTTCCTGCTCGGCGAGTATTACCTACAATACTCATTAAGCTTTCTACGGGATGGCTTGTCAAGAAGGGCGCGTCACCTCACTGAAATTGTTGGAGTAGAATTCACAGCACCACAATCGAATCGATAGGATAAAGAAAATGATACTGTTTGTTCCCTCCTAGACGCCGGTTGTCATACCACTCCATTGTCCAATTCCAGCTTGAGTGATACCCTGATGCTCCCTCCCTTCCCAATATATATTTAATGTCATATAGTAATGTATAAAATATAGTGAATTAATATTATAATTATAATAAATATAGCGAATGAATATTATAATGACAAATAATATAGTGAATGAATATAAGAATGAAAATAACAATTCCATTTGTGGACCTGAAAGTTTAGACAATGTAGCTGCGAGAAAAAAAATTGATTTAAAATTATCTCATCAAACTTGGAATATCCATGGATAATCTGAAATTATATAGCAATAGAATAGTAAACCTGAAATTTCGATGTGCTGTTCCGTTTCCTTGCAATAATTTATGTAGTGAGTCTCATCGGTAATAGCGATTTTAATGAAATGAATTTAAATGCAATTATGTCACATCATTTAATATCATAACATAAAATAATAAACTGACGTTAAAATATAAAATAATAATACCAGCAAGCCAGTAAACTATAGAAGAATACATATATCCGAAACTAATCCCCCACTCTCTGACCAAGAGCTCCCCGCTAATACCTTATCTTTAAAGATGACATAGAAAGAAGTTGCACGAAAATATATTATCAGATGAGCTATGATTTGATTTCATTATAGGATAAAATGAACAGAACTGAACATAAGGGAAAGCAAGGTGAATTGAATATGAATGTGAAACTGAAAACTAATGAATCATAAATAAAAAAAAAAAAAATAGAAAGTTGCTGTATTTTATAGGTCCACCCATGATTGCTCCTCTTTTTGTTAAAGTGGAAATAAATGATTGTAAACTGTTAGGTTTTGAATTAATACACGGTGTTCAATAAGTTACACTTTCAAAATTTGTTAAAAAAATGAAAACATGTTTTTTTTATTTTTTGGATTTATGTTATTGAAAGCTATGTTTACAAGGAACGTTTACAACATTTCTCTTGGAATGACCCCCCCTTTGTACTCCTTAACGAGCTTCAAACGTTTCTCGAACGCGTCGCAGGCGGCACGCACGGACTGCATGGGCATTTCGTCCCAGATTTTGAGAATTACCGTCTTGAAATGATCCAAAGTGCTGACCTTATATTCGTTCAGCTTCGCCATCATATAGGACCAAACAAAAAAGTCGAGAGGATTCAAGTCCGGGGAGCTGGGAGGCCACAAAGTTTTGTCCAGAAAGTCGGTTAAATTGTCCCGACACCAGGCTTGAACCACATTTGCCGTATGGGCTGGTGCACCGTCCTGCTGGAACACGTAGTGCTCATCGCCGTAGAGGCTTCGGAGACTGGGGGCAACAACCTTTTCCAAAACCTCAGTTTTGTAGTACGCCGCGTTGATTTTGACGTTTTTTTCAATAAACACCAAGGGTAGCTTACCACGTTTGCATACTGCCCCCCAAACCATCACCGACGCGGCACTTTGGAACCGAGGGATGTTTATATTGGATTCAGGAATGCTGTCCCTCGATGGCGCCCACACCCGGTCATTTTGCACATTGTGCGGCTGCTGCAGCACGAACAGTTTCTCGTCCGAAAAAACAAACTCCTGACCAGCGTGCCGAGAGAGGATCCTCTTAGCTCGATCCAACCGCTTTTTGCTGGTAGCCTCCGAAACGCCATGGACCTTACGTTTTTTGTAAGGCCTGAAACCAAGGTCCTTGGTGAGTATGGTGTGAGCGGTTCCAATGGAAACGTTGAGATCTGCAGCCGTTTTCCGGATTGAGCGGTTCTTTTTGCGCCGAATTCGCTCCCTCACGATCTTGATGACCCGTGGCGTCCTCGCTGAACGCGGCCGACCGGATCTCGCACGGTCATTGGTCGAGGACGTCTCCCGGTATCGCCTGATGGTCGTGTAGACAAAGTTCCGCTTGACCCCATGCGATTTCAGCAGCCGGAATATATCGCCGGGTCGCTCACCGTTCAAAAAACGCTTAATTACGAAGTCCCGATACTCTTTCATCGCGCGTAACAAACAAACAACAACTAACAGAATGTCAACACCGCGCACATTCGGTAGCGTATGAATGAAGCTAAAGCTGATACCAATACCAATGCAGAATATGTACATGGCGCATACCTACGCAATGATGAAAACTTGTATTCGAACTTATTGAACACCGTGTATATATTTCTGATGAAGAAGGAAAGTGCTTTTTTAAGTAGAATTTTTCGAATATGATCCTTTCTAAAAAAAAAAAAAACATTAAAAACCTTCCTATCTTTTCAAATACATAACGTAGGTTAGATGAGCTATAACTAACAAGGATGCATAAATGCGAAGCTGAAAATGACTTATAAAAAAGCATACAAAATGTAGTGAATGGATGTTATAATATAAAACGATAATAATTTCATTTGTATTTACGTGTCTGCAGATTGTGGTCCTGCTGCAATTGTATACGGACCCGCAAATCCACCATAAACCTGAAAGCTTAGATAATGTATCATGGCCACCAGAAAAAAAATGATTTTAAATTTTTTTACAAAACTTGGGATATCCATGGATGATCTGAAATTGTATAGCATATAAAGAATAATGAACCTAAAATTTCGATGTGCTGCTCTGCTTATAAATGTGATATAACCACAATGGAACTGACTCTTAGCTTCGGGTCTTGATCCCTACTGAGCCCTTGCGGCACGTCAAGCCGGCCAGTTCAGCGCAAGGGATTTTGGAAGAACAACAGACATAATGAGTTAATCTTCGAATGTTCTAGGTTATTCAAACTTTCCTGGAATTCAAAACTTAAAATCTACAGCTGAAAATTTTAAGTTTCTAATTGTAGCTTAAAATCCATAGCTTTTTGGACAAAAAAAAGTAACAATATGTATTTGAACAAATTAAGTGAGTCTTTTGGAAGGTCAACCAATATAATGAGATATCTTGGGATGCTCAGGTTCTGACCTTGAGTTCAGAACTTAAGATAAACACTAGTAACCGTAGCCTTTTGGGCTCGAATTTCAGCGTTTCAGCGAGGCATACAATGCGAGGGAGCTTCAGAACATCAACTTTATATTCAGGGTAGACTGGCAGGCGCTTGTGGATAATCCTATACTGTAACTGGGTATTTGGATAAGTAGTGTTGTTGTCGGATAAGTGAATTGTTTCAGAGGTCCGGGAAAGCCAGGCCAGGCTTCTGCCTGTGGGAAGTTCGGGCTGCTGTCCTTATGAGATGTACTACACATAATTATAGCAACACAAGGAGACGGAGCCGCAGTTTGGTGTACTATTCTTTAATGCTAACTAAACCCAGATCATCATGGAGTTACCGAGTCTTGAGAAAATCATTACAAAATATGTTTTTTTTTTTTTTCTTTCGACGATAAAGCTATTCTAAACTTTCAGATTCACAAAACGTCAATCATTCTGGAATGGCTACTTTATTTTACATACTACTATATGACATTGTATGTATATTTTAAATGCTGTATTATATGTCATCTTCATCTTCGTGTTAATTACAGCCCAAAAAGCCTTATCGTCTAAACTTTCAGGTTCACCATTGGAATTCTTACTATCATTCTTATATTCATTCTCTTTATTGTTTGTCATTATAATTTTCATTCACTATATTTCTATTGATTATAATATTAATTCGCTATATTTCATACATTACTATATGACATAAAATATATATTGGGAAGGGAGGGAGCATCAGGGTATCACTCAAGCTGGAATTGGACAATGGAGTGGTATGACAACCGGCGTCTAGGAGGGATCAAACGGTATCATTTTCTTATCCTACCGATTCGATTGTGATGCTGTGAGTTCTACTCCAACAGTTTCAGCGAGAGTGACGCGCCCTTCTTAACAAGCCATCCCGTAGAAAGCTTAATGAGTATTGCGAATTGGGTTATTCGATTTGTTGGAGCGTATCGTTGGAAGGAGATTCTTATGTTCCCGCGGGTTTCGCGTAAGTGTCTCTGCTTACGGGTCCGCCCCACCGTTTTTGGCCCTTCATACAGCGATACTGTGAATGCAAACCGGTAACTCAATTGGACCTTGCTATTAAGTGGAGCTCCATACATGACAAGGTCTTAGAAGGGATGGTGGTTACCTTACATACATACATACATACAAATTCTATTTTGTTCGACAGTATATTTGAATTCCATTTATTTTGATCCACCTGTATGCCTTTTTCTTTTTGTTAATTTACCACAAATTTTTACTGCACAATATTATGATCTTCTTTGGTTGGTTGCATATGTTTTTTTTTCCAACACTGTATGTGTTCTTTTTACTAACATTAGCCTTAGATTGTACACTTTGATTGTTGTTTTGTTGTATTTTCCCAATGCGCGGAGTAACGATATCTAATGATAAAATTTGTCAGATTATCTACTTCTGACAAATTTCATCCTTAGATTGTAGTTTGTCCAACCTGTTTGTTTAGCTTCAGATTTTTTATTTCTGTGTTTTTTTTCTTTCTTGAAATATTCAAATTTAAAATTGTATAGCTAGAACTAGACACTTAAGAAATAAAAATACACGTTTCTGGTAAATATTTCAAATACCCACTCTCTCTTTCCATCTTTAATGTTGTTATTACTACTAAGCTCAAGACGTCCTTTAGTAATTGGTTCACCCCTCTAATTTTAGTTTGAACGAAACTGATGTATACTGAAATTGAAAACTTGACTATGTAAAATTGCCTCATTTCAGCATACACAAATAAATGAACATGATAAAACAAAAATGTATGCAAGGGAAATAATGTGTTCTCCGGTCTTCTGTGTTTTCGTGTTATGAATAAAGGGTGTTTCGATCAAAATTTGGTCGACTTAAACTTGACGCATTTCCTTTCATCGTGCATTAAAATTTTTTGCACACCCCACATTTTGAAGATGTGTACGGGTAGTATCATGCCTCTATTTTGAGTTTGAGATTAGCACTTCAGTTATCAAAATGTCGTCGAAGGAAGAGAAGCAACGCATCAAAATGTTGCACGTGAATGGCGAAAATCCAAATAACTCTCACGCCAAGTTGGCGAAATTGTTGAATGTGGCTAAATCAACTGTTATCAACGTATTAAACTTGTTCGATGAACGTTTGTCGACAGCCAGGAAAGCTGGATCGGGGGGAAATTGAATACCGAAGGCCACATCGACGACAAAAAAGGTGCCCGCTGTTTCCAGTGGAATCCCAACCTCTCCGTCCAAGATGTCGCAAAGAAGCTGGGAGTAGCGGGTTCAACCGTGGATAGAGCTAAAAAACGAGCTGGACTGTCGACTTACAAGAAAGTGGTGACTCCAAATCGCGACGATAAACAAAACACGTCGGCCAAAGCCCGATCACGAAAGTTGTACACGACAATGCTGACGAAGTTTGATTGCGTGGTACAGGATGATGAAATTTACGTCAAGGCAGACTTTAAACAGCTTCCTGGACAGGAATTTTATACGGCAACCGGACGGGGAAAGGTGGCAGATATTTTCAAGCACATTAAGCGGTCAAAGTTCGCGAAGAAATATCTGGTGTGGCAGGCCATCTGTACCTGTGGCTTGAAGAGCAACGTTTACATTGCGACCGGAACCGTCAACCAGGAAATTTATCTGAGCGAGTGCCTACAAAAACGTCTACTGCCTTTCCGGAAGCGACACAATTGTTCCGTTCTATTTTGGCCGGATTTGGCATCTTTCCATTACGGAAAAAAGGCCATGGAGTGGTGTGCTGCCAAAAACATTCAAGTGGTGCCCAAGGACAAGAGCCCTCCAACACGCCAGAGCTCCGCCCAATCGAACAATACTGGGCCATCGCCAAGCGGAACCTTAAGAAGACTCAAAAAGCTGTTCTGAGCTAGAAACAGTTCAAGGCAAACTGACGTTCTGCGGCGAATAAAGTGGATAAGGAGACAGTACAAAATCTTATGGCAGGTGTTAAACAAAAGACCCGGCAATTCGCATTCGGTAAAAAGGAAACTTAGCTGAATATTTCTCCTGTATTCTGTATTAGCTGAACTTGAAAAAGAAAAATAATTTGACTTATGAATAAACACTTTGATCGACTCACATACATTACTGTTTGACCAAATTTTGGTCGGAACACCCTTTATACACCTCGAACAATATTCGTGTTATCCTGTACTATTTTTTCGACGCAATTCAAAATTTGATTCATGAATCTGGCATCTATTTTATTAACTCTAAATGTAAACAAAAATATCCATCTTCAGGATTCAAAACCTAATGCTGTTGAGACGAGCTGTGATAGTACTTGCAGGATACATTTACTAGGCCATTGCTATTCTTGAACAGATTCTTGATTAATGAGACTGATTACACAACTTAAGATTAGAAGCAAAACAACACTTCCAATGTTCACGACTCGCATCTGTCATTTCAATCATGAAACAATGATTAAGTGTCACAAATTTATAAAACACGATAAGAGTTCGTTTCATGATTTCTAATTCATGAAAACAGTAACGGATTTGTTTCCGTGTAGACACAGCCATGTATATAGACATTTTGCATAATAATGGCAACTTTCCGTACGGCATGTTTTTTTTTCATTCGTTTATTTTCTGTCGGCCTATTTCCTCACAATGTGGTGACAACCACCTACGCCAGGAAGACGACTCCACCACCTGGACCCTACATATCGCACTCATCATCACATGACCAGAACGGCATGCTTACACATTATCTTCTTTGTGGAATAATTCCATCGAGCTGGCTAAATTAGTTCTCTTATCAGTTTCCTCTTCGTATTCAATTTCTTAATAAAGATTTTCAGCCCACACCAAGTTCATCTCTCACATGGTTGGCCCTTCTTTCAAACCGTGTTGCACTTGTAGGCACATAGTTATTTAATTACCGTTTACAAGCAGTAAATCGCTACCACCCGATCTCCGCCCAATTATAGTTTTATGGGCTGTTTTCACCCGTCATTCAGCAGCATGGGGCAAATAAATTCATGAAAGTACACAACCCTTTGCGCTCAGTAGAGAGAGGGAGAGAGCCAAGGGCATTGGCTAATTTACTGGTATCGAAAAGTTGGCTTTATCGGTGCGCGTTAGTTTTCGAACGCTTTCAAAACACCCACTGGAATCGAGACCCGGCGAAACCGAATTAACCAAAGTGCCACCTTTGTTTTGTTGCATATTGTTGGTTGAGGCGTCTAGTCTAGTTGCTATGGCCACGGATCAATGGGCATCTGTCACGTGCCAGAGGTTGCCTACAACAGCAACAAGCAGAACAAGCCATTACAGCGCGCGCATATCGAGTCCAAATCGGTTTGTTGTTGTTCAAGGGGTTGAAATGCGTGTTTCTATTGAGAAATTCTACCCGAAAGACAAGCACCTGATCAAAATGTGCGCAATGATAGTAAACATACTTGTTGAATCAGCAGTCTGGATGTAGATCTTGTTTCAGACTTTCGAATCGAATCGAATCGAATCCACAGTCATGGAATACAATCGACTAAATGACAACAAGTACGTGAACAATTGTATATGATAAGTCTATACACTTCTTTGCATCTTCTACGCTCATTCATACATATATCCGCTAACTCATTGATATAATTTTTCAAGTACAACTTTGACTAACACTACGGCCCCCGTACCTATTTGTTAATGATGCGCGGCAAACAATCACCATCAACAAACAGCGAAGGGATTGAACTCTACGCAAATTAGCGTTAGATGGAAAACACCTACTGGAGCGCGGCGTCTTTACTGTTCACTGCCGCTGCCAGTAACAAATGAGTGTGATGATTAGTGGGTACACGTGCGTGCTAAAACTTTGCGGTTTGGGCTTGAAATGAGCAAAATGAAACTATTTACGTTAATCTCTTTTACGGTCCGCAGGTCCGATAGTAAGTTTACAAGGCGAGGTGCGTTTGATTATGATTTGTCTAACTTGAAATGTGTGTGCATTGCATTAGTTTATGGATGAACAAATATATTATAATTCAATTCTCGCACTTAACTAGTATTATGAGGGCGTAGCTACAGTGAACGAATTCTGTTAATCGATTTTCGTTTCCGCTAACACCCTGGCTGGAAGAATAGGGAGATTAACCGATTCTAGGCAAGCTAAGCAGAGTCCACCCTTTTATGAGTATTTTCGCAGCATCGTGCAAATATCTGACGTTTTTGTTTGTTTACATTTATATGCTCCGTGATTCTCAATCGATTACAATCGATCGAATTATCCTAAATCTTGAACAGCTTGAAGGTGTTTGTATATTGCGTCCAACTTCTCATGTGAGTGTAACTATTATCGGCAGTCTCTTTTTTCTTCAGCTATCCATCTGAACTGCGTGCGGTCAATATGTGTTCTATTATAGGCAACGAAAACCTAACCATTTTCAAGTATATGTGGCTTCACGGGATGGCTCACAATGGCTTTACCACACTGCATTGTAAAATTATTTGTAAATTGAATCAATTAAGTCGTTATAATTGGATGAGAAAATCGATGAAAACAAATCGATCTCTACAATAGCGTTTTTTCACGACACTGAGCGCGAGATTTTGGATCATGTAGAGCTAGCGCATGAAAGTACATGCATGATGTAGCTATAAATTAGTATTACAAAGTATTCAAAGCGTAACCATAGTCTACTGTGATGCTAGGGGTCCAGAAAGCTACGGAAAACTGTCATTTTAAGAAGATTAAAATATGATGTCTGTCATAAAGGGTGAGTCTTTAATTATTGCGACACTTTCACACTTGCGTATCTTTTTTCATACTTAACCAAAATTAACCAAATTTTACCCAGTTTTTCTTTAGAGTTTATTATTTACATCCGATCTGTTGCAAAAATTTTAGTGAGATTCTGGTAGAAATAGAAGAAGTATGCTGATTTTTCGCGAAAGGATTTCACCCACATACAAAATCCTGGGTTGTCACATGGCGCCTTGGGAAAAGTGATGAATATACATCAGTCGACCGTCTCAAGGGTCCTTTAAAGGAACGAGACAGTGGACCACAAGCCATAAGCTGCAACACCTTTCGACGCGGGACTTGGCTAAAATTTTGATGTTTCGCAAAATTTCAACCTGAGGGCCAAGAAACGATCCGGATTAAAAACCTAAAATGTGCTGAACTTCCCAAATTCGGACGAACACCAGCAGAGTGTTGTCATAACGCGTGCCTGAAAACTCTACACGAAGCTGCTAACCGAATAGCGGTGCTGGGACATTGATGATAAGACCTTCATCAATGCGGATTTCAAGCAGTTGCCAGGATAGAAATGTTTCACTGGTAATGACTAGTTTACTGTGAATGTCTGTTCCAAAAGGAAGAAGCTGTCGAAATTTGCTTCGAAGGTGGTGCCATATGTGCCCTTGGGGTAAACGGAGGCCAAAGGCACCATAAACAGTGAGATTTACAAAATTGAGTGCCTTCAAAAAACTACAAAAAAACACGATCAAAACACGTTGTTTTGGTTCAATTTGGCTTAATATAAATCATGTTACTACTCTTAAATCATGCAGGAGGGGTATGCAACTAATTCTGTGAATTTGGTACCGAAAGACACGAACCCACAAAACTGTCCAAAGCTCCTTCCGATCGGAACGTCCGGTCATGATGAAAAGCGAACTTTGGAAGACCAAAGAAGAGGTGAAGGACGAAAAGGAAATGACGAGAAAGTAGTAAAAACTGAGAAAACCTACCGAAAACGACTGTACAGGCTTTGATGGAGGACGTCAATCGTAAATGTGGAGCATATTTTGCTCAAACGCATTTTAAAATTTTATCGACGTTTAAACGGAAATAAATACATTTACTGGACTATTGAAAAAAAAATGGGATAATTTCGATAACTATAGCCGATTTAGCCCTTTCAAAAAAAAGTAGTAGTTTCATTGTGCATTTGAAATAAAATTTTAAAATTAGTCGATACAGCACTGCGCCGTAACTCTAGTTGAGATCCTAGATTGGAGTTGGAATTACCGTTATGGACTCAATAACTAGTAGTTTTGATACTGGTTGTCTGTATGGTCCAATCATATTTCAGAAAACAGTCTTCCTGACCTATCTATTAATATTCTACAATTCCTCAAATCTTGATATAAATTATTTGTTCTAGGATAAATGTTCGTATGTTAATCTTATTGTGTCTATACTCATCTTACGCTGGATCATAAGATTGGAGATTGGAATGAATGGTTTCTTCTCCTTCTCCTAACGTTCAATAACAAATACCAATATTACAAACCCCACACAGTAGCGCGTGAATCCTTTGATTTCGAGTAGGATGAAATGCATAGTGATAAGATTAATATAGGAACATACTTAACTTTACTTTTGCTGGTCAAATATCCCTTCAGGACCGGACCTGCGCCATAATGTTCCGCCAAGAAACTCGTTTTATGGCTGCTTGTCTTTTGGCCCGATCAAGGCCAACCTCAATTTTGCGGGCTTGTTGCCGGGCACCTTTCAAATGCCCCCCTATTTGTCTTTCCCCTTTTAGCACTTTCTAGATACTGGGTTCACCATAAAGTTGCGCCAGATCGTGGTTCAAACTTCTAATCCATACGCCGTTTTCATATACACCGCCAAAGATGGTCTTGAGCACACGTCGTTCGAAAACTCCAAGTGCTTGCAGATCCTCTTCGAGCATTGTCCACGTTTCCTGCCCATATACAGGGTGCGGCAGGAAATAATGCGAAAATGTTCAAACTTGAGTATTGGGTTAATTCGTGTAGCTAGTGACTAATTTCTGTCGAAAGTGTATTTGTTTATGTTTACTTTCAAGTGCTGCATCCAAACATTCTATTTGTTTTATTGCAAATTCGTCAAAATGTTCGCGAAAGAAGTGATCACCAGTTTGTTGCTCGCCCAGAAGAAGCCGAAAGAGATTGCCAAGGTGGTAGGGTGCCATTTGGCAACAGTTTACCGCATAAAAAGGTCCCTGAAGGATGGTCCTAAGCAGTGGAAGCCGGGAAGGGGACGTCCGCGCTTTGCACGCACGCCGAACGTGATCAAATCGGTCCGTGCAAAAATTGCTCGTAACCCGGTGCGTTCCATAAGAAAACTTGCAAAGAAAGCCAATATTTCGGCGAAATCCATGCGGAGAATCATCAAAGAAGACCTGCATGCCTCTTCCAGAGCCAGAGTGAAACGCCACCTGATTACGGACCAGGTCAAGGAACTAGGAGTGACTCGTTCTAAGGGATTGCTTTCCTTGTTGAAGAAGGAAAAAATGATAATCCTGTTCTCCGACGAAAAGCTTTTCAGCATCGATGCTGGGGCCAACAGCCGCACGGACCGGTTCATTTCACCGCAGAAAATGAAGAACGTTCCGGCAAAAGTGAAATTTAAATTTCAAACCAAACATCCGGCTGGTGTCATGATGTTTGGCTTGGTGGCGTCCAACGGTTTGAAAATGCCGCCTGTTTTCATTGATGCTGGAGTTAAAATCAATACCGAAGTGTATATCGGTATTTTAAAGGACCAAGTGCTTCCCTGGGTGAAGGCCAACTTCTCCGAGGACCAAAACGTTGTCCTACAGCAGGATGGAGCGCCGTGTCACACGACCAATCGAACCCAACAATGGTTGAACGATAACATGAAGTTTTGGCCGAAGGATTTGTGGCCCCCTAGCAGTCCAGATCTTAATCCGTTGGATTATTCGATTTGGGCATACGTTGAAGCACGAGCCTGCAAAACATCCCACCCTAGTGTGAAAACCCTGAAGTCAACCATAACACGCACATGGCAGTCAATGTCGGAGGACTACGTCCGAAAGGCATGCTTTGGTTTCCGGCGTCGGCTCGAGGATGTTATTAATAAAAATGGAGGACACATTGAATAAATTTGTTTAAAAGGACTTTATAAAGATAACTATATTCGAAAATGTTGATATTATTGCTTGAATTAGTTGAAAATGGGATTTGAAGGAAATAGAACAAATTTTCGCATTATTTTCTGCCGCACCCTGTACTACCGGCCTTATCAGCGCCTTGTACATGGTACACTTAGTACGGGGGTGAAGTTTATCAAACCTTATGGTCTTGTGGAGTCCATAGTTATCCGACGTCAACAATGATCTGGTGTACGCAAACTCATCTAAGGCCTGTACTCGAAAAAAATGCACCAGACAAAAGTGTTCGCTAATTATTTTCAGTGCTACAACTTTTTCGTGGATAAACTATTTGAAATTTACTTAGGAATAAGTATTTGCAAAGCGAACTTCGCGTTCATTGTCTAATAACATTTTCCCAAATCGCTCTAACGAAATGTTTAATAGTTATCTTAACATTGTCAAACATCGTTTTTTAAACAAACAGCAAATGAAGTAGTTATTAGTTTATTAAAAGACTGAAAATTTCTTTATCTTCAGCAACATTGTATTGTGTAGTACGGGATAGTAACCATAGTATTTTTTTCTCTATTTCGCGTGACAGAAATGCCAGTCTAAAGTCAGTTTTACATAAACAAGGCTTACTTAGATCCAATTTTAATCCGTCCAAGCGCTTTCAAGTGAAAATTTGTGTCAGTTTATAGAGCAGCTATATTGTTAAATATTTGCAAAGAGTAACGCGAGTAACACTGTTTTAACGCAGTTACACTTAGTCACACTCATCGCGGTTAGAGACGTTCTTTATTTCAACAGACACGGAAGAGAAAGTCGACGCTAATGAATAAAAAACTTGTAATTAATTTTGGCAGCCTGGTTGTTTACGTATACTTCAAATGACTATTATTTTTTTTTATTCAAAATTTTAACATATTTTGAATACAGGTTTTCGTTCTTTTTTTCTTTAAAAATAGTTACTCCTTCGTTACTGATCAGAACTTAGAGTGACTGCACTGAGAACCACATAGATGGAGCTAGAGAGTAGTTTATATCTGCAATGTACAAGTTCGCCAATTCACGGTCTTTGGGAAAAAGAGGAGGATTATTAGTTTGACATCCAATTGCCCAATTGTTAGAGACCGTGTTTATCTCTGCATCTCCATAATTTCCAAAGGTAGGATAGTTTGGTAGGTTTTGTAGGAACCACCAACGGTTGCGGCTGAAGCAGCGAAATATTAGGAATTGGATTGGAAGGCTAAGTTAATCCTGGTAAGCTTCGTTGCGGATGAATATCTCGAGAATGTGGCAGCAAAATCCCGACCACGCAACCTTTATACGGAAATTCTGGCACAAAAACCCTGCTGCGTAATGGATGATGAAACCTATCAGAGCACTAGCGGAACCTAAAAATCTCGAAATTTACCAAGAAATTCATGGTTTGGCATGCGATTTGTACGGGGTGCCAAGTGGTCCATTTGTGAAGACTTCCACCATGAATGGCCAAGTATACGTATAGGAATGTCAACAAAAACGTCTCCATCCGATGCTGATGTCGCACAAGAGCCCACCCATTTTTCCCTGCTTGGCGTCATGCCACTACTCAAAAAAGCTACTAAAATGGTATAAGGAAAATAAGGTCATCTTCGTACCCAAGAAACTCAATCCTCTAAACACCCCGGAGTTTGGGCTACTATGACACAGAAATTACGTCCTAAGACAATAAAAAACAGATCAAGAATTGAATTGAAGCATGGTTACAAAATCTCATGGAGCGTCTTAAGATAAAAGTAGGGACAGTTGGATTTGGAACACAAGTTTAATAAATTGAGCATGGCAAAACTAAGCAAAGACGTTTTATTTGATACTTCAAAAATTTCAAGAGAATTGGTTAAAAGACGGATTTTTGGCAAATCGCTTTGTGTGTTGTGTGTTGCAATTTTAACGCGAACAACCTTCCGGTTAGTCACAGGATTTGTCACAGAAATTCTAAGACGATTCTATAACTGTTCTAGGATGTTTTTGAATAACGTTTACTTAAGGACGAGTTAACGATCCCAAACTTAATGATAAATATCTTTATAACATCGAGTAGATCATGCAAATTAAACCGTATATTGTATAGTATTTATCAGTTTTATAAGCACATCAAATTATCGTTAAAAGTTTCTTCTTTTTGCAAAATGTTGCGCTATAGATATTTATGTAACAGGTTGCAAAAGGAACTATTTTTCAGCACGGCTCGCAGATTAACTGAAAAAGAACTTTTGCAGCGAGTTGCATACAACATTTCTTTATTGCTAAAAGCTGCATAATGATGCTGCAATAATTCGAGATTTTTCCTTAATGATTTGCAATACGATGCAGCTATGAACATGTTCAGATAATTATATTTGTTCTAATTAAAACATGTGGAATGAATGACAGTTACCGCCCCATTGGGTTGTTCGCAATGATAACGAAGGACTACGCTACTAAATGGAAGCCATTTTGATTGCACAATGCAATATTGTTTGAATTAATATACATTTTAGGACAAGGCTTAGCATTTATTATTTTTTTAATCAGCAATTTCCTCTATTGGAATCGACGCGTGGAAATATTTCCGATCGATTGGTGCAAAATTTTTGTTTGAAGAAACAACTGAGATATTTACGCAATTCGATTTTTTTAGATTGTACCCCAGTACACTATGGTACGAATGGCCAAATTTCGCGACAAAAATCGATAACTCGAAAACCATTAACTTTAGACATATGAAGTTATCGGAAGATTTTATCTTAAAAATAAGATCTATCTCTTGGTTTGGGTGGTGACTTAGGTGGTCCTCTTATGTTCATAATAAAAATTCTAACTTTTTATTCTTATGATTTAGAGGAATTTTTGCTCCTATTGAATTGTAGATAATTTAATTTAATGAAACTTTGCTGAAAAATTTCTCATTTACGTATCGTTTTATAACAGTTTTTCTAACTTTCATTAGGGTGAGACTTAACAGTTTTTTTGCTCTTGAACATAAACCCTTCCAAAACTACTATTGTGCCATTTACAAAGAAGAGAAAATACTGTATTGAGAACTTAAGGTTGAAAGGCACACATTTGGTACTTTCAAATACAGTCAAATACCTTGGAGTATTTCTTGACAGCAAACTAAATTGGAACTTTCATTTAGAGCAGACAATCAACAAATCGACAAATGCTCTATGGATAGCCAAAAGAACATTTGGTAAGCAATGGGGACTAAGGCCAAAAATGATCTATTGGATTTATTCGGCAATTGTGAGACCCAAGATTACCTATGCTTCATTGGTCTGGTGGCCAAAAACAAAAGAAACTGTTGCACAAAGAAGGTTAGAAAAACTTCAAAAACTAGCAACTTGTTCAATTAGCGGTGCAATGAGAAGTACACCAACGAAGGCACTGGATGCACTACTTTTTATGTTGCCATTGCATCAATTCATACAGTTAGAAGCTGAAAAGAGCGCTCTAAGGATCAGAAGGTTTGCGAACCTTTTAGAAGGTGATCTAATAGGACATCTTAGCATTCTAAAAATTGTAAAATTTAATCCTTTAGTTATGAACAACGAAGATTGGATGAAAAAAAAATACAACTTTGATTGTTCATATCAAGTTATTGATCCTGGGCGTGATTCGTGGGCAAGAGGTGGCCCAAACCTCCGCCAAGGATCGATTGTTTTCTATACAGACGGTTCGAAAATGAACAATCAAGTGGGAGCTGGGGTAACTGGCCCAGGGATTATCCTTTCAATCCCAATGGGAAAGTGGCCAACTGTATTCCAAGCTGAAATTCAAGCAATTCTGGAATGTTCTGCTATATGCTTACGCAGAAACTATAGATATTCAAATGTATGCATTTTTTCGAATAGTCAAGCAGCTCTGAATGCTTTAAAGTCAGCAATATGCACGTCCAAACATGTTTGGGAATGTGTTCAATCACTTCGGAAATTGTCTTGTCGTAATCAAGTCAATTTGTACTGGGTTCCTGGTCATTCTGGAATTGATGGAAACGAGAAAGCCGATGAACTAGCAAGACTCGGATCGTCTCATCAGTTTGTAGGACCTGAACCCTTTTGTGGTGTATCTGCTTCTTCTCTTAGAATGGAGATGAAAGCCTGGGAATGCTTGAAAGTGGAGACAAACTGGAACAACACTTTCAAAGCTAGGCAATCAAAGCGGTTCATTACTCCAAACATTTCAATGACTCGCAAGTTACTAGATCTTACCAAAAAAGATCTAACAATATATACAGGCCTTATAACCGGTCACTGTAACGAGCCGTTATCACTTGAAGCTGATAGGAAAACTTCAAGATGATTCATGTCGATTCTGTAACATGGATAGAGAAGACTCGGAACACTTGTTATGCCACTGCCCGGCAATTTTCAATAATAGGCTGAAGTTCTTTAACAAAGGGCTACTAGAACCCCTTGAGATTTGGAGAACAAATCCCAGTACGGTAGTACACTTTATTCGGAGCGTTATACCGTCCTGGGACAATGCTTTAGGTCAGACTTTGACGATCACTTCTATCAATAGTGATGCGTCATGCTGAAAATAACTAAAGGAACAACAAAAAGGGGATATGTCACAATAGATCTAAAAAATGGTCGCAGTGACGAATATACCCGACACGGAATAAAAAAAACATACCTGCGCCATCTGTTGAGCATCTGTGGCGATTTTGTGTGTGTCTTTATTAAAGTGGCTTTCAGCCTCCTGGGCTGGTTCGCCAATCTGTGGCGATACTTCCAGCTAAGAAACATTTGAATTGGCCGTTTAAGTCGTAGTCGTTGAAGAAACTGCAGGAGTTATGTCTCTTTGTCTGTGTTGCCATATTAACATTTGTTTACCTACATTTATTTATTTACTTTCATTTATTTATCTTGTTATATTTACATTCAACTATTTTCATGTATATTTACAAATTGAAATATACTAATGTAAATATATTTAGGTAAATATTATAAAATTTAAATAAATTTAAATAAATTCACATATATTGATGTAAATAAATATATGTAGGTTAATGGTTTTAGAGTTATCGATTTTAGTCGCGAAACTCTGCCATTCGTAACATATGCAGTGTAGAAAACAAAGACATCATCCTACGTGACAAAAACGAAAAAGAAACCAACAACGGAAACTTATTCTATATTGAAATTAATTTCGACACACAAAAGTACTGCGTGAAGTAACACTACTCATTTCTCTCAGCTGATTATTTAGGAAAGAAACTCTACTGTATAATGGAAAACGATAACGATAATGTGGAGTCTCAAAAAGTGAGTTTTTGATTCAATTTTTTCATTCTTATATGATCTACGACAGATAAGATATTCTTATTTTTGTGTAGGTATATGACAGATGCGTATTTCAATTACACCGCTTTTTTGGCCACAAAAGATTTATCAACATCAAATAGAATTACTTTTTTTCGATTCTTTCGGTGTTTATTATATCGCAATCAACATATTGTCAAGTTTGTTTCAATTCATTTAGAATGACTATGATCCGTTTACCGATAGCTCATTTCACAAGATAAATTTGAAAATATGATGTATAATATCCTCCTTCTATACTCCCTCCACCCCTCTCCCCCCCCTCCCCCCATAAAAGAATTAAATTCTTTTTTTTTTTTCCCCCACCCTCTCCATAATATGATGTATGATGAACTTGTAGCGCTTATTTTGTCCTAAGAGTGTGAATGTTAAAACACTAATATCTACAGCGTGAGAGCACTAGTCACAGTAATCCATACTAAACGAGTGAAGCATATAATCATTTAGTATGTCTCGGTGTAACTATTGTTCTCACTTCATGCACATAAGAGTACAAACAATATATTGTTGGGCAAAATTATGTTACGGACAAAGGAATCAAACTCATACTAAACGAGTTGTTCCAACTTTGCTAATTATTACTCGTAGTCTAAAAACAGCTTCATCCAAAATTTGATTTATTTTAAATAGCCTACTTTAATTATTTGTACTCTGTGAGGTGAAATGAAATGCAATCGAAGCTGATTAACTTCAGCATGGCACGCAGTGAGTAAGGTCTTCAAACATTCACCCAATTAAGATTGTAGCTCGTAGGAAACCCTTCCAAAAATGATTCATACCCTCACAGTTCACTCTACGATCAACAGCTCAATCCATAACCATGGAGAGTCATCTTCCAAGATTGCACGAATATAAAATTACAAATTGCTTCGCCTACGCAAAGCTCACACCAAGAGTATGTACAGCTTTTTTTTTATCAGCAACAGACAGTGATGGTAGTGGTGGTGGTACAGCGGGTAAGGTAAATAGAAATATGTGAGATGATAACAGGAAAACATCGTCCTCTCCGGCCGAGTGTGCTACGCGATTCACAACCAAACCATACCGCAATTGTTTTTATCTCAAACCATTGCCTCCATTTGTTCATCAAACTAGGTACTTGCCTATTCTTGGCAAGACAAAACCGAAATAAAATACAGATAGTACCCGTATAACAGAGCAACGGTGATTAAAATCATCGCATGGGGAGGTGACACACACGTCTTATACTATGATTTGGATCTGTATAACCTTCCACGCATGGCTGTCGGTCGATGATTATGGCCACCGGGTCAGGTGACTGCAACTCAACTGTGCGGTTACCACTTACCTTTAAGGTTTCTTGAGCATCTGCACCCACCAATCTAAGGCGACAGAGATCAGTGTGCTGTGATGGAAACGTGATTTACTACTGCTGTTGCCCCGACCGATGTATTGTTGATAGATTTTTCCTTTGTTCCAAATTCACTGACGTAACCCTCAAACGATTTCTCTTATCACGGCTCCTTGATGGTTGTTGTACAATCAATCGACTGACTGCAGGGATTGCAATCACCTTAATTTGTCGTTGTGACTGAATTTGGCACTAATGCAGCTTCTGATTCAAATTAATGCACAGGTTAGACCTTTTTTTTCTCAAATCACTATTCACTAGCTTCGGCAGCTCTATATGCACAACGGCGCTTTTCTTTTCTTGGTACACCGACAAGGCACTGTAAGCATCTTCACCGGCAAAATAGATTCAATTCTAGAACAGAACATCCATTGTCATCAAGCAAAGTGAAGAACCAACTTTTGCATCCTCTTCTGAAACAATCCCATCAACGCCGTCCTGAAACTTAGAGAGTTACTAAAGAAGCACGACCGACCAGCTCGAGTGTTTAAGCGCAATTAAAATCTGAACCGTTTCGCGAAACAATACACTACCAGTGCAGCAGTGAACTACTAACTAGGTGCCGTCTACTACCGACGATCGACGGCACACACCACTTTAATTACCACCCGATGAAGGGCTGTTTCTCTGCTGCTCAACCTGATTGAGCTGCGATGCGCTCTTTTTCTCCTCTCACCGAGCGCATCATCGCACGACCACACGAGCCGTCGTCGGCGCACCGCAGGAAAAACAAGAGAAAAAAATAGCCACTCAAGGGAAACCCACCAGCTGGATGCGGAATTGTTTTTGCTTATCAGTGCAGCCTTTCGACAATCGTTATTCGCCAATACTACGGAAACAATTGATTGTAATTTTATAAACGGTCCATGAAGAAGTGAAAAAATAGAACTAATTTATAATCAATGGACATGCAGAAAACCAAACCCCTGGGCAACGGTAGAACTTTGAGGATTGCTTGACTGTAACCAGGTTCCTGTTTATTTAAAGCCTGTCCACGTTAAATTTCGGACACTCTTCTTTCAGTGTAGATTTTGAATTATTTCACGGATCGCTAAAACGTTTCACTTATGTCATAGCTGAAACTCTCCACTTAATTTCGTGGTACAAAATGTTTATATTCTTGTTACATTCAGTCAAATGGCGTAGAATCAAGTGGAAGTGCGCAACCGCATTTTGTACGAACAGCAGCAAAATCCAAATTTATCGGTACGCGATCTTGCCAAGAAACTAAAACTACCGAAAAGTACCGTGTTTGTGGATCGGAAGGATTTGAAAGTGACGGATCGGAAGGTTGGATCGAAAAAATTATGCTCCCGACAAATGGGCAAGAAGGTGGTAGCCATTATTGAGAAAAATCCCGATCTTTCTGTACGAAATGTGGCTTGTAAAGTTGGGAAGTTAAAATCATACGTTCAAAAAGGGAAGCAGAGGCAAGGACTGAAGTCACAACTCTCCAGCTCTGTTTTAGCCTGATTTGGCCTCTTGTCACTATGCGAAATCCGTCCTGGAATGGTATAAGGTACAAGAGGTCAAATACGTGTCAAAAACAGCCAATCCACCAAACTGTCAAGAACATCGCCCAATAGAGAAGTACTGGGCACTTTGACACTTTGAAACTAAGAAGAAAGCAAATGGTACCGATGATTTCAAGAGAAGATGGAGAATCTTCACGGCGGTCGTATCTGAGGATACCGTACGGAACCTGATGGCGGGTGTGTGACGACTCAGGTTGCACTCTTTCCGCCGTTTAAGCCTCTTCACGGGTGGCAGATTGTACGATAAAGGTTGTTTCGTACTCTTTATTCTTCATCCCTTTCAGTAACTGAGCCCGAACGAACCAATCTTGCTCGGTGGTACTTGTGACGGTTGGTTATGATTCATATTGCAACACAAATAGTTTGAGAAACACGGATTCATATATGTTTTCAGTGGCGGGTTTGAGATAACGAAAGAGATGCAACGAGTCGGGAGGTAGATCGAACGAACATGACGGATCGGTGGGGGGACGTGAGATCAAACGGAAAGAAAACGTGACAATGGAAAAATACGGAATTTACAATGAGCATGAGCATGAGCATGATTGACCGCCCGAGGTTGCTACTCCGTTATTGCCAGATCAGCTGTAATTACACAGAGAACCAACAGATGATGCTTGGGACCAACATACATCCTCAATGTGTAAAAACTGGTGATCCCAAACCAAGGCAATACCGGCGCCGGCCTCGCCCGAATGCAGGTCAAGTAGGGAATGGGTAGGAATATGTTGACGTGATACTCGTTTTATTGGAAGCCGAGATCACCTCTGCACTTCCACGAGAAATCACTAGGATTTTGGATAAAATGGTTGGGCTTGCAGCGGGATTCGTTATGGTAAACGGCGTGCTGAATTCAACTGACGTCGGCAGCGAATAAGATATTTAACTATCTTCCCGATTTATTCTCTGTACAGAGATGCACATTAAAGTTATTCAAATTTTGGAACCGATTTAAACCAACAGTAAGGATGCTGTTGGGGCCACTCACAGGTGTGGGTGGTTTATTTCAGTAGCCTACAAAAATATGTTAGAACATCGAGTTTGAGGACCGATTTAAACTAACAGTAAGGATGCTGCTGGGGCCACTCACAAGTGTGGGTGGGTTATTTGAGTAAAATACAAAAATATTTAAAAACATCGAGCTGAAGACCGATTTAAACCAACAGTAAGGATGCTGTTGGGGCCACTCACAAGTGTGGGTGGTTTATTTGAGTAAAATACAAAAATATGTTAAATCATGGAGTTTGAGAACCGATTTAAACCAACAGTAGGGATGCTGTTGAGGCCACTCACAAGTGTGGGTGGATTATTTCAGTAAAATACAAAACTATGTTAAACATCGAGTTTGAGAACCGATTTAAACTAACAGTAAAGATGCTGTTGGGGCCACTCACAAGTGTGGGTGGTTGATTTCAGTACAATACAAAAATATGTTAAAACATTGAATTTGAGAACCGATTTAAACCAACAGTAAGGATGCTGTTGAGGCTACTCACAAGTGTTTGTGGTTGATTTCAGTACAATACAAAATATGTTAAAACGTCGAGTTTGAGAACCGATTTAAACCAACAGTAAGGATGCTGTTGGGGCCACTTACAAGTGTAGGTGGTTTATTTGAGTAAAATACAAATGTTTGATAAAATATCGAGTATGAGGACCGATTTAAACTAACAGTAAGGATGCTGTTGGGGCCACTCACAAGTGTGGGTGGTTTATTTCAGTAAAATACAAAAATATGTTGAGACATCGAATTTGAGAACCGATTTAAACCAACAGTAAGAATGCTGTTGGGGCCACTCACAAGTGTGGGTGGTTTATTTCAGTACAATACAGAAATATGTT
The DNA here is from genome assembly GCA_024533555.2 of Aedes koreicus. NCBI lineage: Eukaryota > Metazoa > Arthropoda > Insecta > Diptera > Culicidae > Aedes > Aedes koreicus. The sequence goes on along the minus strand of JAHHFK020002007.1, from coordinate 207,126 downwards.
AAAACATCGAGTTTGAGAACCGATTTAAACCAACAGTAAGGATACTTTTGGGGCCACTCACAAGAATGAATGGTTTATATCTGGTTTATACATAATGTTGAAATATCGTGTTTGTGGACCATTTAAATACCTTTAAACAAAAGTATTTAAATACAATCATATACTACTTATAAGCGGAATGGAACCCTTTATTATGGAAAAATACTTGAAGTTTAGAAATACAATTGCAAAAAAAAAATCAAAAATGTTATTCTGAAATTCTGCAAAACAAATTGGCATAGCATAGAAATTAATCCAACACATACTCAAGAGAGATGCAAAGAACTCCATGACCCCTCACACGTGTCACAGGAAACGAAGTGTCAAGAGGAAGAGCACCATCAATGAGAACCGCCCGGCAAGTGTTACGGGTGATCAAAAATGTTGAAAAACGATCACACTTGACACGCAGCAAACTAGCGTCGGAGATCTGCTTAAAATCAACATTTATATGAACAAATTCAACAAGAACAAACACATGAAAGTTAACAATCACATGAAAGTTAACTGACTCAAAATGACGATCGGACGTAAAAAAAAATCACCAAACAATAGATGTCACCTATAAAATAAAAATTAAACCACAACAGCACATGGATTGATTGTAAAACAAGTGATAGAAATGATAGTAGTAACAAACAACGTAAACCCAGCAACAACATACACAACACATAGCGTGGGTTAGGTGGGCCAAAACCTAAAAAAGTCGCGCAAATGCGAAGCCGAAGATGAAAAACATTACCAAGCCGAGGAAAGGCAAAACCAACACATATATCAATTACACCCAGATAAACCAAAAATACTGAAAAAAAAACATCGAACGGTGCACAAGAGTGCACCGAATAAACGTCAAAATGTAAAATACCACAGATAACATGCAAGAATAACAAGAGAAGGGGAAGGTGTTTTAGATAGGAGAATGTATGAGAGGTGTTGTTGAATTCAGTTTGCCCTTCCTCAGAAAGAAATTGTTTCATATATTTCTCTGCCCTTTCGACGCAACTCCCTGCCTGGGCACTAAACCAACTTATTCATCGCAAGGATTATACATATCGAACAGCAAAAACGCACAAAACCCTTAGTAGAAGAAAAGGGAAACAGACAGAAAAAGATAAGGAAAAAAACAAAAACGATATGTATACACGTCTGTGTATACAGCGCATTCGCATTCCAATGAACAATTCAATTTTTCAATATTTCATACTACCGGAGCCGTAATATTCAAATACAATACTTAGCTGAATGTTTGATCCGGTATCCAATTGCAGAAATAGGCAATCATTCACACAACAAAACTCCCGGCCAGTGTGTTGGTGCCATCACAAAACGACCCCGCGGCGATTGTATTGGTGCCGACCAGCCGCCAATCGTTGGTCGCGCAAAAATTTAACATCACCACCACAACGACAGCAAAGAAGCCATCCAAGATAAATGACCTCCCCGGAAAGATTCAAACATGATTCTCGTCCCGGATCTGGCACTTTCCCCGAAAATTTCAACACTTTCCACTGCACCGGTTATAGCACATCACTTTACCGCCGCTGCCGAACTGGTTGAAAATTATTTTCTTCAAATTATGTGAAAACTAGCGAAAAAAAACTGACAGTAGAGAAAACACGTCCGCTCGCGGCAAAAGCACACTTCGATCTTCTAGCCAAAAAATTTCCAAATGCTGTTCTTTTCTCTGGAATCCAGCAAGCAACGTCTTTGAAGACTGCCCATATTCTTCTTTCGCTTTGTGAGCAACTGCAGCGCCTAGATAGTCTTTATCTACGAACGATTCCAGACACAGCTCCAGACGCTTTTTAGCTATGTCCATGAATTGAGTTATAACATCAGGGTTAATTCTCTCGCTTTCTTGATTGCCGATTTGCGGAAAAAATCAATTTCCCCATTAAGGGCTGGCAGAAGATTGCTCTCCGTCAATTCTATTTCAATTGACGATTTTGCTTTGACTGTCAGACACTCGGGCTTAACAATTTTCTTCATAGCAGCTCTAACTAGTCCCGTCAAATCGTCAAAAAGAAACGAAGCCATAGGAGATTTGGTCTGGGATTTTATCGTCTGCCCCATAAACCACAACAGCGAACACTTTTAATCGGAATACCGACGAAAAGCTCCGTTTGAAATTCTGTTGACTTTAAGGGGACTGACACAATAGGTTTCTATCCAATGAAATGAGATATGGTATTTTGAAAATGACAACAGTGTTTCCATTCCAGGTTGGCGGAACTCGTGTAGCATATAAAAAGAAAGAATATTGTAAAAACTTGCACAGACAAGCTTCGCACTAAAATTTACTGTAATGCATACAATGGCGATGGTTCAGTCATAAGGATCACACACACTGAAAATTTATTTTCGTAAATTAGCTTTCACTCGCATCATAATCATGGATTTTGTACATAGAACAAATGTCTCGTATATTGTATGAAACATTCATATTGATTTTTGTCTAGTGAAATGCTATCATTACACCTTTTTGTATAATGCACGAAATAGATTTCGTGAAGACCAGCCAATCGCTGCTTCGCTGATGTTTCTGCTGGGATGGGAGGGAATAATTTATTTATCCCAAAATACAAATTGAAGCGCTGTCGAGAGTTATAACTTCATACTCATTATTCAATTATCACCTCACGAGCCGCCATGGTATAGTGAGATCAACCGAGGATGCAGTATCAGCTCATTCCAAAATTACAGGATCGAATCCCATGTCAGAAACATTAAAAAAAGACGCTGGACAATTCCACGTGGTTGCGCTTTTTTGTCAATTACATATCGAGTCGATAAAGTAGATCTCTCGGTCATTCAGGCAACCATCAGAGAGACGTTTCTTTTAAATTGTTAACAAAATATTCGTAGCTCTTTGTATTGTTTTCGTACAATACACGAATGTTGTTTCTGTGTCAACAAATGCTTCGTGCTTTTGACAGTTGCGCGTGTGCCATAAATTACGAATGTATCTTCATAAAAAGAACAAATCAGTTTCGTTACTAAAAACAACGAACAGATTCGTTAGTTCTACCTTAGATTTTGTTAAATAAACTAAAATCAGCGCAGATCCTTTTGATCCGCAATGTGGCCAAGAAGGCGAAGTTTTCCATCTGGTTTGTCGAAAAAACGGGTGAAACGTGCCGGCCCCCACGTTTACATGGTCAGAAAGTCACCAAACTGGAACAACAAACAAAGCATGGTAGAAAAAATGATGAAGCCAAAGTGCGTCGTGATGGACGACGAGACTTGCATCAAGGCGGACACAAAGCAATTTCCGGGGCAGAAGTTTTACGTTTCCACATAACGCTTGGCCGTTCCTGAAGTGATAAGGAAGAAGAAGGTGGACAAATTCGCCAAAAAGGATTGACTTGTGGGTGTGAAGAGATGAGCCAGCCATGAATCACGACGGGTCCCATGAATGGGCAAAACTACCGAGACGAGTGCCTCCAGATGCACCTGCTGCCCTTCCTAACGGACGAGAGACACTTTTTTTGGCCAGCTACGCGTGGCCGGTGTTAGACGGGTACAGAGATAACAATGTTGTTTTTTGTACCAAAAGACTTCAACCCACTGAACTGAGAAGTTTTTGGCCATAATGAAGACCAAACTTTGTAAAACACCTAAGGTATTCGAGAACGTGCTGGCTTTGAGTAAACAGTGAATCAAGGTATCAAAATAAGTCGGCCCCACTATGGTGTCAAGAGCAAAGTGAGGGCATTCGGTCATGGAGAGGAGATCCAATAAACCAATAAAGTTTAAAACCCAAGCATAATGTTGTAGTTTATTTACTGAAAGTTTAAAGAATTTTTGGCGACCATTTTTGTGTGACTCATTGTTTTGAGTACAGTCTTTTAAATAATCTCCAGCAATCAGATCATGCAATATACAGTTAGTCGGAGGGTACAGCATGTCACGGCGGCTCAAAACGGTGTATATTCTCTTGTTAGAAGTGGTTGATTGTCGTGCTAATGGTTCTGTATGTCTCTCGCATGTTTTTCAACTTAGTGAGGGTCCGCAAGTATGCCATCCTAAGTAACCAGAAGCTCAGCATTTCAGGATAAACCCCACTTTCAAGGATAAACCCCACTTATGTTCAAAAAAAGTTCTCTTGGTACTTTTTTCCAGCTTAGGAACTCCGCTTTAAAGTACAGTACAAGTAACAATCAATATGAAACTACCGATATGAAATTGGTTCACTGTTGTAGGTCCCATGGTCCGAAGTATACCTTGCAGTCTGCACCTTGCAATAACTCTTGCGCTTGAGCCGTAACGCTGGTAGATCACCTTTTCGTGGTGTGTTACGGGGTATCAGATCTACCACCGAACCCTAGTCTGAATTAATTCAAACTAGGGAACATATTTGTTTTTGTAGTAAAAGGAACATATCTTAGTCCTTACTACATTTTATGTCTTGTGAAAAGTGACAATACTCGGATTGTGCCACCGAGGATAAGCTTGGAATAAGGAAAACATGGTTAGTCTTCATTTAACGTTTGCATTAAAAAAATGGACTTTTTTCGGATGGTGATAAAAAAAGCTAAGACAGATAATTGCTTTTGATAAATTTCCCATGGAAGGTAATTATTTAAGCTTACTTGCATAAAAATATTACGCCCTTGTGAGCGGCCTTCCGGCAGTTAACCGGAACATTCGCCGTGGCGGACGAAAACATGCGTGTAGGCATGTTTTTGAGTTCTTTCTTCGTTTTATTTATCAATTCCTCCTCAGTTTTCGCGACAAAATTGTTGGAGTAGATCTTACGCTTCAGGTTGGCCCAGATTCTCGATGGGACGCAGCTGGGGGACGTTGAGCGGGTTGGCCGACTTGGGTACTTCATGGATATTCAGCCGCTCCATCTCCTTCAACGATCGCTTCGAGTAGTGGGCCGACGCCAGATCCGGCCATAACACCGCGTCTTCGCCCTTATGTTATTTCTTGATGAACGACGCAACATCCGGCAGGCATTTCGTACTATAAATTTCCCCGTTCACGGCCAGTCCGGAGCGAAAGAAGAGCGGCGTTGACATCCCCTTCTCGCTGATTGTCAGCCACAGCATCACCTTCTTGGGGAACTTGGTGTGTGAAATGAACTTCATACAAACTTCATGGAAGACATTCACAAAATTGACTGGGGAAATCAAAAATCTGTGAGCCAACCCTGCACTGAAAGATAATTTTAGTTTATATTACGAAATCGAAGGTAGAACTAACGAATCTGTTCGTTGTTTTCAGCAACGAAACTGATTTGTTCTTTGTATGAAGATACATTCGTTATTTATGGCACACGCGCAACTGTCAAAAGCACGAAGCATTTGTTGACACAGAAACAACATTCGTGTATTGTACGAAAACAATACAAAGAGCTACGAATATTTTGTTAACAATTTAAAAGAAACGTCTCCCTGATGGTTGCCTGAATGACCGAGAGATCTACTTTATCGACTCGAAATGTAATTGACAAAAAAGCACCCACGTGGAGTTGTCCAGCGTCTTTTTTTAATGTTTCTGACATGGGATTCGATCCTGTATTTTTGGAATGAGCTGATGATGCATCCTCGGTTGATCTCACTATGCCATGGTGACTCGTGAGGTGATAATTGAATAATGAGTATGAAGTTATAACTCTCGACAGCACTTCAACTTGTATTTTGGGATAAATAAACTATTCCCTCCCATCCCAGCAGCAACATCAGCAAAGCAGTGATTGGATGGTCTTCACGAAATCCATTTCGTTCATTATACAAAAAGGTGTAATGATAGCATTTCACTAGATAAAAAGCAATATGAATGTTTCATACAATATACGAGACATTTGTTCTATGTACAAAATCCATGATTACGAAGCGAGTGAAAACTAATTTACGAAAATAAATTTTCAGTGTAATAAATTTCTTTCCTCCCCCCCCCCTTTTCCCTTTTTTCCCCCCCCTGCCTTTCCCCCCCCGCCCCCCCCATCCCCCCGTGTTGGTTTTTTTCCCCCCCCCTTTTTGTCTTTTTTCCCTCCCTTTCCCTACCCCCCCCCACAAGTGATGGAATTTTTAGGATATATATGCTTATTTATTTATTCGTCAACAGATAAAAATGTTTATCCCAATGACAACTAGATAACCCTAAATTACATACAATAACTAACACATTCATCTTCGGAAACAACGCTTATTAAACATGTTATAATAGCTATTGAAAACGCGACACATGCTTAGCACAGGTTCGTGTTTGCCGTAGTTGGCCTTTGAGTGCCGGTTTATAAAGAAAGATTGTAAACGTAGGTTTCGAGGTCGAGTGTTGATGTTCAAGAGATCAAGTAAAGTGGAACAGTCGATGTTTCCCTGAAGGAGGTAACCAACGAAACATGCTTTGGCCTCCATACGCCTCCCTTCCAACAATTCCAGGTTAATGAGCTTGCACCGACTTTCATGACTGGGCAATCTGCGAGGGTCTTGCCAACGAAGAAGTCGCAGAGCAAAGCGTATAAACCTTCGCTGAACGGCTTCGATCCTCTGGACTACATTTTGGTAGAAAGGGGACCAAACGACAGCACAGTACTCCAAAAAAGGACGAACCAAAGAGCAGTATAGTGCCTTCAGACAATAAACGTCTTTGAAGTTTTTTGCGAAGCGGAACATGAATCCTAACTGCGATGAGGCTTTAGAAACAATGTAGGCAATGTGGTTCTCGAATGACAGTTTGGAGTCGAGCATTACTCCCAGATCCTTGACTGTTGTTTCACGTTTCAAGCGTGTTCCCCGAAGGGTGTAGTCGTGGAGATACGTTTTCTGCCAAAGGAGATAGCCGAGCATTTTGATACATTTAAGGACATTCTTCCGGCACCAGTCGTCGAACACTTGTAGTTCCTGCTGAAGAAAATCGTCGTCTTCTGGACATTTTATGACGTAAATAGTACAGCTTTAGGTCGTCCGCGTAGGATAATTTCAGGCATCTGAAGACCAAGGCAAATACTCTTAGCTAGTTTCAGTCAAAAGTTCATCAATTTTAACCCACACGCTAAAAAGTTATAAGCTGATCATTTTGTCTCATTTTTTATAGTAAATTCTTTATCCTCTATTGGTATCGTGAAAGTATTGCTTTGTTATATTAAGGGCGAACACGAAATTATTGCGACACCGAAAATGTCATGCCAATTTTCTTATAATGTTTAGAATCAAACCAAAATTTTAGGGTAGTTTTATACATATATTTACTTCAAAAATCAAAAGAAAAGTTAATCGATGGAGCCTTGAGTGTAAAATTGAACGCATTTTCGCTTGATGCCCTCCATCAAAGTCTTTACAGTGTCATCCGGTACCAGTTTCTCAGTTTTTTTTTTATTTTCTTAACATGTCCTTCTCGTCTTTGACTGTCTTCTTGCTCTTCCGAAGTTCCCGCTTCACCATTGCCAAGTACTGCTCCACCGGGCGCAGCTCCGGACAGTTTGGCGGATTCATGTCATTTGGAACAAAATGGACAGAATTGGCCTCATACCACTCCAGGACACTTTTAGAATAGTGGCATGATGCCAAATCTGACCAAAATAGCGGAGCTTTGTCGTGCTGCTGCAAGAACGGCACAAGGCGCTACTTGAGGCACTCAGATTTGTAGATCTCGCCATTTACTGTGCCCTTTGTCACGAAAGGCTCACTCCTCAGTCCGCAAGAGCAGATGGCCTGCCAAATGAGATATTTGGAGGCGAACTTCGACATTTTCTTCTTCTTAAATTTGTCGTCCACATAGAACTTGCTCTTGCCGGTGAAAAACTCCAACCCCGGAATTTGCTTAAAATCGGCTTTTATATACGTTTCGTCGTCCATCACACAGTAGCCATATTTTGTCAGCATCTTCTCGTAGAGCTTCCGTGCCCGAGTTTTAGCCGATTGTTGCCGCTCATCGCGGTTTGGGAAGTTCTGTACCTTGTATGTATGTAGTCCAGCTCTCTTCTTTGCATTCTGGACGTAGCTCTGCGACATGCCGATCTTTTTAGCCAAATCACGGCTTGAGACGTTGGGATTTGCTTTAATCATCCGCTTCACCTTTCCCTCCGTCTTTTTGTTCTCCGGTCCCGATTTTCTTCCAGCTCCTTTGCCGTGGTCCAACGTCAACCGCTCCTGGAACCGCTTCAACACTCTGGAGACGGTTGAATGGTGAATGTTCAACATTTTTCCCAACTGCCGGTGCGACAGGTCAGGAAATTCCAGGTGTTTGGAAAGAATTTGTTCTCTCGACTCGCGTTGGTTCACCTCCATTTTCGTTGAATCGAAAAACACGACTTCGAGTTTGACAGCATGTAAACAATACACATCAATGAGAAAGTGTGCAAAATTTGGTTGATTTTTACCCAATGGTTAAAAAGTTATGCCCTGTTGAATGTGTCGCAATAATTTCGTGTTCGCCCTTAATAGGTACATACCTATGCCTATTTTCAACTTTTGTGCAGCGTTAAAGTGAGTATGGTATTATTGATAGAGCTTGATTAAATCATCCTGTAAGGACAGCCAATTGCCAACGGCTTTTGCTTTGCTACATATGATATAGACTCAATTATCATCACCAATATAATGAGGAAGTCTGCACGTTGTAGACACAAAATGCGTATTCGTCAAGGATAAGCAAAAAAGTTGTGGAATTATATGTTAATAACTTATCTTTCTCTTTATCTCCATACAGTATATTTAGATTGTCATATTCAGAATACTATTTAAATTACCACTTTTTCTAGTCCAGTTTTTTCACTGTACTCATCACAGAAAATAAGGCGCTATAACCTTGGCAAATTATTGCCAGACTTTTGGTTCAAATGCCAAAAGTCCACCCACAGGCAAAAGGAGCATAAACTAATCTTTCTAGCATCTATGCTCCCAACGTTATATACAAATTATCACATTGTTTAACTCTATATGGAAGCGTTTGGTACGGGAGGTCCACGCTTTCTTCCTTCCCTTGAATCGAAGTAGTAGAGCGATTTCAGACCCTCTTTCTGGAATTGCTCTATTTCTTGGAATCCTCTCTGCGATACATGCTACGCAGTTGGACGTGGCTATTGAATGATGTCATTTAAGTCCATGCGTCTTGAGTGCAAAACAAAGTCGAGCAAATAATTCCTGTCGGAAAAAAAAACCAAACGACACTTTGATCAATTGGCAGTACTGCACACGCGTCGTTTGACATTGACACCAAAATGTGCACTTAAGTTGCATTTCATTGCTCATAACTACGAATCGAAGAAACCTCTTCGCGCCCTGATTAGAATGTGAGTAGGAGATTGACGTTACGCTTCTACCCCCTGATCCGAAACGACGATGATGTTATCAGCTATATTCCCCAGTTCAGAGTCACAAAGAAAAGTATGTTAAGTTCATAAGACACATCACCGCGCACACTACAGTTGCTGATTGGTATTGCTGCGATAATTGGAATGAATGGGGTGTCCTCGGCGTTTGTTAGAAGAAGAGATTATCCGCCCGCCGATGAATTGGTGTTGCCCTGTTGAATCATAACATTATTGATTGATAAGTCGCATGATGGTTTATTTTGAATTCACTAGTACGTAGTATTGCAGTGGAATGCGGTGGATGGTTGATAGTTTACATTCGATGTCATCATCATGGTCATGCTGGAAAAAAACATTCATGTACAATGTATGATGCGACAAATTGTTAATAATTGAAAACATGGTTTATTTGATCCTTCCAGAGATTAAGAATGCGCTTTTGCATCTTAATTTGTTGTAATTCTTATACGAACAATCATATTTTCCGTCATCCAAAATCCCCCTAAAAACAATAATAGGTAGTAACGTCTCTCACCGCAATACCTTCGCTAACTTCCAACTAATTTCACTGGCACTTATGCGTACAGGGCAGCTGAGAAATCAGCGTTGGGAGAAAGTGCAATCAACTATCAACGATAATAATCCACCATGCGCTCCCATGAAAATATAGCAAACAACGCGAGAGGAAGGCCGTTTTGCTCCTTGGAAGCAGACAAAAATCACAGAATAACCCATTCCGGAAAACAGCGTGACAAATCGACAAGATCTCAAACGTAAGGAAGCAACTAGCTCGTTTTGATTTACATTGAAGTGTTGACAAACTTACCTTGGATGCACGCTGGCCGTATCAAAGCATGCGAGTTTCTCCTGTCGATGTTTACAAATATTTTCATCCTCAATTTAATCCGTCAATTGTTTTTCAGTTTCAGTATTGCATCTTCTCGTGCGCTCGAGTATCGACCGCCAATTCCTCCAAGTGCAACGGGAATTTTGCTCTCAGAAGCATGCAAAAATTATCAATGATACACATCCACAAGGTTTGCTTTTAAAATCGCTGTTCTGTTTATTGTCGTTATCATTGTCAACAGAATTACATTTTCAAAAACATGCACATTCTATACCCGCAGAGAGATGCAACTTTACAAACATTGATCACCCTTCGTAAAATCATATTTAATTTGACTAGATTTTCACGAATCATTGCTTACAACTACTAGCCTAAACCCGGAATGAAATTCATACTACCTCACTTGTTTTACACACTCTTTGATAGATCGTTGAGACTACGCCTTTTCCACGCCAATCATAGCGAACGGATTTTCCAACTGACTTTCGTAGAGCGTCTGACTCCCGGAGCCCAGTACCGAATGCCGAATGCCGTAGGTGAAGTAGATCAGGAATCCAATCAGAAGCCAAACGGAGAAACTGATCCAGGTGGCTGCATCCAGCTGAAACATGAGATAGATGTTGACCAGGATGCTCAGCATCGGAATAAACGGCACTAGTGGGACCTTGAAGGTTATCTTGGATTCCTCCGTGGGTTGACAAGCGATGACCAGAAACAGAATCAGAGTCGACATGGCGAGGATCGTCAAGATTGTGAGGTTCAACGGATATTGAGCTGAGAGATAGTTTTGACCGTGTACCAGTATGGCACTGATGGCACACGTGATGAGAGCTGTAATAAATGAATGATTCGGTTTAAAATTGCAACAGAATGGAAGTTGAGCTACCATACCGTACAGGAGTAAACTAATCTTGACGATCTTGGAAGAAACGGCATTTGGAGTTTTTGCGATGTTCAGATTGAATAGTTGTTTCACGATGATCGAATTATTCTCACTTGGTACACTGGCCCTGAAGTTGGTGTTCTCATCGTATCTCAAAACCAGAACGCTCAGAGCAACGATTGTGTATGCCAGCAGTGTTCCGATGGACATCATATCGATCAGTTGATGAAGATCGAATAGTAGTGCCATCGTTCCGGAGACTAATCCGGATATGATAGTTGCGAATATCGGTGTCTTCGTCACCGGATTCACTTTTTTGAGCTTCTTGAACATGATGCCATCTGAGGACATTGCATAGAGGACTCGTGGGAGAGGAAACATCGCACCCAAGGAGTTTGTACACAGAGAAAATATTGCTCCTATGGATACAATCCATTTGATCTCCTGCCATCCAAGCCAATCAAAAAGGTTGGGAAACGGTGCTATCGGATCCTGGTTGTAGTAGGGCAACGCCATGGTGAGCACGGTAGCCACTCCAAAGTATGACAGAAAGATGATGATCAATGAGAAAATGATCGCAAGAGGGATATTTCTGGATGGATTCCGGGCTTCTTCTCCTGTAGTAGCAATACAATCAAATCCTACGTAACCGTAGAAGCACTTGGCTGCCCCTGCCATGACTCCCGCCAACCCATACGGCATGAATCCTCCCACACCAGCATTCACTCCGGGCGGAATGTCTTCAGGCTTAATATTCCAATTGTCGGGATTAACCTTAGTTCCAACGGATATAAGAACCACCACTATCACCATCAGATTGACGCCAGTGAAAATGTTGTTCAATACTGTGGACTCTTTGACGCCGTACGCCAGGAGTGCAGTGATCGTAAGCACCACGAAGAATGAAAATATGTCCGGATATCGTCCGAGGAAACCCACCCGAAACTGTACGAAGCTTTGCATAGCATTCGCCATCCGGTAGTCTATCAGTGCGTCAATGTATCCACTGAGTCCACGGGCTACGCTGGCCGTTCCTTCAAAAGAATTATATTTTTAACAGCTTCTCACGGAATTCAACCACACTAACCAATAATGTACTCCAGCATCAGGTTCCATCCGATTGTGAACGCAGCAAACTCCCCAATTGTAATGTACGTATAGATATAGGCCGAGCCAGCTTTCGGAACTCGAGCGGCAAACTCAGCATAGCAAAGCCCGGCAATGGCTGCCGCTAGGGCAGCTATCACAAACGAAACCACCACTCCGGGACCGGCCTGCTCGTAGGCAACCGATCCGGCTAGAACGTAGGCACCCAAGCCAAGGGTACTGCCGACACCCAGGCCCGTTAGATCGAGCAGCGTAAGGACGCGGGCCAACTTCGAATGACTGCCATCATCGTCGTTCGGTTTTTTTCGACTTAGGGCTTTGAAGAATTTATCCATAAGGTACTGCAAAGAAACGAATTGAAATGATAATGGGAATAAATGTGTTTTCTCATGATGTAGACTAGATGTATATTCCAAATAAATTTTCATAGAACAGCAAGAAGTCCTGAAACCTTTCAATTATTTTATACATAACCTCTTCTTATCTCTATTCCAAAAGTCATTCCTCATTCTAACACTAACCGCATAGTGCGCTCCGAGGCCTCAAATCAAAGATCAATGCTATCCCTTTGAAAACACCGCAATGAGTCATTGCTCTAATGCAATCTAGAAAAAAAAAGGTTCAATATTGATCAAGCATGACACCGAAACCCCATTTGCATCCAATCAACCCTTGTTTACAGAGCAATAACCTCACGGGGATGATCGCACGTTTCCGCAACGCGTCCCATTGAGGACGAGTGTCTTACAATTTTATTCTTTACTATTTATAAACCCCATACCGTCAAGCTCGAGTCAGCGTCTTCCCAATTTACAGCCCTTCGTATCGGCTGCATCTCTTGCTAGAGATATCTATATAGGAACACTTGTGTGTGGTCTACTGTCACTAATTGGGTATGAAACACACCGGGTCGGTACGTCATGATCTATCATTTAATCGCTTGCATATTTCCGACCAGTACATTTTTGGCACCGAAAATCGATTCGCGTCATTAAATGTATGCACAGAAACATTAGTCAAGTCCAAAGCATCACTTTCAATCGATTCTGACATCAGCCAGAATTTATGTAATCATTTTTTTTCACATGATCAACCAATCCATTCTCTTTTCACCACGGTTATCTAGCGTTACGCACCTCTAATCGTCGCACGCGTGCTTGCAAGCGAACGCACCACTCGAAATCGCAGCGAACCGTTGATGGTAGAGTAACGCGTTAAATTCAACTATCTTTCCTTTATCGTTTCGATCGTGGAAACAATGCGTCCCTTGACGAGAAAATCGTTTCGGAATGTCCGTTTACAGAGAAGCGCAAAATTTGACTGAGGACTATTTTTAAATTCGATTGTAGTTAAATGGAGCAAGATGATGGGTTAATTGGAGGGTTTGATGCGCTAGTCGTGAGCCGTTGGTGGTGGTGTACGCTTGCGCTGATTGGTGTATGGTTAAGGTTGGCGTATCTACATTTAGGCGTGAAGATTGGTTGGATTTTTGGAAAATCCAAGTTACATTTGGACTTATTTGGAGTGACTTATGTTTATGCTAGTGGTTTCGAGGTGGGTGGGTGATCGTCAGTGCGGTAGATAGTAATTCGTTTGTATTTATTTGGTGACATCTCGTTTCAGAAGCTATTTTTTTATATGATGTATGATAAAATTGTTGTGCTTTACAAGCCCTTCCAATTCATCCAACAGTGCGTTTGCTCTTATTCTAACATCTTAGGCGTGAGAACGTATGTTCATCACGATATTCAACTGCTTTTCAAAATTGAGTATCATTTGAAAATCACAATGAATATACGCTTCAACGTAATGAATATAACAGTAAGGAAAAAGGACTACTATACAAATACAATGTAGGATCAATCAAGTACTACATTTTCATCATACATCACATATTGAAATTCAACTTCTGAAGTTGAAGTTTTCAAGTTTTCGAAAATATATTTATTTATTGACGTCAATCATGTTTGTAGACCTTTCCCATAACATTGTTTAGCTTAAACGCTACATCACTTAACAATGTAAATTTGACATAGTTTAATATGTTTACAATTTTATACATCAATACGTGCATTTGATTGATGGGCCTAAATGAAGCGTAGTTCTTACGGTGGTGATTTGTAGCAAATAAGTGTGAATTTCGCAAATGCCGTGTTGGTATGTAAAAGTTGAATTTTGTTAAAAGTTTCAGTGCCTAAATTCTTTGAGAGACGATGTCGTTTATAAATTATAACCTTGCAAATTCACGACATTCTTTCAATGCATGCATGATCATAAGTATACAGGGTGAGTGGGAATTCCTGTCTGTGAAGTATATGGTCATAAAAATGAGAAGCTTGCATAAATTTTAATTTTCAATGTATTTCCTGTTTGGTATATCTTTAACATTTGTCTTTATTTAGTTCAGTTCAAATGTTTCTCCATTTGTTTTAATTGCCAGCCATATGCGTTGTTGGAAAGCGTTATAGCTGGCACGCTTGATATCTTGCGGCATGTAATTCCATATTTTCACCAAGCGTTTCTTAAACGGTTCCACGGTAAGTCCTTTGGTATACCCCAGTAGCCCCAGGATTCCATCGAATTCGCTCTCTTACTCATTTGATGGCTTCCGGACATCTGACAGTGCGTTTACGGCCAGGTCAGGGAGGTATTTTTCAAGAATGAATTCGAGAACAAACAAAAATACACCGTGTACTGAATCATGTAATCATGAACTAAATAACGTTTAAAGGGAAAAATCCTGAAAACGTGAACTAGTTTGGGGAAACGTGACAATCCATACAAAAAATGTTGAAGGTCCATACAAAAAACGTGACCCGGGGGGGTTAAAAGTCACTTTTTACGTGACAAAATTAATGGACGTTCCCATATCAAAGGGACTTTGAGTGACCAGAAATCAATGAAGAAAATCCGATCAATTTCAATCGATCTTGAACAATAATCATTTGAAAGGCGTAGAAAAAAAACAACCACGTATAAATAAACCACGTTACATTTTTACTAACATCAACATCGATTCTGTCTACTACACTGATTAAGATCCTTGTAGGACTAAAGTGGTATCAATAGGCGTAAACTATGTTATTCCGTTTAAAAAAATGTGATCCGAACCATTTTAGGAGATTTGGCCATTTTAGGAGTTTTTGTAGTTTGAAAAGCAGCAGAAGTATGAAGTATGTCAACTTGGTCAAATCGTAATTGTCTGTCTGTCTGTCTGTCTGTCTGTCTGTCTGTCTGTCTGTCTGTCTGTCTGTCTGTCTGTCTGTCTGTCTGTCTGTCTGTCTGTCTGTCTGTCTGTCTGTCTGTCTGTCTGTCTGTCTGTCTGTCTGTCTGTCTGTCTGTCTGTCTGTCTGTCTGTCTGTCTGTCTGTCTGTCTGTCTGTCTGTCTGTCTGTCTGTCTGTCTGTCTGTCTGTCTGTCTGTCTGTCTGTCTGTCTGTCTGTCTGTCTGTCTGTCTGTCTGTCTGTCTGTCTCCCCCCCCCCCCCCCCCCCCCCCCCCCCCCCCCTCTGTCTGTCTGTCTGTCTGTCTGTCTGTCTGTCTGTCTGTCTTCTGTCTGTCTGTCTGTCTGTCTGTCTGTCTGTCTTCTGTCTGTCTGTCTGTCTGTCTGTCTGTCTGTCTGTCTGTCTGTCTGTCTGTCTGTCTGTCTGTCTGTCTGTCTGTCTGTCTGTCTGTCTGTCTGTCTGTCTGTCTGTCTGTCTGTCTGTCTGTCTGTCTGTCTGTCTGTCTGTCTGTCTGTCTGTCTGTCTGTCTGTCTGTCTGTCTGTCTGTCTGTCTGTCTGTCTGTCTGTCTGTCTGTCTGTCTGTCTGTCTGTCTGTCTGTCTGTCTGTCTGTCTGTCTGTCTGTCTGTCTGTCTGTCTGTCTGTCTGTCTGTCTGTCTGTCTGTCTGTCTGTCTGTCTGTCTGTCTGTCTGTCTGTCTGTCTGTCTGTCTGTCTGTCTGTCTGTCTGTCTGTCTGTCTGTCTGTCTGTCTGTCTGTCTGTCTGTCTGTCTGTCTGTCTGTCTGTCTGTCTGTCTGTCTGTCTGTCTGTCTGGCCCCTACAAGAATCCAACCACTGTGCAGTTTAAAGCATCATACATAAATGATTGTGTATAACAATGTCACTTCATCGGCATATGCTTATTGCCGAAACTTCTTCGATGAAGTGAAAATGCTTCATGCTGAAGAAAAATCTGCGTTCTATCTTGAATCAGTGAAGAACTCATTGACCATTGGATACGATGACGACAAATCAGGTGATAACGAAAATCCTGCTCCAATTGATATGGTCGCAAATTCTCAAATGAATGATGAGTTTTTTCACTCAATCGCTGCGATATTCCGCTACTGATTTGTTAATGCGATCACCGCTACTTCAGAAATATTCAAACGACTAACAAACAAATTTTCAAAAATACTGGAAATCATGTATTAATGATCCCTTGAAACTCTTGCGCAATTGTTGATTGACCGCTTTCCTTAGAAAACGCTAATCGGTTTCCTCTTCCCCTTTGAAACACGTTTTATAGACTAATGCACAGAAAAAGCTAATCTTACTTTTCACCATGGGAATACAAAAGAGAGAAACAGCCATCGTTTTCTCCGTCCTTTTCTTTAACACACTAATTTCTGAACACAAGGGCACCAGTATCTGTCAAATCTGAGGTGTGACATCACTGTGATTTGGACCATATGAAGCAATTTAAGATTGTACAGATTGTCACACTTAATATCTCTCCCTCCCTTCAGTGCGTGATGTAATTTATGTACGACACACTTTCATGTTTTCACTGGTTCCGTGTTCATTGCAAGCGTAAAATGTAACAAACTTTGCATTAACATTTTTTTTATCGCAAAAATATCGCATCTCTGCATTCTGACCTTTTAAGAAGATACACTAGATTTTTTTGCGGTTTGACACGATTGACAGTACCACCGGACCAAATTTTTGAGTTTCAGTGACAATGTACTAGAAGTGTCAAATTGTTCCCGGGTTGGCTGTTTTGGGCGTTTACAGTTTTGGTGACGCCAAACTGGAAGCAAAGGCAACACGCGGTGGAGGATGTTCACCCCAAAGCCCCTCGTATCCATAACGATAACGGTAACTAAGCGTCACATGGCGCTAAATGGTGGATCTGCGAAACTCAAGTTGTCGAACGAGATTATACACGCTCAAAACAGCCTCTCTTTCATATATATTACCATAGACTAACTCTAAGACCAGTAGGTCCCGAACAAATACGATTTTTTTCTTGGCTCAGTCAGTACTAGCACATCGGTCCCAAGCTCGGTCCCAAGCTTAATAATACGCCCCTAATAATGAACTCACACGAACACACTCTCAAATATTCTGTCAAAATAACACAGCATATCAAAACAAAGGCGCAAATATGTATAGTTAGGTGCTGGCTTCAAGGTGTACTTCGGACCAAAGGGTTCTACAACAGTGAACCAATTTCAAATCGCTAGTTACATATTGATTGTTGATATTACTGTCCCTTTTTTCTCACGGAAAAGTTACTCAGTTTTTGTAAAAAGTGGAACAACTCTATTTATGAGTAATTTTTCCGTGAGAAAAAAAGGAACAGCAATATGAATGAAAGAGCGGCTGTTATGAGCGTGTAAGGTGATGACAGAGATCAGAAAAAGAGCGTGAGAGAGAGAGAGAGAGAGAGAGAGAGAGATAAAAACAGTGATTCATAACAACGAAAAAAAAGGTAAACATTACAACTTTACAGGGTGTGTCACAATAGGTGTCCCCAAAACAAAATGGGATTACAGCAAAACAAATAAACCAAATCGTAGCATTTATTTTTCTTTTGAAACATACATGTTATAGAAATAAACTATATTAATTCAATTCGAATCTCTCGCCCTTTTCCTTGATAACTTTGCGCAAACGCTTTGTAAACCCATCGCAGCTGGCACACACGATTTTCCTGAGGAATTTGGTCCCAAATATGAACCAAATATTTCTTGAATTGAACTCAAGTAGGCCCTTTCTTAGGGCCTATACGTTGAAGCATATAACCCGAAACAATGTAGTCAAGTGGGTTGAGATCCGATGAAGATGCAGGCCATTCTTCGCTTGTGATGAAATCGGGCAAATTTTCCGCGCACCACGCTTGTGTCTTCTTTGTCTTGTGAGCCGGAGCTGACCCCTGTTGGAAACAATATGGTGTATTCCCATACAGCGTTGAAGCATTAGGAAGGTTAGTCAAAACCTGCTGGATGTTATATTCAGTGTTGATTTTTACGTTAGGTTCAATGAAAAGAAGAGGAAGTTTTCCTTTTCGTGAAACGGCGCCCCATAGCATGATTTTCGATACATTCTGATAGCGTTCTACAGCTAGTTTATCTCTTGGAATATTGGCAAGACTTTTGTCATACACACGATCATTTTGTTGATTAAGACTGTCCTGAAGGAGGAAGAGCTTTTCATGCGAAAATAAATTCTCGCAGTCACCGTGCCGAATCACAAGATTTCTGCTTCTTTGGACCCTGGCTTGCTTTTGACGCTCCGTCAACCCGTGAACCCGTTGTTTCTTGTACGGCTTGCATTCCAGATCATGTCTGAGGAGCCTGTTCATTGAAGCAGGGTACATTTGAAATTCTTTGCTCAATTTACGGCCAGATACGGCCGGATTACGTCTTATTCGCTCCCTCACACATTTGATCTTTTTCTTCGTTCTGGCAGTTCGTCTGGCACCTCCTTTGTGTTGAATATGGACATTTCCAGTTTCCTTGAACCGTTTCAAGGTACGAAAACTAAAACGCTTACTGACTCGGAACTGCTGAAGGCTATTGAATATCTGACACGGTCTAAGCTATTGCAAATGTAATTTTAAAACTTGCTCTCGTATGGCTTGCATGGTAGTTGAAAAATATAAACAAACGGAGTCGCTTATCTATCTTCAGCGAAAAGCTGTCAAGAGAATACACTCAAAACGGGTATAATCAATTCCGCTGTTAAAATTACCCAGCTGAAATAAACCAAGATTGGAAAAAAGTGACACCTATTGTGAAACACACTGTATTAGAAAAAATAAGTGTTTTGAAAATAAATTTGTGGACTGACTCAAAAACAAGAACGAGTTTTCTGCTGGAAAACTCCCCGGTCCGGTCGAGGGAATCTTTCGGTTTGGACGTTTTCTACTTCCCTCAGCGTTCATTATGTACAACATTTCCAAAACCATCCAGCTTTATTAGGTTTTAATAATGTTTTATGAAATCCACTAGAAATCAATTTGGTTGTATTATGGCATCAAGAGGTGCCAATAGGTTTCATATTTTAGTCATGTTCATTAGAAATTTCACGGCTTGTTTACAACAATCTTAAAACCTTATTTTCTCAAGTTCTTTTTACTCCTATCAGAGGTTTTATTTCGACTTTATGAACTCGTAAAATGCTGCTTTGAAATGCCGTTTCAGGACTCATTCATATTATCTATATGGTCAGTTGAAAAAGCATTTTAAAACTATGTTGCTTCCAGTAAATGCATTAAACGGCAAATTGATTTTATAGTAGTCATTGCGAAGATAAATTGGCTTTTGGGCAAAACTGTGATTTTTTCCACAAAATAAAAATAAATAATGTGAACAAAAACACAAAATTTTAAAATAAACAAAGAAACGTAAACCGGGACCCATTCCGCCCTCTTTTAATAACCTTATAATCCACAATTTTAAGGAAATTTATTATTAATTTATCGTACATATTTGTTTTAATTTTGTTTTTGTTGTTCGCATAATTTGGGAGGTGCATTAATTTGCGTCTCTTATCGTGCCAATATTCACCATAAAATTAAATGCGCATAAGATTTCGTGCATGATATTTATTCGAGAGGAGAGCGTTCAGCGAGTCGGACGTGTTTCGTCGTTTGCTGTGCAGTATAGTGAAATTGAAATGGCTACCAGTAGTAAAGGAGTGAATTTCTGGTTGTATTTCGGCGGAAAAGTGGATTATTTAGCTTCGATCTATTTTGCCAAGTGAAAGAAGATGTTAGTGAAAACCGGTATATTTCCGGCAGAGGTGAAAGGTCAAAGCAGTTGAATAGCAGTGAAAAAGTGGCGTCATATTTTCCCCTCCAAAGTAGTGTAGCGGTTCGTCGAACGAGAGTCGGAGAGATAGCAACGATCAGCAGAGCTCGTTGCACTCACCAGAGGGGAAAACTTACGTATCAGAGAACGATAGTGGTTTCGAAAACGCAACGAAAAGAAACAAAAAAAAAACCGTCTAGTGTTAGCTGTCGGAGCGGCGGCGCAACATTTTGTTTTCTTTGTCTCGCTTTTCTTGGTTTTCTTCTCTTTCTTTTTCTCTTAATTGTATCCACTGCAAAGGTTGGACAGATTATGAAGAAGAAGGCAGTAATAGTCTGAGTAAAAAAAGAAAAATAAATCGGTGATCAGTGGTCAGAACAAAAAGTGCGATTCTAATTGGAAAAAATTGAGAACACGAAGGTAGTGCTACTATCAGAACATAAGGTAACATTACTCTGGGTGGAGGCTGACGAGCATCCATACAGGGTTAAAGGGCAGCATAAGGTAGGAATTTTTTTTTTTTCTTAATTTATTGAACGCTGATTACATAGCCCTTGCGCTGAATTGTCCGGCTTGTCGTGCCGCGAGGGCTCGGTAGGGATTCTTTGTCGGGACCCGAGGCTGGGAGTCGGTTCCATCGTGGTATCAAAGCAGTTGTTTTTTTTTCACTGTATTTATCTACTCACTTGTTTAGTATATATTTTAACACAATGCTGAGATAGTCAATTATTTCATTAATTAAAATTACTGTAGGTACTTAGAAATTCACGTTATTATTGCGATGCCAGAAAACGGAGGAGAAATACGAAGTTTAATATGTACTATTCCTTGTAAGGTGTACGGTTTCAGATCATCCATGGTGTTCCAATGCGTTGTGTAATGATGTTAGTTTTTTTTTCTCATGGTTGTGGTGCATTGTCTAAGCTTTCAGGATCATAATGAGTGCGCGGCGCGGGTTAGTCTGCAGTTGCGGAGGGACAGCAGCTTGTAGATATGTAGTTGCAGGAAGATCTGTTGTTGCCATTTTGTATTGTATTGTATAGTATATTGTATTTGTATTGTATTGATTATTTTTTATAATATTTTACTTGAAATTTAGCCCACCTAACCAACGCCTTATAGCATTTATGTGGTTGCTGATTGTTACACTTTTTTTATAACTACTATCATTTTGATAATTTTCAATGATTAATGCACATGATATTTGATTTCAGCTCATCTTTACGTTAAAGGTAACGTAAACTATTTAAATAATTATTTATATTTTTTATGAGTCCAATCGGCATTTCAATTGTCAAACTTTGCATTTATATGTTCCCTTTAATTGTCCTTTTTTGCAAAATATTGAGTAGTTTCCTAATCACATGAAGCTTCAGCCGTCGCTTCGTCCGTTATTTATTTTCGGTTAGCTTTTATTCTAATATTTTTTTTCAGTTGAATATTCAATGTTATCGCACAATGCGTATTGTCGTTGATTTTGTATCTATTAATATTATTTTTCAGGGTGTTCTGTGGGACTTTTTTTCGTTCGGGATAGGGGCGATGTTGTGAGGTTGTGTTCACTTTAGCCACTTGCCAACAGGAACACAGTGAACCATTTTTTAGTGACAATATTTCAGTTTTGGTTGGGGAATTGCTTTTGGATTTTCGATGGTGGTGAAATGATGATAGCTCCTTCACTCCTTCAACATTTGAACTTAAAGTACATATTTATTATTATATATTTTATTTAATTGCCTAATATGACCTTAACATCTACTGGTTGAGCTGTTTAGGGGTATATAGCTGCATCTTATTATTAATTGCATATAATTATTGTTTTCATTAGGGAAAATAATAATATTAATGAAGTTTTGTCTGCTTCAGGGTTGCTTGGAAGGTGAGTATAGACATTTTATTGCATTTTTGAAAGGTATTTTTCTATTGACATAGGTTATTGGATATATCTTTATTAAACTATTTAAATTAATAAATGTTCTTCAATACGGCAGATTATATATCCACATGTCATGAATACATACATTTTTATTGTTGTTTCATACGTAATCAAATGTTTTATCGATATGTATGCTTCATTTAATTACAATATGACCTTCACATTCCAAAGTAACATTCATTCTGGTTGAGCTGTAAAGGTGAACGAAGCTGCATATTACTATCATATGCCTATTATTATTGTTTTAATTATTTCATCTTATTATTTACTTTATAACCATATCAACATAACAGGATGGCATATTCCAACTATCACATATTTTAATTAAATATTCTAGTATTTTCTTTGCTCTTCTACATACTATATATATATTGCATATTATTACATATTATTGACATTATATATACAATAAATACTGGGTTGGGAGGGAGCATCTGGGTATCATTCAAGCTGAAACTGGACGATGGTTTGATTGACTGCCTGAGTCTAGAAGGGAATTCACAGGATCATTTTCTTTATCCTACCGATTCGATTATGATGCTGCGAATTCTACTCCAACAGTTTCAGTGAAGGTGACGCGCCCTTCTTAACAAGCCATCCTGTAGAAAGCTTAATAAGTATTGCGAACTGGGTTATTCGATTTGTTGGATCGTATCGTTGGAAGGAGATTCTTAATTTCCCGTGGATTTCGCGTAAGTGTCTCTGCTACGGGTCCACCCCTCCGTTTTTGGCCCTTCATACAGCGATATTGTGAATTCGGATCGGTGGCTCAATTTGATCTTGCTATTAAGTGGAGCTGCATCCAAGCCAAGGGCATGAAGGGATGGTGGCTACCATACATACATACATACATACAAAAAAATTTTTTCGATAATTTGTGTAAAAAATTTTTTTTTTTTTTATATTTTTTTTTTTAACAAAACATCCCCCCCCCCACAAAAATTTTTTTTTAAAAAATAAAAAATATTCCCCCGAATTAATTAACCTAACTTTTTTGAAAGTTTATGGAGCTTGTTTACAAGGTGATAGAGTTTGAACTGCTCAAACTAAATTTTTCATTGGCTTTTTTCAGATTCAGTACGATTAAATTCAGGAAATGATGTAAAAATAAGCACTGGTGTCTGTTTTCCAGCAATTTTACTTCAATCGAAATAAATTCTGAGGACAACATCTCAAACCAATCTTACCAAAAATATTCTAAGTCCACGTAAACAAGCTCCCTGCACTGTCAAAACTGCATTGATGACGCCATCATGCAATGATCTATTTACTGCTAAATGAATCAGAAGAGCAAACAATCGAACAAAGCAGGCATTTTGGCCATATGCTGGTTTTCATGGCAGCCAATAGGTTTTATGAAGGTTCTCAAGTGGTCATAATATCTTTCACTAGAGGATATTCAAATTCTTTATGGTCTTATAAAAGTTTTATTAACTTGTTTTCCCAACGGACTGTAGAGTGGGCCACTTTGTACAAATTTTGGCTCTAAAGAAGTAAAGAGGAGGTGTTGGTAGACAAAACAGTTTTGAATATAGTTTTATCAACAAAGCCGGGAGCAGTGCTATACGGCTGGAATAAAACTAATATTGTTACTTGGGCATTCTGAAAAGAAATGAGCGTTGTAGGTAATTGTTAATCCCGTGCTTGCAATAGGGTCCTCTGTTCCACAGCCATTTTGAATTTTAGTCAATAAGATACCAACAAATGAGTCTAACTAGGGCCGGTTCATAAGCCGCGTAGACTCATTTTTGAAAATGTCAGACCCCCCTCCTCCCCCCTCGTAGACTTTTCTCCATACAATTTTTTGAAATTTTGTATGGAGCGTAGACTTTGGTCAAACCCCCCCTCTCCCCACAAAAGTCTACGTGGTTTAGGAATAGCCCCCTAAATCAAAATGAATGAGCACAACACTGCTCCTGGCCAATTGCGATAACGCAGCCACACACTTACAGAACCTGTATCAAACGTATAAAAAAAACCTTCATCCTCAATTTCCTGTTGTTGACATTGCTGATAAAGCGCTAGTTGCCCAATATTAACCGAATCGTAATCTCAAGGATTCCTCAGGTAAGCTGGCATTCATTCAAACAAGCTACCAAAGCTCCTTCGACGATCGATAAGCCCACTCCAGAACCACTTGAGACTTACCTATCTAATCCGATGATGGAATTTCTCCCTGAATAAATTCGACAATTTGAACCGAAACTAAACAAAAGCTGATACGGCGGCAGGAATACAGGGTTTTCGTCAAACATCGAGTCATACTTTTCTTTTTCATGCGTATGTGATGGTATTTACAACGTCAATGGGAACACGAGTCCACCATATTCCAGACTTCTGATAAGCGATAAGCAAACACAAGCGCAATCATGTTAATCTTGATTTATTAGCATTTACTCAATTACAGCTGTTGACATAATCTGATTTTAGAATCTAATTAAAAAGTAGGCTTCAGTTTTTACCGACCTTTACTGTCGCGATTCATACTGATAAAATAAAAAAAAAATCGTACCTCTAAATTCATTTATCACATGCATTGTTTATCTTCGCTCTGCATCGGGTGTGGGAATGGAACCTTCATGCATCCCTAGCTTACCTGATCGGGCGTAGGACAAATACTTTAGACATTTCAATATCACTCAGAGTTCGGTTCTTATCGTTTACACGAGTCCTAAAATCTATAATACACTTGAACACCCTGATGCGGCATTGAGCGCTCGTAATCGCTCCTGATAAAACAACAAAATCGATTCCAGAGAGCTGATGTAAAATCTAACGTTCTCTCTTTGTTTGTACTTAACCACTAAATATCGTCAAGTGTACGAAAATGCCTCACTGTCTGTTGACGTTCTACTTCGCTATTCGTTGTTGACTGTGTAGGAGTTCTTCGAACTCCTTCGGGGATGCTCGGCGGGGATGGTCGTAACTATCTTGTCATTGCTTCCATCGAAGGCATTGTTGTCGAATCCATTTTTGGCGGTCGCAGTGCCATTACCGTTGACCGGTATCGTCTCTTTTTTAGCTATCGCTCCTTCCACCGAATGATGGATTCCGTATGTGAAGTAGATTAAGTAACCAATCACGATCCACACGGCGAACCGAACCCAGGTTCCCGTGTCCAGTTGGAACATCAAGTACAGGTTGAAGAACACGCTCAACATTGGCAGTAGTGGAACAAGAGGAACTTTGAAGGTCAGTTTAGTATTTTCCGTAGGCTGCAGCGCTGTGATGATTATCAAGAGGACCATGAAAGCACCTCATATGGATAGGGCTGCAATAGTTCCCGGATAATCGGAGGAGAGCTGATCCGATACAATGACCAGAATGGTGCAGACTGCGCACACGAGGACGGCTGAAATCCATAAGGTAATAAATTTAATACGACTTTGATCGTTTGAAGCAAAGATTGTCTACATACCAAACAGGCAAATGCCACACTTAACGATACCCGACGACAGCGAACTTGGACTGCTCAAGTTATCCGCATTATACAGCTGCCGGAACACATTTGGTATCGTTATCGTCTTGTTTTTCAAAAGCTCATTATCCTCGTACCTCAATACAAGCACACTGACGGCCACGATTGTGTAGGCCAGCAACGTCCCAATTGACATCATATCGATCAGTTGTTGCAAATTGAATAACATTGCCATCGTAGCGGCCAGCAGCCCAGCCAAAATAGTGGCCAAAACTGGTGTTTGTGTCTTTGGATGCACCGTCCGTAGCTTTTTGTAGATGATTCCATCCGTTGACATGGCGTATAAAACACGGGGCAGAGGGAACATTGCACCCAACAAACTGGTACACAGAGCAAAGATGGCACCGATCGAAACGATCCATTTGATCTCGTGCCATCCGAGCTCTTTGAAAAGATGCGGGAACGGGGCTTCCGGGTTCTGAAGGTAGTATGGAAGTGCCATCGTCAACACCGTGGAGATACCGAAATATGCCAGGAAAATGATGATCAACGAAATCACAATAGCCAACGGAATATTTCGGCTAGGGTTCTTGGCTTCTTCGCCGGTGGTAGCAATACAGTCGAATCCTACGAAACCATAGAAACACTTGGCTGCTCCTGCCATTATCCCCGCAAAACCGTACGGTGCAAATCCTCCCGCGCCAGCTTCTATTCCCTCCGGAATATCTTCCGGCTTGATTCGCCAGTTGGCCGGATCACCTATAAGCGAATAAGCTCATTAGCACATTATCAACCAAACCCCCATCTTTTCAAACGCTTACTGTTCATGCCACCAGCAACCAGCACGATTGCAATAACGCAAAGATTAACTCCGGTAAAGATGTTGTTCATCAGGGTGGATTCCTTGACGCCGTATGCCAGCAAAGCAGCCAGGATCAGGACTATCACGAAGGAGAAGAAGTCCGGATACTCCGCTAGGAAACCCACGTTCATCCCCATAACCCCCTTCAAGGCATCGCTCATCTTGTTGCCCGTCAGTTCATCTATGTAGCCGCTCATGCCGCGGGCCACGCTGGAGGTGCCTGGAATCAAAAGATACAAACAGTTAGTTTTAGTTATTTGTAGCTTTTGTTAATCTACCGCAGAATCCCCTTTGGTCGAAAATCATTCCACGGAGCACATTAGGTGCTTCAATACATTACGCACAAGTTTAGATTTGCCAATTAAGAATATTTTGTATGAACGCTGTATAGTTTTGATTTTGGCTGTTTAACCGTTTTGCACGGTTTAAAGTTGATATACTATAAAAATAAACTGTTCCTAGTAGAATGTTGTGTATGCGGATCAGTAAGTTGCGTGGTTAGATGAGTAACATTTTTTATAAATTATGTATTTCGCGCATATTTTTCCTCCGTTTTAATGAATCAAGCCAGTAAGCCACGTTGAAAATCTGATGTGTTGATTATTTGTGCTGTGCTGTGCCTCGGATTTGAGTTAGTTTTATGTTGATTTTAAACAGTTAAATGTTGTTGCAAAGTTATGAGAGTAGGTTCTCCGTTTTCCAATACGTTTCAACGTTAAGAACACGTTGGAATCAATCGCTCCGTATTGTTTGCGAGTGTTGTGATTCGCGTTTCGCAATCAAAGTCAATTTCAGTTAGTATTTGGCCGCTTATTTTCAGTTACTGTTGCGCCTTTCGTGGTCATAGCGAAAAACTAATGAAATCCTTTTAATCAGGAAAGATTGTTTAAAATTTCATAAAGATTCATATATTCTGTACACTAACGTTGAAACGTTTAACCGTTACCGGGAAACACTAACGTTGGATCGAGCAAATCAAAACAAGCGTAGGAGTGGAACATACTACCAGAAACTTCGAGCGAAAATAATCAGGACAGTCGAGAGAATCCTGGGACCTCCTGGCGTGATTTGGCGAAAAAGTTCACTGCAGCGCACAGTACAGTTCGGCGAATCTGTATACAAGAAGGATTTCGGTCGTACCATGCCAGCAAACATCCCCACAGGACGTTGAAACAAAACCCGGATGCCTAAACCCGTGCAAGGAAGTTCTACGAGCAAGTACTGACCAAGTACAGGGTGAGTGGTTATTCCTGTCAGTGTTTTTTAAACATGTGTAACTTTGGATGGGTTAATCACAGACACACTGAGCGAAATAATCTTTCGATATTCATAAGATTGCATTACAATTATTTGCTATCAGAAAGCAGTATGATAGTTCATAAATTTGCCTTATGAAATATAATGATGTTGAAAAAATACAAATTTGGTGCAACCTGGATTCGAACCTTGAACGTTAAGGTTATGTGTTGAGTAACTTGACCACTAGTATATATCAACACTTGTTAATTGGAGAGCTTAAAGACGAACAAAAACAAGGTCATGTAAAACAATATCCATTCATACCTTATGCAATTTAAAGCATCGTTCATAAGATGAACTTTATGAAATTCTTAAGATTGTTTGGCTGAGTGCATGTTTGCACATTATTCTTCTAAAAGGTATTCAAATGTCAGCACGGCTTGCAAGTTTGTTATGAATTTTCATTCGTTTGAGACTCGTACTAAAAAAAATTGAAACATTTCAGATCGTGTACTATTTTAACGAAATTATAATCACTCGGAATAAACGAAAGATTCATCTTTCGCATCATCAAACGGTACAAAGGAATCGATTTTTGGAAAATACCTCTCAGACCTGGCTGTAACGCACTGTCAGGTGTCCGGAAGCTATCAAACGAGTGAAAGACGGACTTCGGTGGAATCCTGGTAAGTCTGGCCGAAAGACGGCCAAAGAACTAGGAATGTCGCAGTCAACGATTTTGAAAGACGAACTTAGACTGAATCATTGCAAAAAATAATGGGTGCATGGCTTGACTGGAAACCAGAAGATTGCAAGAACCAAAAGATGTCCGAAGCTGCTCAAGCGGCACGATGTTTGTGAAATTCAGTTTTGGAATGAAAAAATGTTCCTGCTACAGAATCGCCATAACCAGCGAAATGATCGGGTGTATGCAGTACATCTTTCTGATATTCCTCGTGATAAACTAGTTGTTCAAAGGTTCCAGAGTGTTTCACGGGTTATAGTTTGGGGATGTTTCTCCAAAACTTTACGGGTTCCATTGCTGTTTATTGAAACTGGTGATAAAAGCAACAGTAAATATTACATCGATAATGTATTTCGTGTATTTTGTGATTTCCCTCCCTTCGTCAAGAAACACTACAAGAATATACCATACTGCTTCCAACAAGACTCTGCACCGTCCCACCTTGCGTTGATTACACAGGCTTGGTGTGAGGACAATTTTCCGGATTTTATTTCGTCGATAGAATGGCCTCCCGAGTAGAATAAAATAACATATGAATACATAATTTTGCTCTTGATAACTGGGCTTGGTATTTAAGAGCATAAGAGGTAAAATACCTAAGAATTGCAAGCAAAATATCTCTCGAATAACAAAACTTCTTATCTGCGATACCTGGGAATACTTGAGAGGTACTATTTTGGTATTGTCTTACCTCAATGCGGTATTCGCATAACATTGAGGGAATATTTTTAAAGTATTATCCTCAGGTATTTTACCTCTTATGCAGCGCTCTTAAATACCAAGGTCAGTTATGAACTTATTCGTTCATGCTTGGGCTGCCTCCTCATCTGATTTGAATCCTCCCGACTTCAATGCATGGGGTTACATGCTGGACAAAAAGGAGAATACCAATGTCGTGCGTGCCAGCTGTGACGCTTTCCAACAACGCATGCGGCTGGCAATTAAGGCAAAGGGTTAAAGATTTGAACTGAATTAAACTAAGACAAATGCTAAAGATATACCAAACAGGAAATACATTGAAAATTAAAATTCATGCAAGCTTTTCATTTTTATGACCATATACTTACTTTACGGACAGGAATTCCCACTCACCCTGTACAACGGATGTATTTTGATGGACGATGAAATTTACGTGAAAATTGACTTTGGACAAATCCGGGGATGCAAATTTTACTCTGCTGAACGTAAGAGGATGCACTGGGTAAGTTCAAATTTGTCTTTGCTGATAAATTTGCTCGCGAGTTGATGATTTGGCAAGATATCATCAGTTGTGGAAGAAAAATAAAGGTTTTCATCACTGGAGCGACTATGAATGAACAAGTTTACAACAAGAGGAATGTCTTCAGAAAAGAATTTTGCCAATCATTTAATCGCACGAAGGTCCCGTGAAGTACTGGTCCGACTCAGCTAGCTGGCAATACAGCCGTCAAGTCATTGAATGGTATAAGCAGAATTATGTCGATTTTATTGAAAAAAGTAGGGTAACGGGATGTAATGTTATCCTAGCTCCTTCATTCCGTTTGGAGGTTACTTTCTCATAATGTTTTCAATCATGGAAGGAGTTATGAAACGGCTGGCCAATTTAAACAGGCAATTCAATGGTCTAAGATGCAGATGAATATGTTAATTCTCATTTAACATTTTTCATATCGATTAAAAAGTGGATCCAACCCATTTATTAAATATTTTCTTAAGAAACGATTTCTAATTGATCTAACTACATGAAAAAAAAATATTTTCTGGAACTCTGTATGCAATAAAAATCATCATCAGCAGTTGGTTCAGTGTGGGGCAGTCCACAAGCTACGTCAATTTTCCTAAAAGTTTTGTGGCCTAATGCCATTTCACTGAGATGTAGCTTTAAAATGGTTATTATGATATTATAATAACTTACTCAAATAATTTGCAATGAACCATCATGAGCGTGTTATTTGACTGCTCTTAGGATTTATTTTGGACTCAATTGGCCATAAGTATGGAGTAACTTACAGTGCCTGTTATAATTACAACCAAAAAATTGGAAAGCCACAGTTTCTTTTTTTTTTTTTGTTGATAATTTAGATGCATTGTTGATAAACAAAATTTTAACGAAAAAAATTACTCGATGATTTTTAATAATCATGACAATTTTTTAAGTTTTTTAAATATTTTTCATCAACAGTGTAGACAGCGGCTAGATAGTCAAGATGTCCAAAAAAATATGTACGCCGTCTTGGCAAATCCGACTGCGTCTCACCGATGGATCGGAAAACACCTGGAATTCCATCATTCAGAGGTGTCCCGGGTGGAGAAATCATTCAAAGAGACCAAGCCAACCCAGCGGCGGTTAGGCAGCGGCAGAAAACCGAAGACAGCTGATCCGCTGAAGGCAAGGAAGGTGTTGAATCTGTTCCAGCGTCGACCGAACCTTTCAATCCATGATGTGGCGAAGAAAGCGGATTTTTTCACCTGGCTTGTCGAAAAAACGATGAAACGTGCCGGCCTCCACGTATGCCAGGTCAGAAAGGCACCAAACCGGAACGACAAACAAAATACTGTAGCCAAAACCCGCGACAGGAAGCTGTATTGAGAGTCGAAGGTTTCGTTACAAAAATTAAGTTCATTTCTTTTTTTCTTTCATTCTTCATCCTTGAAAATGGCATTTGCCGGACCCGGTCGTAATAGACAACGAGACTTACATCAAG
Organism: Aedes koreicus; assembly: GCA_024533555.2. Classification (NCBI taxonomy): domain Eukaryota; kingdom Metazoa; phylum Arthropoda; class Insecta; order Diptera; family Culicidae; genus Aedes; species Aedes koreicus. The sequence continues at coordinate 176,087 of JAHHFK020002007.1, read as the reverse complement.
GTGGATACAAAGCAGTTGCCAGCGCAGGAGTTTTACGTTGCCACATCACGGTTGACCGTTCCTGAGGAGGTAAGGAATAAGAAGGTGGACAAATTCACCAAAAAGTTCTTGGTTCGGCAGGCCATCTGTGGGTGTGGAGAAATGAGCCAGCCATACATCACGATGGGTACCATGAATGGGCAAATCTACCGAGACGAGTGCCTCCAGAAGCACCTTGACATCCTGCCAGCTCCAGCGGTCGGTGTTAGATTGGTACAGACATAACAATGTTGTTTTTGTACCAAAACCCATTAAACTTGCCAGAACATTGCCCGATAAAGAAATTATAGGCCATCATGAAGGCCAAACTTCGTAAAACATCTTATGTATTCGAGAACGAGCTGGCTTTGAAGAAACAGTGGGTAAAAGTATCAAAAAGTCGCCCTCACTATTGCAGTTGCAGTTTATGTTTTGAAAGTTTGACGAAAATTCGACTAAACTAAATTTTTGGCGACCTTTTTCGTGTGTCCCCTTTTTTTTGAGTTCAGTATTTAATCGCACAAACAAGTCCCAACAACGTTAAACGAACCTAGAATCTATTCAAATTATGAAACTTATGTCCGGTACTGCGTCTAGAGGACAAGGAATTTTGCTCGATTCCCTGAAAATCAGTAGTCTGCTTTAGTAACTCATTCGAGCTTGATTGAATTAATTTCAATTCGAGGCAGTCAACCACCCTCCGTGTGTCATCCGTAAACATACCGTCGAATGTCAATCAACTTATATAAAAGCTCGGAACAACACGATATAAACGAAAGACTTCAACGGCAATATGCAAGGGGAAACTTGTTTTCATTGTCAATGTCCACGGTGAACAACCGCGGCACAGCTGTGCGTGTTTCGTACCCTTTGAGGCATCACGAGTCATCATCGCATCGCGCGACTGCTAAACCGTTTCTACAAATGACTTGACCTTGAGATATTTATACACCCGATACTCACCGATGACGTACTCCAAAATTAGATTCCATCCAATGGTGAAAGCCGCAAACTCTCCGATGCTGACATAACTGTAGATGTAGGCTGATCCTGCCTTTGGCACTCGGGCTGCAAATTCGGCATAGCAGAGAGCAGCGATGGCTGAGGCGACGGCTGCCACCAGGAATGAAATAACTACGGCAGGACCAGCCTGCTCGTATGCTACCGATCCGGCAAGGACGTACACTCCCAGCCCCAGGGTACTACCCACTCCCAGCCCGGTTAGATCCAACAGAGAAAGAACTCGCGCCAGCTTGGAGTCACTTCCGTCATCGTCATTGCGCTTTTTACGCGTGAGGGCGTTCCAAAATCGTTCGTACCTGCCACCGCGGCGCATACTTTTTTGTCGGTTGTTTATTGCAATCTCACTTCTAAGTTGATGCACTCCGGATGGATGCACTCACCCTCACTGACCCAGGCACCGGCGAATCGCAAAACTGTGAAATAAAAAGATAAACGAAAAAGGAAGATAAGTTAATGTGATGCCATAAAGAGTAAATGTGCCAATAGTCGGCCGGACGGGAAATTCCGCAAGGCGGAGCTGGTGGATATTTCGAGAATGATTGGTTTTTTAATGTTTGTCCATTACTTGCAAGTTTTTTTGTTATAGGGGATTTACCCAAATGCAACACGACGCTTATAATTGAGGAGTAGGCGAATAATCTTGTTAGGGTAAATTAATTTGACCTTGTACTCATTTTGAGGCAGTGGATTCAAATACGATGGTTTACTATTGTCGGCAAAGTGAAAACCCCAAAATGGACAAAAGTACATCAGTTTGACTTTTTTTGGTAGTGAAAATAAATTTAATCAAATACAGTCAACATCACCGAAATAAATGCTTTGTCAAATCACCAGTTAAAAAACTGACTGACAGTTACGTAGAAGCAACAATCAGTAGGCAACTAGCGATTTGAAATTGGTTCACTGTTGTAGCACCCCTTGGTCCGAAGTACAACTTGCAGTCTGCACATTCTTGCGCTATTCGGTGATAGAATCTTAATCTTTGTTTTGATTAGTTTTGTTATTTTAACAGAATATTTGAAGGTGTGTTCGTGTGAGTTACGTTATAAGGGGCGAATCATTAAGCTTGGGACCAATGTGCTGGTACTGCCTGAACCAAAACTATATCAATTTTCTTCTTCACTATTCAGCCGCTGGTAGAAGTGACTTAATAGGTTGCCCTCGACAAAATTGCATAACATAAAATTGACTCCTGAAACTTAACCATTTAACCAGCACGCTTGTCTACTGTGCTTTTTTTAGTGTGTCTACAAGCGTTGCAATGTTCTGTGTGTTCTCGTAAGGTGCGAAGGTGTCGATGTGTTAAAAGTCCAAATTAATATTTTTTGCTGTGCCTGGCAACCAACGACGCTAATTGGCAAGGTTGCTGGTTTCTTAATTCTAATAGATCAACTGTCAAAAGTATTCATGAGTTTGCCACATATGTGATATGAATTGTAAATCGAAGTTAAGCAATTATGTAAAATATTCGACTGGCACACTGTTCTATGTGGCTCACCCTTGCATTCGACCGGTTATCTTGCAACTTTGAGAAAATGAAATTAAACACGCTTACAAAATAAGGCTACTTTTATTTAATTTTATTCACGTAGTTTTAGCGGATGTTCTGACTTTCAAACTTCCAGCAAACGTAATTTTGCAAATAAAAAGTAATAAACGATCCATAAAAAATTGAAAATACTGCCGTGAAAAACGCATTCTTGATTCATAATACTTTAGTGAAAATCTATAAAAAAAAATGATATGATCCATAAATCTCATCACTCTGATCCAAACTTTATATAAAATTTAGCAATAAAATGTCAAAAATTTACCGTTTTATATCTAGGGCATGATCGTTAAAAGTGTACGGATTACTCCTAAACATATTGCAAATGATCAATAAAAGGTTCAATAACTTTCCTTTAACTTGTAAAATTGATCCATAGAATGTAGCCTTTGTGCAATTAAATATATCCACAAGTTCCATAAAGTATTTGAAATTTTCCACAAATAAATTGCCAATGATCCATAAAATGATAAATAATGAACCATAAGCTTATAAAAATGATACATAGTAAATCAGCTGTACCAGCATTTTAATTTTTTTTTTCCGTGCCATGGTACGGGGAGTGGTGATTTGCATACTGGTTATGGGTCGTGCAAAGGTTGATGAAGGTGCAAACCGATGAAACAGCTATCGATTTCACGTCTGGAACTTCTAGCGGCAGTACGCAATACACTCTTTAAAAATAAAAAAAAACCTACATTAAACTGTGCCGGGACCACAGTTTTATACCTCGCCGAAGGTTGCCGCAGACAGTGCGCGAAAATCACAACTTCACAGTCAGCATAATGGTCTTCTGGATAGATGCGGAGGTGGTGTTATCATGGATTCGATCCTATCAACGCCGTTCATCGGATTCCGCTTTGGAGAGATCCTGAGTCTGACAAAAGTTGCGGACTAGCGGTGGGTACCAACCGGATTGACAAACCAGCTAACGAAGTGAGGGGAGAAACCCGATGGACAGGTAGAGGAAAGTCCGGAAACCGAACACAGTCGGTTCGATTCATGTTCCTTTACAGCAAGCGGAATATCAGAGAGCGGAGTGCTGCCGGAGAGCTTCATCGGTGAGGTGAAGATGTTTTTTTTTGACGTAGACTACGTCTTACAGCAAGGGTTTTAAATTATTTAAAATAACGAAAATAAGAGCTGATGTCTTTTAGTTTTGTTTGGCAGTCTAAATTTACTAAATGCACAGTACTTTCCTATCACAGATTTCAGTTGTGAGCAAGGGAGGTCTCATATGCAGCAGTGAACGATTTAAAAGGGGTACACCTTCGCAAATTTTCTCATTCGTGTTGCAGAACTGGAGCTGTGTGGTGCTAGTACGGATTGGCAGCTGGCGCCTGGCGATGGCATGTACCCTGAAGGGTGCACTAGCTTCAATCAGCGGTGCGGAGCGGGAAGGCGCCAATGTGGATTTGGCAGCTGGCGGTGACAAGTGGCAGAAGGTGCACTGGCGACCATCCAATTGGTCAGGTAGCTGATTGCGCTACAGGCTGTTGATAGCATGCCGTTGGCTAGGCAACAGTTGCTAAGCAGCCATCAATTATGGTGTGCTAGGCAGTCGGTTGCTTAGGCCAGTGATGTCTTTGTAGCCAGCCGGTGGGTGCAACCACGAGGATCGAAATAAGGTGCTTGTGTGTGTGATCTTGTTGGTATCCATCTTTTAGTAAGTCGCAATGTGCAACAGCTGAAATAACCTGCGTCTTCAAAAGGCCGAGAGGGTTTTAATTCAAATGCGGACCATTTCAATTCCGTCCTTTTCAGGACGACCAATTCAATTTTGACAGAGTTTGTTTGATTTGAATGTATCTAACATTACTTTCCAAGTTCTTGTTAATTGGCAGCCAGCGATGGCTAAAAGCAGTTTTAGTTTTCGCTTTGTTGCATACCTCGACCATTGCGTACAATTTACAAATGGCTACCGTAACGAAAAATTGAAACACCTTACGCTAATAACTCGATCGTTTCTTGATTGATTTATTTTTGAGATTTTTACTCTTATCAACTAGAGGTTTTTACGACTGCCATTTTATTTACTCAAGCATTCAAAATTTTACAAACAACAGATGAATATATGTTGTGGACATATTGATCCATCGGTGTGGGTCAATTTGAAAGAATGTTGCGTTCCGGCAAGTATCAAGAAACTCCCTATTACGGACAAAGTTTTGATTGTCGAACATGATATTCCTAAAGCTTGTATTACACTGTTTGTCCAATAGCCAAATATTTGGCATAGGCAGCTAGACAGCTGACAGATATCATAGATGTTTGTCAGATGCCTATCTGCCTATGACAAATATTTGGCTATTGGACAAACAGTGTAATACAAGCTTAAGTAACATCCTCTGCACATTCCAATTAGTACTGTTATGATTAGTTATTCTGTTCTGTGTTAACGATTCGCATTGGATAGAGTTTTACTTCTAGGAAGAAATAAGTTTTGAGAGACTGTGAAACTGAGAATAAGTGCAATGCCTAATCGTTTTGATGTCAACCGCATGCGCCAATTTCGAAAGCGCGTTGAGATCGCCCCAACCCCCCCCCCCCCCCCCATCCCCCCCCCCGCGGGCCCGTGTTTTCGGGCACAAGAAAACCCCCCGAGGAAAGCGTTGCCAACTACTGGTTGGGACGCTGTAGAAGGGCCTTAAACTTGAGGCCGTATCATCGTATAAACCATTCTAATATAATTGTATAACATATGAACTATCGAGCACTCGAAACTGAAGAAGGCCTATCTGTCAAAAGATAAGCTTTCTCTAGTGGAATTTAAAGGAATTTGCTCGCGTTTACTAGTGATAATTTGAAAAAGTGTTTCAATGTTTTATTTTTATTTTTAAAAAGTGATCAAATGAAGTGTTAATTTTAAATTCTTCTAGTTTCCCAATCGCAATCGTTCTACTAATACGCTCAAAAAAAATAATTTAAATAGTGTTTAAAAAAAAGTGAAAGTGAACTATCTAATGCTGGTCTAACGATCTATTAGGACCACATCCACACTATTTTGATCAGACTACGCCTTAAGGAAAGGGTAGGGGTCAAATGAAAATTTGAAAATAACTGAAACAGAAACATTTCTCGATAAATTTTCGAGATTTTTGCTTCTATCAGTTGGAGTTTTTTTGCTTTAATATCATTAATTATTGATTTTGAATACCCAAAAAGATCCTGAACAATCTATAACGCGATAAGGATAATGGTCTCCAACTAGTCGATCATATCAACACAATCACTACAACCAGCACATCGTTGCCCTTTCATCATACCAACATTCAAACCAAACGTCTCTTTCCAGGGCTGCCAAATAATTTCTAAGAAGCGAATCATAGAATGCTCTAACATACTTACTCACTTACTTCCCATTATAATAGTACCTGCGTTGCAATGCTTCGCTACGAAACTAACGAAACTAATCAAACGATTTAAAGTAGTTTACGTCAACCGGTCGTGCGTTAAACACAACCCCCCTGATTTTTTCCTCTGCTCGGGACAAAAACCACTGCGACCAGTATTTGATCTATTGTAGTATATCCCTTTTCCTTTGTTTATTGCATGTCGAGTTACTTCATTACCATCGAGAAATGATGAAGTATTCGGTGTTGTTACGGTTGTCAATGTTTATTTTGATGAAAATGAATCGACTTGTAATGAAAGTTTCCGCTATTTAAGCACTTTGAAGAGTGAGAGCACTCTTCAAAGGCGCGCCCCTTTGTCAGTCAAAACCGGATTTATTGCAAAGAAAACAAACGATGACTCCGATACTGACCATGCATTTAAACTATAGAACATCAAATAGAAAATGATAATTCACATAAATGAAAACTAATCATGTTTCTCTTATTCCAATCTCATCCTCGGTGGCTCAATCCGAGTATTGTTACATTTCCTAAGATAAAAATTTAATAAGGATCAAGATATATTCCTCTGACTTCAAAAAGAAACAAACAAATATCGTTTATAGATTCGTTTCCTAGTTTACATTAATTCAGACTAGGGTTCGGTTGTTGATCTGGTAACTCGTTACGCACCACGAAAAGGTTATCTATCAGCGTTACGGGTCAGGTGAAGATGTAGTTGAGGAACAAGGAACGTCCGGTGAATCAGTGGGTGGCTATCAAGATGTCCAGACCGCTGTATAAGCTGACCCCACGGATCGACGAATACGGAACAATTCGGATGGAAGGTCGAGAGGAGTGGCCGGAACTTCTGTCGTTTGATATTTGTGAATCTGGGGCTGCATCTGTAAGGTTTACAGGTTTATTTTTTCACAATGAGTCGAATGAGTCGATGTCGAACGTCTGTCTGCGAATACTCTTATCCTTACTAACGCCTTCTTCTTCTACTGCTTGGCAATCAATTCTTGAATATAATCAAGCCCTTACATCGATACATCAAATTAGTGTTTGAAATGGTAACTTGGATTATTACGTAGTAAAATTCAGTCTAAAACAATAAAATTATGCTACCTCCATTGTTCGATGAAGAATGGAAACTCAGGAAGTTGCTGCCTGTTCTTGCGAGCAATATTTTCTTGCTGCTACTGTCTACTTGTATCTAATAATTAAAACTCAATATTACTTATTCCATGTCCAATATCCATCGATGAAATTCTACTGACTGATGGCATCCGTTAAGTGGCTATGTTGAAATTCTACAATGTGAAGAACGAGAATGTCCAAAGAAAGTTTATTGCAATTATACTTGCTCGTCGTTCCATTCGCTGAATTTGCATAGAATGTGTGCCATCGTCCGACCGACTGGCCGTAAAAAAAAAACAGTTGCCTCTGTATTGTATATGCCTCATTTAGGCGTCACCAATCGACGACCATAATAATTCCCAAACGTAGAAACCCTCCATCCGTACAGTAATGAGTGGTGCTAAATTTTAATTTACTCTTTGGAGCACCCGCCATAACAGCATGGCTATCGAAATGCACTGCTTCCTCATGGACTAGCTGACTACCAGAAGGCTCTTATGGGTACGTAATACTCATCGATTACCACGGATCTCCACGGGTTTTCAGCCAAACCGTTTCAGCTGTCTAATATGAAATGTATGCGAAAAAAAAATAAAATGTGCCTTATTACGAGCTGAGTGAAAAACAAAATAGAAATTTAATTCGCCGATGAAATGAACGGACGATCAGTAAAAAAAAATTCACCGATGGTGCTCTTATGAAACTGGTTGATCTGACTCTGGGACTGGCGCGGTGTAGATTGGGCTGTTTTGTCGCAATCGATTGGCGGTGGATCTTATTTTTTCTTATGCGAAATACTTTCACAACAATTTGCAGACTGACAATCAAGGGGGATTTTCGCCAGACACAAAATCATCTGATTATAGTCCGGAGTAATGGGACCGGTTGGTACCGGTTCCGGATGGGGTTCCTAATTGTTTCAGCATAGAGGCAATTATGTTAAGATTCAGATTTGTAAGTGTTTTTTATTTATTTGTACCTATTATCAAAATCATAGGAAAGCAAACGTCGTGGAATTATAGTGCTACATAAACTGCTAAACTGGAACTATAATAATTTTGTTCGTTGTGGCACATAAAAGGCTATAACAATCTAAATTTTGTCACTCTAAACTTCACGCATCTAGTTTAATCGTTCATCTAATAAAACTTGAACACCCCTCCTTTTATAGTTGTGTCACTTATCAGAATGGCGTCCCAGCAAGCGGAGCAACGCATCGAAATTCTCACGGCTGGAAAAATCAACAACGTACGCTGAGTTAGATAAATTGTTAATCAAATCAACTGTCATTAAAGTAATAAAAGTATTCGAGGAAGGTTTTTCGACAGCCGAGTGGCCAAAGAGTGGTCAGCGGTTTTAAGCGGAATCCCAACATCCCCGTTCGAGATGTCGCAAACAAGCTGGGAGTGTCGTCAACAGCCGTGCATCAAGTTTAAAAACGAGCCGGACTATCACTAAACCGGCAACCGGTTGGGGAAAGGAACCAACAATTTTCAAGCATATGAAAATTTCATATGCTCGGCAAACATTAGTTTGCTAAGAAATATTAAGGAATGTAACGAAAACAAACTGGCTACTATTTTTTTTTTCTCATAGCGTGAAATAAAAAAACCATAGAAATTTAAAAAACAACAAAGTCTTCTTCTCTTAGTTTAAACAAAAAATATAATGAAAGCAACTTTATTTCCAGAATTTTCTGATTTTTGGTTCGACTCCACTCACGAGGTTTTAGACAATAGTTTTGTCGCATTTTCTGGAAGCCGCAGACCAATTCCTTATGAACTATTTCCATGGTTTCGCAGTCCTTACCACTCTTCTTGAAATTGCGCTAGACGATGGCTCAGTAGCGTCCAATTGGATGAAGCTGTTGACAATTGGAAGGAATGGATATCTTTCTCAACGAAATCTACCCCGTTTTCTAGCATCCATTGTAAAGATGTGGTTTTGGCGTAATGGGTTGACGCCAAATCAGCTCAAAACAAAGGAGGAACCCTGTGCTGCTTGTATAACGGAAGCATCCTTTCCTCAAGCATCCAGTACGGTAAACTTCGGCATTGATCGTACTTTTAGTTTAGAAAATCGATGACCTGGAGCCACAGATGACGGTGATGAAATCGAGGTAGTAGACGAATTCGTGTATCTGGGCTCATTGGTGACCGCCGATAATGACACCAGCAAAGAAATACAAAGGCGCATTATGGCTGGCAATCGTGCCTACTTTGGACTCCGAAGGACGCTAAGATCGAACAAGGTTCGCCGAACCACAAAGTTGACTATCTACAAGACATTAATTAGACCGGTAGTTCTCTACGGCCACGAAACATGGACATTGCTAGTGGAGGACCAACGCGCCCTTGGAGTCTTTGAACGGAAGTTGCTGCGTACCATCTACGGTGGAGTGCAGATGGAAGACGGAACGTGGAGGAGGCGAATGAACCACGAATTGCACCAGTCGCTGGGAGAACCTCACATCACATCGCAAAAATCGGTCGGCTACGATGGGCTGGGCATGTCGTAAGAATGTCGGACGACCGCCCTGTAAAAATGGTTCTCGAAAACGAACCGACAGGTACAAGAAGAAGAGGCGCGCAACGAGCAAGGTGGATCAATCAAGTAGAAGGCGACTTGCGAACCCTCCGCAGACAGCGAGGCTGGTGAGGTACAGCCCTGGACCGATTACAATGTAAACAACTTCTGTGTACAGCAGAAGCCACGCCGGCCTTAGTCTGAGTGGTAAGGTAAGGTAAGGAGCCACAGAAACAAATTGCCTGCCATACGAGAACCTCCAGGCCCAATTCTCACATGCTCACATCTTTGCCGATGACCTTGGTGTAAATTGCGGTTTTGTTTCGTTATCGATCAAAACGCAGGCAAACGGTCGTTGCAAAAGTAGGTTGTATAACTTTCTGGCTCTTGTTTTCGCCCTGGATTTTTGCTCAACACTTTGTTTTGCTATTTATTTATTTTTTTGACGTTGTCACTGTTGTCGGCCCAACTCGCCTGTTTTGATATTTTCAGCTTCTTATAAGTCTTCAGGTTGAAGCGCGTCTTGATTCTTTGCACCATTCTGACAAAGGTACCAGTTCACGAATCGACATCGATCTGTTCCGAAGGATGAGGTTGACCTCCTTCCGATTCTATTTTGGGTCAGTTGAACCTATTTTTTTTCTTCTTCTTCTTGGCAGCTCATCGAACAAGTTATACCTTCCAAACTTGTTGATGATAGATTTTACGCTGTCGTGATGAATTGTGAAGCGTTTCGCTATTTTGTTCATCGGGACATCCTGCTTACAAAGCCACGTGTCCACCACTTGAATTTTAACACTCTTTTCAATTCGCGGCATTTTCAAAACGATCACTGTTTACCGAAAGTTCAGGAGCTGATCAAGTTCAAGGTGAATTTAATACATCAGGTGGTCTATTTTCTTCAGTTAGTTGGGAAGACGGGTGGAGTAGCGGGGTATGAAATGAGATTTAGCAGTGGAGCAAAAGAGTAAGGAATACTCAATAGTGTATTACGCACATAATGACAGTTGTTGATTGCATGTTTGCCTAGGAGTAAAGAGTTATATATTAATGTCAACGGTATGGGCTAAACGTTTTGTTTACATATATTAGCACGTGCACTTTTTCGCTTCCACGAATTCAATAAAAATAAACATTAAAAGAACAGTGATTGAATTATCCAATACAGAATCAGCAACATAAAGGTTTGTAGAGATTTTATGTTTTGTGGACGGGTTTTTCTATCTTCTAGGTTGGGTTGCTTTCCGGATGAAACACACGCATCCCGATTTGTGATCTCCGACGGCCTGCATCGACAAACGCCATGTGCCACAATACCTTGCAAACCTATCGTATGGTGGGTTAACATCTCCATCTCCTGCGTTTCAGGCAATGGGTGCTGAAATGGAAAAAGCGTTTGTTACTTGGCACGGTCACAGCGGCTTTAAAAACATGAGCGTAGTTTCTGAAGTTGTCCATGACATAATGCGTCGTCATCCGAACTTTGATAAAGCTATCGTGCAGCGGTATATCAAAATACGCACGTTAGTGAGGATGCGCCACATAAATTTGCACATCCTAGGACAACTCACTTGTAACACCGCTAACCAAACGTATGCATGAACTTCGGCGAAGCGCAAAATAGATAAAGATTTGAGTGGCATTACCCGCAAATATAAAAAACTCAGCTCACAGTAACCGTTCATACGTACAGCCGGACATGAACGATCCATCACGGGACCATTTGTAACCGGTTTACATAGCCTGTTGGATCTCCATATCTGCAGTGATTCCTTAAGTATCTCCTTACGCGTTCAACCAACAGCAAGAACATATTTCATCTGAAACCAATAGTGTTCAATAAATTTTAATTAGCAAGGCAATATTAGTTGCACTATTTACTTCAATTTAGCTGTTTTATGCCTGTTTGGATCGTTCGGTTTTCGTTTTTTTCCTCGAAATATAGGTAAACAAACCATGCAGCCTGACACTTCATATCACAATGGAATAGAACACAGGCCTGGCAGTGTGAAACTAATCGTCTCCTTTAATCGTTTAATTGAAAAAGGAACAGCGAGTTTGACATCACAGGCACTGTTGCATATGTGTAAAAGAAACAACTTCAGTATGCCAGACCTGATTTTACTTAATATGGATCGTATTAGTATGCGTTTAAACATGGCTGAAATTCTCATATATGCTATTGAGACCACCTGACGTATTAGATTCACCTTGATCAAGTTGTTGACAGATGAACGCGTCGAACGTAGGTAGGCTCAGACCGATATTCTTACGCGTGTGTGTGCATCATTAGCGTTGCCAGTTTATTTTCGATACAATGCCTAGGTTTGGCAGGCTATCTATTAGGGTGGCCCAAAATTGCGTTATGTCTAGAACCCCGGAGGATCACATTCCAAATGATAACTTAGGGTGTTAGACACATACTTCTGTAAGGCGGCAACTCTAAGGAATGGTGTTTAGTTGGTGCACAGATATGGGTTTTGAAAGAACTTGAAAGAAAAATTGTATAAAAAAATGCTAACGCCTCGAAATCAGATAAATCCTATTCTTATTTTTTACGGAATTTTAATGAATTTTTTTTTACAAAAATTAAGTGTAGCTTGGGTTACCAAAATTTTGCAACTTTTTTTTGATTCCGCGAAAAGATAAATTTTTGGGTAAATTTTAGCACTCAATTGTCATGAAATTTTATAGGGAATTTTTTGCCGAAATCAGAGCAGGGCAATTAAGATGACTAATGAAGTTAAGCAGAGATTTACTGTCAAGCTTCATGACTATCTTTTTGAATTATAGAAATTAACATATCCTCGATGGCTTGGTAACGAATTATTTAATATGTATCAGAATTGACGTTTTAGTGTTACTAAGGCTTTGTACCAATTTGAAAATTTGAAATTTCGGAAGTGCAAACGCTGCTCCACCATCAGCATATTAATTTGTCCATTTTTACTATCATTCATTGAATTTAATTTTTGAACAACGTGACATTATATTTGAAGCCAGGTTATGGTTGAGCACTTGAGTTGAGTAGAGGCATATACAAAGCGATCATTTTATTAAACACTTTTTTTAAAGGTTATACAGTCAGACACAAATATGGATTCGTTAAGAGTCCATACGTTCTTCATCGATATCCGTGGTATTTGGAAGCTGAACCTTACCCCGCAAGGTGTGATTGCCATACAAATCGACAGAATCGAAGGAAAGGTCTTCTATACCTGTGGTTTGAGAACCGACATTGTCATAGAAAAAACTTCTGCTGGCACTCCTGAAGCAACACGATTGTTCCGTGCTGTAGGGCGGATTTGGCATCCTGCTGATACGGAAAAGGCATACCATGGAGTGGTATGCTGCCAACAATGTGCAGGTAGTACCCGAGACCAAGTACCCTTCCAACACGCCAAACGAGAAATATAGGGCCATCGTCAATCGTCAAGCGGAACCTGAAAAGGACCGCAGATCGGTCGGAAGCGAAAGGCAATTAAATGAGTACTGCCGTCCAGCGACGAACAAATTGGACGACATTTTACGTCGCGCGCACGTGTGTGTGTGTGTGTGGTGTGTGTATGTGTGTGTGTGTGTGTGTGTGTGTGTGTGTGTGTGTGTGTGTGTGTGTGTGTGTGTGTGTGTGTGTGTGTGTGTGTGTGTGTGTGTGTGTGTGTGTGTGTGTGTGTGTGTGTGTGTTTTAACCTTCCACACATTTGTCGGCAACGGTAGTCATGAAATCTATTTGCAACAAGTAGCTTAAAGATTACCATTGAAATCATGATATCTCTAATGCTGATCCAGCAACTTATTTCAGAATGTCTGGAAACCCACGCCAATTCTGAGGTTACTTTCAAATACAACAAGCCCAACATACAACATGCAAACATTACCGATATAATTTGCATAGGGGTAATGCAACACTCTTTCAGATTTTGAAATTATTATTTTTTCAAAAACAGGCACGTATTCATAATACTTGTATTAGATAAAAGTTTTTTTTTTGTTTTATATTTATAATCAGATACATCTCACCAAACACCGCATCCAAAATAACAATTGCTTGTACATTTGTAATAATGACAAGTTTCGATGTTAATTTGTAATTAAATGCATGTACTCACGACGGTGTAAATGCAATCTGTACATTAAATTAACGTTGTTTAACCGCCCTGTTAGATATGCACCTAGCATAACGAAAACGGAGGTCAAGGTGAGTATGAGCCTATTCGCGTGTATTCGCGTTGGCATCGTTTTTTGCTTCTGACTAGCAAATTGCTGTTTTTTTTATTGCACTGGTCTTCTTTATATTATAAATAATTTTCTCACTTCAAACTTTGCCTAAAATCAAACTCCACCGCTTTGGAAAGACTCTTAATGGAACTTAACAATCTTTTTTATTAACTGGAACGGAAATAATGATCATCAATTTGCTCGCGACAAAGCCGAAGAACGCCCTTCCTTTATTTTCTGATATGGGAATTCCTTCGAAAATCGACAGTGAATGCACAAAGTTTTTTCACCGGTGAACTAAAATCGTTCAAAAACACGTTGGTACACTTTCTATAGTAGTTTCAGCCAAAAGCATGATAATTGCTCAATTTTCAAAAAAAAAATTAACTCTGACGGAGAAATAAACCGTCTTCTTGCTCTAAAGCACAGCCTACTCTTCTTTAAAATGAGTGAACGTAAAGCGCCCAAACAAATTTTTTTTTTTGGCTCATGATTCGCAAAATTTCTTTACTCACAAAAAGGAGATTTTAGCTTTACTGTTCGTTTTCTTGGTTTCTGTTTTAAAATATGCGGCTGATATGCAGTTACAGGCAGAATAGATCAGTGCCCTCAACTTCAATGAAATCTCTTAAGCCTTTTGAAACTATTGTTATTTATTGGACTATTGCTATTGAGACCCTTAGAGGAGGATAATGATTTTGAAGAGCACGGCGATAACGAGAACTTGACGACATCTCTAGATCAGAGAAGGGTAATTAGTTTTAATAATTTTAATTTATCGACTTACTCGAATCAGCAAACGCTTCCATCTAAAACACAATTAAGTACCGAAATTATAGTTTATTGCCAAAATTTTAACCATATAAAAAGTGCGGTTAAAATTCAAGAAATTCATAATAAAATTTTGGGTTGCTCATTCCCAATAATAATGGCAACTGAAACCAGTTGGGATCAAAGCGTTAGGAGTGAAGAAGTCTTCGGAAATTCTTATAATGTTTTTAGAAATGACCGCAATTTGAAAATTTCTGAAAAGAAGTCAGGTGGGGGTGTTTCAATAGCTATTTCTACCAAATTTAATTCAGAAATTATCGATACTTCAAAAGTTAAGGAATTTTAACATGTATGGGTGAAAGTACACATGGCAGGTGAAACACATGTATTTGCCTCAGTGTATTTTCCCCCAAACAACGCTCGTAAAGAAGTATACGAACATTTTTTTCACATTACAGACGTAATTATGTCTGGACTTCCCCCAGAAGTGAAAGTTCACATCTATGGAGATTTTAATCAACGTAGTGCTGACTTCACTTTAGATACCGAAACTGAGTACATCTTACTACCAGTCGTTGGAGAAAATGAAACATTGCAGTTTATTTTCGACAAAACTGCAGGTCTAGGGCTCAACCAAGTTAATCATGTAAAAGACCAGCAAAATTGCTATTTAAATTTTTTTATTGACAAATATTGAGGAAGATTTTTGTGTAGCTAAATCACTTTTTCCATTATGGAAAAATGAAGCTTTTCACACAGCAATTGAGTTTTCTTTATTTATCCACGAATACAAAAGACCCGACGACTTCTGATATGAAGAGGTCTTCCAATATCATTTAGCAAATCATCATATCATAAGACACAAACTTATCAGAATTGATTGGCAAACCATTTTTAAAAACGAAGCAAATATTGAGACTTCTGTTGAACTTTTTTATAAATTATTGTTTGAAATAATACTTGACAACAAAACAAACAAGTACCACTCAAAAAAATAAGAAGATAACGGAAGTCAAAATAGCCAGATTGGTATAATAAACAAATAATTTTTTTGAAAAATCGGAAGCAAAAAGCACACAAAATATACAAAAGAGATGGTAACAGCAATAACCTGGCAAACTACTTGAGTATTTGCGATGAACTGAATCCAACCATAAAAAATGCATTTGATGAGCACAATTCAAAAACTGAACTTGAAATTAAGTCTTGTCCAAAAAAAATTTTCAATTATGTTAAAACTAAATTGAAATCTGACAATTTCCCATCTAGAATGCATCTTAACTCAAATGTTGGTAATAACGCGGAAGAAATTTGAAGTCTATTTGCAACATTCTTTCAAGAAATATATACCACATTTGCTGAAGAAGATCGCGATTATGAATATTTCGATTTCTTCCCAGGGTTTTCAAGGGACATTGGAGTCGAATTTCATGACATCTTGCAAGGTTTGAATATTTTAGACGTTTCTTAAGGCTCCGGCATTGATGGAAAACCACCCGTATTTATGAAAAACTTAGCATTGGAACCTACAGCACCATTATTTTGGCTATTTAATATGTCACTGAAATCTGGGATCTTTCCCAAACTATGGAAATGTTCCTACCTAGTACCTATTTTTAAAAGTGTATAAAAATCTGACATACGTAACTATCGTGGAATTGCCATTTTATCTTGCATTCCTCTCCTTTTTGAAGCAATCATTAATGAAAAATTGTTCACTCAAATCAAAAACAGATTGACTACCAAGCAACATGGATTCTTCAAAGGACGATCAACTAGCACAAATTTATTAGAATTCGTTAACTTCTCTCTGATAGCAATGGACAATGGCAACCATGTAGAAGCTCTTTATACAGACTTCAGCAAGGCTTTTGATCGCATTGACATCCCCATGCTTCATTTTAAATTGCAAAAAATGGGAATCGAGCCAGGAATTCTCAAATGGGAATCCTATCTCACTAACCGTCAACAAATAGTTAGATTCAAAGGGAAGAAATCAAACCCTATTCAAGTCACCTCTGGAGTCCCTCAAGGCTCTCATTTAGGCCCCCTCTTATTGATTTTGTTTGTAAATGACGTTTCCATTATTCTTAAAAACATTAAGTTTCTTGTTTATGCTGATTAAATGAAACTTTTTAAAAAAATAAGAAATAAAGATATCATGACATTCCAGAAAGAAATACACGTTTTCCATGTCTGGTGTGAAGTCTTTTACAGCTAAACGTAAAAAAATGTAACTCAATAGCTTTTAGTAGGAAACGAAGCACCGCAGGCGTAACTATTAATTTAGGAAATCAGCCAGTTGAAAAGTGTAAAAGAGTAAGCGACTTAGGGGTTATCTTGGATTCCAAACTTACATTCATTGAACATTACAATACCAGCATCAACAGAGCAAATAATATGCTTGGATTTATAAAACGTTTTTGTTACAATTTTCATGACCCTTACACAATAATAACACAAATGTACAAATATTGTACATTGCATCTGTGAGGTCAATACTGGAATACCCTTTTCAGTCATACAAGAAGAACGAATAGAACCTGTACAGAAGCAGTTGGACAAGGTTACCTCTTCCATCTTATGAAGCACGCTCTATGCTTATCAGCATCCAATCATTAAAGGAGAGCTGTGAATTTGCATTAGTTTCATTCGTAAATACTATTGTTACGCAACGCGTTGATTCAGCAGAACTTTTATCAAAACTTAATTTTAACATTCCGTCCCGGCAATTACGAAATAGAAATATATTTACAACAAGCAATCATCGCACACATTACGCCAAATGTGGATTTCTTATTCAGATGATGGCAACTTACAAGAAGCACGGAGAAAATGTTGACTTCAATATGATTAAAAAAAAACTAAAGCAATACTTCAATGCAATTAGATAACCTAAGCATTAAAAATATAAGCCTGATAGGTTAGTTTTTTAAGGCGTACTATATATTTAAGAAGTGAGACATAAAATGTAAATATCATTGTAACAAAACGGTCTACTACTGATTGACGACAAATAAAATAATAAAAAAATAATAAAAATAAATAAATAATAATGAAGGTCATGAATTTTCCTAATGCTATGCGAAGCCACCTAAGTTTAATCAAAATACTCTGAAGTAATCTAAGTTCATTGAACATTAACGAAGAAAATACAAAAAATATATATAGTTACTTAAACATTTCTTTATTTAAATCAAACAAATTTTATCTTCCAAACAAAGTTTCAAATTTTTATGAAGACCAAGACCGATAAAATTTTTGTTGTTGCTTTATGAATTTCTAAATTTCCCAATGGCATCCTGAATTTCTGAGTAATTTACTTCGAAATTATTTCCTGAATTTCTTTCTTCACCACAAAGAAAAAACTTCAATAATTCAATGAATTCAATCAATATATTGTCGAAGATAAAATTCAAAAGACCGAGAAGTTCAACAGAAAACGTTCAATGTTAGTCTTCAAACCTGAGTTCGTATCAACGGTGACGAAATCGTAGTGGTAATTTCATTTATCTATGCTCATTGGTGATCGCCGATAGCGACACCAGCAGAGAAACACAAAGGCGCATTATGACTGGACTGCGCTACTTTTAAACTTTCGCCACATGCCACGCCGAAAGATTAACAAATTACGTCTTGTGAAATTGGGAGGCTTGCGAAGTGCAGTCTTGAACCGTATAGAATGACGTCGACTTCTGTGTTACGCCGAGAACACACCGACCTTAGCCAGACAGATCAGATGAGTGCTTCTAGAATTTTCCAAACTAGTTTGTATCGGATTTCTCTCTCTCTCTCTCTCTCTCTCTCCCTCGTTGTGAATCCTCAGCAATGGCAACCAGTATTTTATTCAAATTGAGGTAGACTAGTGGCTACTTATACATTCGATTCACATCGAATCGACCTTGGCATTTCCATCAGATGCAAGCCACAAACTCTTCTCGCCTTCACACGATGTGCATTGAACTTGACTCCCACGACATGACTCAATCACCCCGTGTGATAAACAATCCATGTGTGAGCATGCGTAAGGGAGCGGAATGGAAACGAAAACGAAAGTGAAAATGCATCGAGCCCTACAGTTGGACGAGTGAGTTCAATCACTAGTCCACAAACGTGTTCGACCAGCTGATGAGAACGGAGCATCAATAAATAACCAAAACAACTTCGGTACGAAGCGACTGTATAACTGAACAGATTTATCTCATTTCCGCATCTTCCGCTTCGTCGTCTGGACAATGAACTGACTACAGATGAATGGGCTCCGCTTAGCAAATATTTATGTCCATTCGATACTGGACAAAGAGTGATCGAACCGGTTCGGGACCACAGTTAACTGTGGTCAGTGCATTCATCTTGCTGGGAAAACAGTTTTCAAGGTTAGCAGGTTAAACCGTAGGGCCTCAGTTGATTAATGATGAACAAACCTATCGATGGGTGAAATGTTATATAGACACAGTACCACAGTCAAGTTAATTTAAATCAAACATGTCATCTGGTTAACGTTCCATAAAGTCAACATTAAATTACGTAAAATTATTTCTAAGCGCGTTCGTATGATTTTTAAGAGCCAATAAATACATAATCATAACTCCAACATTCAGCAGCCACTGAACGTATCGAATGTAAATGAAGTCATGTCAATGAGAAATTACCCTCCGTAGGAAACAACGTGACACAGCATAGAGGCATTAAATGTGCAATCGGTCACAGCTAATTGAATATTTACTTACACCCGGCGAGCCGGAGGGTCCGTAGTAATAGACATGTTTTGCAATCCTGGTCGACAGCTTTGATACCACCATGGTCAAAGGCACCCTTTATGCTGCAAGCATTGACTAACCAACCTTTAAGTTGGCTGATGTAAGCAAAGGGCACTATGACAAGTAGGCGGAAAATTCCGCTTCCACTAGCAAACGGCGGCCATTTGTGCTGGACCCTGAAGCCGATTCAATATGGCTATTGAATTGTTCATTATTACTCTTTAGTGGGTTGGGTAGGGTATGGCGCCACGGTCCGCCCAGTTTCCATAATTATGCGTTCTTCTTTTTCTTTCACTTTGAGCTTGACTAGAAGACGAGTTTTATCCTTCCGTCACCGTAACAGAGTAGAAAAGCCCATTTCACCTTCTTAGTGCGGAGTGAGCCTTCGTAACAAGTGAAATTTAGCTGAACAAAACCCAAGGAACAGTCGACGGAGGTTCACAAGGCGTAAAAGAGTGTTTCATATACAGCAACCGTTCGTTAACTGGGCTAAGTGCACAGCCCAGTTAGCGGATGCTGCTCGGTAACTGGGCTGACATTTCAAATGTAAATAAATTTCGAGGGGGCTATCGATTAGATTTCGGTTGGAATATTTCATTGCACAATACATAAATTCAATACTGTTTTTATGCTTTATACGTGATTGCTATATAGCACCCCATTTTGCAAAATATTTCACTAATTTTGTACTAAGGACTAAGACTGTAAACTTGACTAATACGACTCAATTTCGTGCAATTTAATATTTTTTCACTCCTCCACGAACCTTATATGCCTTTTACATGCCCCTTGCTGATTTTGACAACAAAATGTAAAATGCTGATTTTTTAAGTTAATTAGCGAACGCCCAGTTAAAAAGCAGCCCAGTTTAAGAGCACCCAGTTAGCGAACAGTTGCTATATATTGTATTATATTGATAAGAGGATTTAGAGAAGATTACGTCTATTCACTTCAGCGATCGTGCGAGAAGAAAACAATGCCAAGCGCTATCAAGTGTCAGTGTAAGTTTGCGACATAGGTGAGAGTCCTTGTCAGTGAGGGAGAGATGGGGTTGGGAGCAAAAAGAGTTCACGAGGAAAATCAGGAATATCACAGCAGCTCAACACAAAAAAGGGAACTACCTTCTTCACATCACGAAACATCAAGTAATAGGAATGTCTCCCAAAGCCTCACGAAGGGCCAGTGTCGGATGCAATCAGCAAAATCACGAACGCATCATAAGATCTTCTCTGCCAAAATCGCACGTGCACTCAACAAATCGTGGTTCTCATAATTCTGGACGATGTTAGGGATAACACTCGTAATAATTTCCTCTTTTGTCGTTGTGAAATGACAGAAATTCGGCAGGGACGAAATCAATCCGGTGGAACCGTCAACTGGTACTTCTCCATTACCAATCACCAACAATTGATTCGAGAAAATCGTGGCAGACGGATCGTTTTGCAAGGCACCTCGCATATTTGTCGTCAACTGTAGCTTCTTTACATATCCGAAAGCTGAAGGCAAGCGTTGAATTTATCCGCTGATTTCATCGTGTGCGTAGAAAAGTCGAAAAATAGTGCAAAAAGACCGAATTACATATTCGGATTGTTTTGATTATTCGACAGTTCACACATACTACGGCTACCAAATCGAATGCAGTACCTCACTGATTGCACAAATATCTTCGAAATTATCGAAATCACGCTGAGCTTCACTTCAGTGATCGTTCCCGAATAATACACTTTATTTAAAGTTCAATAATTAATGCTCAAAAAGTAATTCGAATACAGCATCAACTGTACCAACAGCAGAACAATAAGGACACCTGCGAAAATGCGCAATCTCAGGTGAGCTATCAACGTCATCTACGATCCATGTCAAGGATAACTCGATCAAAACGAAAAAAAAACCATACATAATGTAATGAAAACCTATCATTTTCGAAGTTTTCATTTTTACCATAAATTTGTCCAACTTTCTCTTTTTATAAATGTACCTTGGGCGTAGCCAAGCAGAACAAAAAATAAGGCAACTTAAATCGGACGACCCGTTCTCCAATTATGCGCGGTCTTACGTATGCCCACAGAACGGAAGTATATCTTGATGGACAAATAATGATAAATTTTGAGTGCTGTTAGTCGCGACATCTTGCGGTTGAAGTCACACATTTTACACGGAAAATAATTTAATCTGCTCCAAGCTTAGACAACATTTTTAGACCTGCTGGTATAAAGTAGCAAAATAAAAAGGGGGACAAAGATATTGCCGCCACATCAACCAGGGCAAAACTTTTTTACCATTGGGTAAAAATCAACCAAATTGTGCACACTTTCTCATTGATGTTTATTGTTTACATGCTGTCAAACTCGAAGTCGTGTTTTTCGATACAACGAAAATGGAGGTGAACCAACGCGAGTCGAGAGAACAAATTCTTTCCAAACACCTGGAATTTCCTGACCTGTCGCACCGGCAGTTGGGAAAAATTTTGAACATTCACCATTCAACCGTCTCCAGAGTGTTGAAGCGGTTCCAGGAGCGGTTGACGTTGGACCACGGCAAAGGAGCTGGAAGAAAACCGGGACCGGAGAACAAAAAGACGGAGGGAAAGGTGAAGCGGGTGATTAAAGCAAATCCCAACGTCTCAAGCCGTGATTTGGCTAAAAAGATCGGCATGTCGCAGAGCTACGTCCAGAATGCAAAGAAGAGAGCTGGACTACATACATACAAGGTACAGAACTTCCCAAACCGCGATGAGCGGCAACAATCGACGGCTGTGTGATGGACGACGAAACGTATATAAAAGCCGATTTTAAGCAAATTCCGGGGTTGGAGTTTTTCACCGGCAAGAGCAAGTTCTATGTGGACGACAAATTTAAGAAGAAGAAATTGTCGAAGTTCACCTCCATATATCTCATTTGGCAGGCCATCTGCTCTTGCGGACTGAGGAGTGAGCCTTTCGTGACAAAGGGCACAGTAAATGGCGAGATCTACAAATCTGAGTGCCTCGAGAAGCGCCTTTTGCCGTTCTTGCAGCAGCACGACGAAGCTCCGCTATTTTGGCCAGATTTGGCATCATGCCACTATTCTAAAAGTGTCCTGGAGTGGTATGAGGCCAATTCTGTCCATTTTGTTCCAAAGGACATGAATCCGCCAAACTGTCCGGAGCTGCGCCCGGTGGAGCAGTACTGGGCAATGATGAAGCGGGAACTTCGGAAGAGCAAGAAGACAGTCAAAGACGAGAAGGACATGTTAAGAAAATGGAAAAAAAAAACTGAGAAACTGGTACCAGATGACACTGTAAAGACTTTGGGGGGGGGGGAAAGAAAAAAAAGTGTTTTTTTTTACTCACCCCACCCCCCATTAATTATTTTTTTTTTTTTTTTAAAAAAAAAAATATATAAAAAACCACCCAAAAATTGTGGTTTGATTCTAAACATTATAAGAAAATTGGCATGACATTTTCGGTGTTGCAATAATTTCGTGTTCGCCCTTTACATGAAGGTTTGTTCCTTGTCGAACGAATATATAAATATAAATAAATAGATATTTTTAATGATTTGATTTAAAATAGTCTTCTCTGACTTTTCTATTGTGTGAATAAGAAATGCGATGTATACGTAGTTACATCGATTTTTTCATACCATATATATCACTCCCCATCACCTCATACTCAAGCATTTAGAGAAGTCTATATTCAGACTATAATACTTCTTTTAAATTAACAAACCCCTGTTTTATTCAACAACTTTGACAGCTGATTCTACGGTTGAAAATAATAAGCAATTTGATTTAACACGTATAGCCTGCCACGTTTCTAAAAGTGACAACTTGCGGTGTGAAATCAATCAGGAGCATTTCCAGTCAGAATGGCCTGATAATGTGTAAACTTTTAATAGACTTTTTTTATTTGAACGAAATTCTCAACATGCATTTGGCTAAAGAGTTTGAGTATTTCCAAAATGTTATGAATTTTAATGGACAGGAAATACCTTTGCGATTGCATTTGATAAAACAAAAACAGTATTACCTGTCACTTAATCTTTTAAGTGCCATTCAATAAACTTATTTTATTTGATTTCAAAATTCTGATGAATCGTCTATGTGATCGCTAAAAATTATGTTGTGCTCACAAAATAAATCTAATTTAACGGAATATAAAACCTGACATTTATTTATTGATTAAACAAGCCAATTTCTGAAACCGACGTATGCATTTCAGATCTATTCAAAAATTAAAAATTTTAGCTCGGAAAAATAACGTGGCATAGAAAAACTGTTTAACAACAAGTTGTAGTAAATAATTAACCTAATTGAAAACAAATTAACACAGAAGAAAAACATTTTTTTTTCGAAACATTTGATAACACTACACACTACCAAAATGCCATGTAAATTTCTGTCCTCTGAGACCGACACATGCAAGCGTCCTTTAGCACATAAGAATGAGTTGAAAGAGATGAGAAAATAAATTCAATCAAACACATCTTTCGTCGAAATGCATATGTGTCAGTTTAAGGAGACATAATTTTACACGAAATCTTTGTTTACATTCCCTGACTTTTTACAAACTTGAATTACGTCTCGTGTAAAATTCATAATTTCTAAGTGTGTACATTTTAAGTAACCTTCTGTTATTCTTTTCATTTTTTGTGAAAAACTTGAAAATATTAGAAGAAATATCGGCATTTGTATGTCTTATCGTTTGTCTTAACCTATTATCGGCAGGGGAGTAAATGTAACGGTGATTTTTTTTTCTGCGGAGCGGGAATCTGGAACATGAAGTACCTTTACGCAAAATCTCAGAACTTAAGGACTTAAGTATCCCCATGACGATAAGACATGCAAAAGCCTACATAAATTAAAAAAAAATCAGTTGCGCAGTCCCTTAGTCTTGGCATGGATTACTTAGCACCATCGGAAACAGCAATACCTCTTTTAATTTGTTCGAACCAATGGAATCTCCTCATAAAAATCTTTTAAGTGAGTTAAGTTATTTCTTTTGAATTACGTTATAATTAATTATTCTTTGAAGTATATGCTGTTTTGTCTACTATTTGCAGTCCTTCCCAGTTCCTAGTAACAGTGGTGTCTGAGTACTAAATTTTCTCCGTGATTGGAAACGTAAGTGAACTTATGGAAAAACTGTCAAATACACGCAAACGCAAACGCAGCGTATCTATTATGAGCAGGCCTTCAAAATGAGAGGTGAGTTCTCGGATATTAAAACCAACTGTTTGACAAAGGTAATGGTGTTGTTCAAAATGGGCTTGAAATTCATAAATGTTAATTTGATCTAACTTTCGTGATCAGACTCTGGTGTATTGAACTTATGTAGATTTAATAATTTGACATGGTCGTATTGTTTCATATAACGTTTTAGAGAATTCTGCCGACAAAGAAAAGATTGAAAAATAAATTTAAAAGCGCAGACAAACATTAAAGCTAGAACAAAGTATAGCAAAATAAAAGATTGAAATGAAGATACACAAAAACACTAGCAGCTTTTGCTACTTTGAGAGATAGAGATTGACATTAATTAACCGTTCTCTATATTGAACACGAATTATTTTCCCAACTGGTTATTGTAGTGACGTCATCTACGTTTTTGTTAAACCTTATGTGGGTGATTTAGAACCCTTGATATTTGTTGTTATGACATTTCTCGAAGTATTTTTTCGAGACTGAAGCACAGAAAAAGAAAGAATAATGCGGGGGGAAACTTGTGCTATTTAGAATTGATTCAGCACATCAGCATCCAACAATGTTTCTTTTTTTTTGCACTGGCTAAGAGATACGTGAATTATAAACGTATTAAGACAAATTCATTACAAAATTCATACTTCTAGAGGATTTGAAAACAGGCAGAACTGGTTGTAGTTTATTGATTCGAGTGTTCACGATAGCAACCGTATATTCCATGTGCTCCAAACATTTTATTCCATCAGATTGTAGAAATGCATCCAACAATTCAAAGGTGTAAGTAGTAATAGTATTTTTTGATGAGATTATCACAGAATGAAATGGAAAAATCACAAAATGAAGTGTTGTTGTTTTTTCTTCAAGTAACCAAAGCATACTGTGATGATCATATGGCAGCAAATATACCACTTAGAGCAGTTGATTTGACGTTTCTTCAACACTATAAAAATAGAATGAATGAAAACAAATAAAATCGAGATACTTTTTATATAACAAAATTTTTCACTTTTCGTGTCATTGAATCATTCTAAGTTGCTCTTCCGTTCCGTGGTATGCCACTCTGTTTTATATATTTAAAGATGTATCCATTGACATAAGGAAAAAAAATTTCATTGATTTATAAATATTTAAAAAAATTATATATCACTTTATTCAATAGCAAAGGGGGAATACAGGGTGCCAGACGAAATGTAGGCTGGATGAGGTATTCGTGGTTATCTGGCCCATGTAATGGATGACAATTGTACCTTCCTTGACGGAAATCGTCAGATCGAGATCAGCGAAGGGCTAAATGTCTTCCGACAGTCTGCAGACGGTTTGTTAACCCTATTTTTAACAAACCACCAGACGGAATTGCCTACTGTTCATGTCCTGAAATAATAGCGTTTCGTTGGAAGGAGATTCTCTATCCTTTCCGTGGGTTTTGTGAAAGTGCTTCTGCTTACGGGTCCAAACCCCCCTTTATACAACGGAATAGTGAGGATTACAGGTATGTACGGCTTGACCTTGCCATTGGGAGGCAACGTACGTCATGACAAGTCCAGCACTGGTTGCTTCCTATCATATCACATCAGCTTTCACACTTGCCCAAAATCGCTCGATTGGTCGAAGCTCTGGACAATTTGGAGGATGTATGACACGCGGTACCACAACGATCTTATTATCCTCGTACCATTTCTTAGTGGCTGTAGTGGCAAGAAGCCAAATTTAGCCAAAACAGGGTTGCTTGAGAATGCTTGAGCACCCAGTCATGGACGCAGTAGGCGTGATGAAATCATATATTAACATTTCGTTCCGCTAGCATGGCTACATTGTCACGGAAATGCCAACCAGTGAGTCTTTAAGACATTACTTTGTCTATGAGGTGAAAGACATTATTGTTCATGTATCGTTGTAGGTCACTTGAAGGAAGATAATTTAATCAGATCGGTATCAGTTAGCTTTGGAAATGAGTCCATTATCACGACATTTGCGCCAATTACATGGGCTTCTCATATACGAATCTCTTTTATCTGAATCGCACTGTAGACTGATTGATTCACAATTCCTTTGAACTGATTCAAAATGAAGAGCCTAATTTATCAAATTAATGTTTGTGCAGTAAATTTCAGTATTATCGTGAAACTCTAAGGTGATGATTGAGAGAACTCACTAAAAGACACCGTAATAGTTGTATGCTTGTATGCTAAGTGTGCAAAGAAAATTTTACAGTTTTTGGTAATTTTTTACCGAACTTTCAACAGCTGAACTTTCGGTAATCCGATTCACCGGATTTCGGTGAAATTTTACAGTATTCCGGTAAAAGAATTACCGGTGCTTGGCAAATTTAACCTAAATCCGTTAAATCGAATTACCGAACGTTCAGCTGTTGAAAGTTTGGTACAAAATTACCAAATACTGTAAAATTATCTAAGTGTGTGATGTCTTTCCAGATGTTGAATGTAAACTGCGTTGAAATTGCAAAATTTATCTTCGGACCCGAGCAAAATTCCCACGCAGTCTGAAAAGTAAAAATCCTAGATAATTTTTTTTTAATTAAAGCATTACCAGTGGTGCTGAAGTTAGATTTCCAGTTTGTTATAGGTATTTTTTGTAAAGTAAACACTAAGTTCAGAGCAAGCAATAAGCCAAATGTGATAAGAAATATGCTTGAAATAAGCCTGCAAGAAGAAGAAGGGATCGACATCCCACTTTAGCCCTGACAGTGGGCATCATAAACAAAGTACTCGAGATACATATGAGTATCAGAAGTACTGATCCAACGGCAATTCGCGGCCAATTCAGGTTATGCATCAATCTGCTTCAGACTCGTGCAGCCGTTTCGCAGTATTGACACACCGAAACGTGCGTTGTTTTTATTTCCATTTATCAAGGACGGGTAATGACGCCTAACCGGCTTCTTCCAATGTGCAAAACATTCCGTGTGCGTTGGGGATAAAGAAAATGAGAAAAAGTAATGCAACAAACAACAGTTCACGGTGCAAGCGAAAGTAAATATCTGAAGCGGGAAAAAATGAGAAAAATGTTTTAACATAACTGAGTTATCGTCAGTTTTGTTTTTATCGGCAGTTTCGTCTGCGTCAAAGCTTGATTCAGTGCGAATTCGAACAGGCCTAATGTTTATCAATTGCACTCCGTGATCGGTTTTGGCATTTTTTGACGGCAAGGTTGTTCGAAATTGTACAGAATTTTCAATGATGAGATTTTCTTGGCAAATCGTAAAGTTTTCGAAACGTTGTGTTTGATAAGAGGTTGGGAAATTTTCTTGGTTATTATCCGCTCATATCGCAGAGCAATAAACTTGTCAAAAACAGAACATATGGCATTGTATGATGCTGGTAAATCTTTCTAGTTTGTGAAATGTATTGAATGTTGCAATTGATGCAGGGTTGATGATCTTGGTATTGGCAAAGGATGGTTGTAAACAAGTGGCAGAAAACAAAAATAGGACAGTGAACTAGCAATAGTGCCTATAATAAGATTGACCGTGTTTGAAGATAAACAAACAACCTGTAAAGCCTTCTTGGGAAGTGGTAAGTTACTCTTCAATCGAGAGGTGCCTTAGTACACTAGTGCAGTTTCTAGCTTCATTAATCAGTGATCCTAGTAAAGTTATGAAAAAAAGGCAATAACAAACACAACTTTATGGTTATATCGACTAGTCGAGAATGTCATGGATATTAGAGCTGGAGCCATGCATGATTAGACAAAGTTATGGGATCAATAAAACACAACATTGTCACAATATATAATACTTGGAAATTCAGCTTCTGAAACGAGTTAGGGTTCAGATCAGGTTCTTGGCATATTAGTACAAGTAACACTTTGCCCCGTTTTGCCAAACAAACAAAAATTCTTATACAGATGGATTCCTGTATTTAACTTTCGAAACGTGTATGAATATTAATTGTGGAGTAACAAATTGTTAAGATTTTGTTAAAAGTTCAACAGTTTTTTTTATTTACCAGCTTAACATGCTGATTTAATTTGACAGAAAATACAAATGAGATTCTCTTCATCGACTTCCTGTTCTGTAAATAACACGACAGCAAAAGCATTTTCTATAGAATTTAGTGGTCAATGTACAAGCTAACAACGTTTTCTCTTGACCTAAGGTACTTACAGAGCCACAAATTCAATTGCTTAGCTAGGATTTTGCTAAGGTAAAGTCAATGAGGAAAATCCATCAACAAAGATAGGCCCTTTTCAAAGGTAACGTGAGATATACATACACTGAAAAAAATCTTGCAGTAAAAACTACCGATTTACCCGACTATGAAATGACTACCATGAAATTTCAGTCAAATTTACTACGTTTATGTTACTGCTTTCAACATTTGTGGTATATCTGACAGAAATCATGTTGATATCACCCCCACCATGGTTGACTTAAATCGCAGGCATGGTAAAATCAAACGCATTTATAGTCAGGAGAAAATTGTTAGTGCGCTTAATTTAACCCTCGAAATGGTACCCAACTAACATTTTTCATTAGGTAAACGTTTCATTGGCAATACGTATACAGCGTTAAACTGAGTAATGGTTAAGTAGTGGTTGCACATGCGCCCAGCCAATATTTTCACAGGCAAATCTGTCGAATCTACCCAGCTTCATGAAAATGCGAGGAAATAGCCAGAAGCGTGTATACTCCTTTTAAAAAGTTAGTATTATCACCAATTGGCAGCTTCTATGCTTGATAATCATTCTCTCAACTTTATCTCAACTTGTATACAGCTGATACTCTGCTATATATACGGAAAAGTTTTTACAGCTTTATTCCAACTAACTAAACAATCTTCTTATAGTGTGCAAATTGTAGGTTTTGTACAGCCTTTCGATAAACCGTCATGCAGAATATGTAATCGGTTTATACATAGCCTAGGAAGCTTTTATCCAAAAATTATACAACTTATTACGTTACTGTTCTCAAAGACAGTACTTTTAAAGCGCATATTCAGCATATTTATTTGTTCATAGCAATTTCTATTTTTAGCACTGTGGCAAACAGAGTTTCATTGCTAGTCCTCATACGTTGATATAAACGCTTAAACATAGTTACTTTACAGCAATCGAAAAAAATATGTATGTCAAACACTTTTTACAATACTCGTGCACGATATTATGGGTAGAGCGCAATTAACATTTAACTATATAAATTCTATATTATAATGTTGTTATCAATATATTTATACATCACTTACTCACGTACTTAACAAGATTCGAACTCTGCACCTTCGCCATAAGATCCGTGACTATATCCTCTGATCCATATCAGCTGTGAGGAATTCCAGTACCCGTGTTCAAAGTGTTCAAACCAGATTTTAGTTCTAATAATGCTGAACAACAATAATTGCTGAAGGTCTTTACCATCAAGTTCATACTGCTTTGAAAATCAGTGTTACCAAAATTATTATAATCTAAACATGATCACCATCCAATTTTCGTTGTTATCTGTGCCGCTCTCGGACTCATTTGTTATTATTTTTTTTAGATATTTTATTAATTCTTAGAGTAATCAAAATTGTACAAGAATTTCCTGTGATTAACAAAAAATGCCACTAAGACCGGGGATTGAACACCTGATCTACTGCTTAGTGGCCCGATAGAATAAAAAATAAGCCTCCGAGACATATTCATCCATTTTTTCACTACTTGTGAAAAAGAAGTAAAAGAATCTTATTTTGAATTTATGTGACATAATATTATCAAAACAATGAAATGCAATAAACTTCAACAGAAATTGTTCGTTTAAATGCAACAAGATTTTATTTAATCCTATATACACACATTTGTATCCGTGTATAATTTAACCGTTTTACGGTGCACAAAACCCTCACCATCTGAAACTCTTTGCTTAGATCTGCGAGACAGATTCAAAGGCAACTTTCTAGGCCTTGGTGTCAATATTGTCCACCTGGAATATCGACAACCAGAGTACTCGAAGGAGTTCCCAACAAAGTTCTATGATCTGATGGTAGATGAATGGCATTGTATTGATTTTTAAGTATTGCTAAGATCCTTCAATGCAAGGTGGGAAATTTTATGCTTGATTACCCATTCCTGAAGATCATCACGAGAGGTATGATCTAATACGTGAAGAAAGGCCTCTGAATCTGCACTTCTACACCTTTCCGGAATACACTTGGAATTTATAACGTTTATTTGAAGTAACTTTCGGCCGTTTCCGAAACCTGGTTTCTTATTGGGTGGTCTGTTGGTAATTGGTCAGGTGGATCAACTGGTTCCTGAAAACCTGCGCAAAAACAGTTTTATAACTTGAAATTACAATGCGTACTTATATTTCCAGAATTATGATGATCATCAGCACTGTCATTTGCACGAATCTCCGAATATGAATTCCTCAAATAAGCTTTATACTTTCTCAGATTTCGTTTAGTTTTTCGATAGTAAGTACCGCTTTTCTTATGTACACGGGAAAAAATCCGGTGCTCTAAACTAGCAAAATGGTTCATGATATCATAAAAAACGTGTATTTTCATGTTATGAGTATACACCATGAATAAAAGTCATGAAATAATGAATCAGCTTGTTATAATCCAACTTGGGCGTTAAGTTTTTGATTTATGATGACGAAAAGTGGCAACATGATTCTTGAAATCATGAAGCATCTAATTGGTAACCATAAATTAAATTCATGAAAACATGCACTACTATTCATGATTATTGGCACCTGTCATTTACGATTCCAATTTTAATAACAAAAACGAGCAGGTTGATTCATGAAATCATGAAGCATTTCGTTTGAAACTACGAAAAAATCATGAAAACATGAACATTATTAATGGTTCCACATAGGTACCATGAAACGAAATCATGGTAACATGAAACATATTTATGAATATGAGAAAAAACGGATCCCTTCAGGTATTCAAAGCAGCTTCTTTCAGGTATTTGATAAATAAATTCATTCAATAGTTTTTGGTTTTATTTCATTTTATGTATGTTACGGAAATGGCATGAAAACAAGGAAATGAGGAAAAAGATTAACAATCAATCAATCGACTTCAGCAAATCTCGTGTGCTTTTTGGTAGCTCAACAATCGATGCCGGTATTTTAAACAGGTAAGTTTGCAAAAACAGCTACAGTGGCCTGCATGCTGCTTTCTTTCCCCCCCCCCACAATCCAACAATAAAAACAAAAAAAATTTTTTTTTTTTTAATTTTTTTTTTTTTTTCCCTACCTCACACACACCCCCACCCCCCCACACCCCCCATGAATAATTATATTTTTTTTTACGCCAGCTTGCGTTCCCCTCTACAACACCCCCGAACGACACATAAATTTTTTTTTTTCGTTTTTTTATTTTTTTTTTTTTCGCTATGCAGACCACCGCGAGTCACGCTCCCCCCCCCCCCCCCCCGTTTTTTTTTTCCCCCCCCCCCCCCCCAAACCCAAAGATATTTTATAACGCTTGTGGTGATCATGACTCATGTTCATGCGAGCAGTTGTTATTATCTATATAGGGTACGGGACGGGTTTTAAGCAGTTTAGTCAGCCCCTAAGACATTTGATGAAGCTGTATGTAATCTATAATTAGAACTGCCAATATTTAGACATTAATCCCTCTGCTTACGTCTGGTCTATCGGAACATACCTTCAGCAACGAGCATTAGGCTCAGAAAATTTCATAGCCATGGAATAAAGTTCCCAATTGCAGGGACTTCTTAAACGCATGCGGATTGCTTTCCGATTAAAAAAAATGTTTTCTTCAGCTCCTCAATCTGTACATAAACTAACAATATTGTATGAGTGCGATTCTGTGCATGTGTGCGAAGGCGAAATGAAATAGGCCATTTGACGATTTGCTGCAAACGTCAATTTCCTCAACCCACTCCATCGTTTTACCAAACCGCTCTCGAAAACAATCAACCAAAACATGTCGATTGCTACGACCACAAACTCGTCTCCTAGCAGGTTATGAGACAGACGTACACGACCAAACTTTTAGTTTGTCATTGATCTTTAGATTGGCAATGTGTATTTCTTATTTCATTTACTCTCACGCAAATGTTAGCCAAAGCGACTGTGACGACAAACGGGATGCTTCGTTTAAAAACAAACAAATGCAAGAGACAGCAGGCTTCACGTTACAATACCGGTGCGCTATATCCACGGTTAACAAAGAAGAGAGAAAACATGGGCTCTCTCAAAAGCAACAGTGATGCCATAGCTGCCGCTCAACAGCGAAGCATTATTTATCGTTGGGTACTATTGGACAGCTACAAAACATATTTTTTATTGCAAATGATAGTGCCAGATGATGGACAATATAATCATAAGCATAGATCAACCTCCAATGACCGGAAGAAACATGAAATAAATAGTGATTTCAGATTATCTAAATATGTAATAAATTTAACTCAATGTTCAACATCACATTCTGGCAACAAGCCTAGTTGTGGGAGAGAGCTGATGAAGACATGCTCTCCGGTACACGCGATGCAAATGCAAAATACACAAAGGCAATATTTGAGCGAACTTCTTCAGCAGGTCAGAAACTGATGGTTTCTAAATGATGTATTTTAAATCTTCAAAATGACAGTAATAAATTGGTAATCAATCATGATTCATACATCGAATCATTGGCCCAATAGATAAAGCTTATGATCGTATCATTAAAAATGAAATAATTTGGAAAATGTAGGAGTTATTGACCTATTTCCTAACAACTGATTAAAATAGTGACCCCTGATTAAGCCGTTCCCTACTTTTTTTTTTTTTTTCTTTTTTTAATTTTTTTATTTATGGAACTGCCGCGGGGAGGTTTTCACCGTGTTGTTTTCGGCCCGCCGCCCCCGGCATTTTTTTTTTTTTTTTTTTTTTTGCCCCGCCTGGGTCGCCTCGGGCCGGTCGCGGGGGCCCGGTCGCTGTGGCGCGTTTCCGGGGGCGGCCCCCGGTCGCGTTCGGTTCCGTGGGTGTGGGGGGCGGGGGCGGCGCCCGGGGGTGGTGGGCGTGTGGGGGGGGCGTGAAGTTTTTTCCCCGGGGCGGGTGGGGGCCCGGGGGGTTGCCCCCCGGGGGCACCTGTCCCCCGGGGGCCTTTTTTGCACGTTCACTGATCTGCGTGTTTTTCCATATGGCCCTAAAATCGCGGGAGCGCCTTGCGTTCTTGATCCTTGCATCTATGTCGATCTTGGTACCCCCATCAGACGCCATTTGGCTGCCAAGAAGCTTTCAATTCTCTACTGTTTGTCCAGCTACCGTAATTTGGTCTTGTTGATGTTGATGGTTAAACCTGCTGAAGATTTTTTCCGGGATTCCCTTGCGTCTTAGGGTGCTCCACATATTCTCGTGATCAAGTCGGTTGAAAGGTTTTCGGCAGTCAATGAACACCAAATAAAGGGACCCTTGGAACTCGTTGACCTGCTCCAGAATGATAAGGAACGTGACAATATGGCCCACGCAGGATCTTCCGGTATGGAATCCAGCCTGCTGCCGCTGGATAGTCGCATCGATCTTCTCCTAAATCCGCGGTAGGATCACTTTGCATAGAACTTTGAGAACGGTACACAGCAACATAATGCCACGACAGTTACCACACACAGTTAGGTCACCCTTTTTGGGAACCTTCACTAAGATACCCTGCATCCAGTCGGCCGGAAAAGTCTCGGTGTCCCAGAAGTCAGGGTCAAGGGTCAGCTTTGAGCATCTCCGCTGATAAGCGATCAATCCCTGGGGCTCTCTTCGATTTCATGTTTTGAAATGGCTCTTTTAATCTCTTGCAATGATGGGGCTTCGGTATTGACGCGGATGATACGTCGAATCCTTGGCGGATCATGCCAAGGTGTTGGGGGCCTGACTGGAGTTCTCGAAGCAGCGTTTCAGCCGGTCAGTGGGGTTGTTTAGTATCTGAGCAGTTGTGTCTTTTACTGGCATCGTTGCATTCATCTTTGTCCCCCTTTTTTTTTTGTTAGGGCGTAGAACCACTGCGTCCACTGAGTTGAATTTTTGTGGTTGTCCCGCTTAGGCGTCGTAAGATATCGTAGAGGAGGTGAGTGCCCCCGGGTGTTGTGGCTTTCTCGCCTTCGTAGGCCTGAGAGTTTGCTCACGCTCGCTTGTCCAGAGCCGAGTATCGTTGACGGGCTAAAACGCCTTCAACGCCTAAAGGGCGCAACTCACCTAGATTATTCTCGCTGGTGGCGATGAAGGCGTTCTTGATGGCAACAATTGGTCTTCTACGCTGCCATCTCCCGGAATATCTGCAGCACGAGTCTCCAGTTCATCAACGAAGGACCTTTTCATCGTGACATCTTCCAGCCGGCGTGTGTTGAACCGTCGTCAGACTTTCTCCTCTTATGTGGCTCCTCAGATGTGGTCGATTTAATTGTCGGTAAAGCCATCATGGAAAACCCACGTGACCTGGAGCACTGGTCGATGGGGGAAGATCGAATCCCCGATCAGCATGTCGTTGTTTTCACAGAACTCTGCGAGCAGCTCTCCGTTTTCACTCATTTCTCCGAGATAATGGCGTCGCATGATTCGCTCATAGTTTGAGTTGTCGGATCCGATCTTCGCATTGAACTCAAGCAACACAAAACTGTCCAAATTAGTTGCAGTAACTTGATTGTGACTTAATTGAGTCACATTGAAGTAACACGAAATGAGTTGCAACAAGTATGCCGCTAGGGAAGTCGCCCCCTAGTGATAGTTTACAAAAGTGTTTCAGTTTTTTTATTTATTTTTTTAAAGTGATCAAGTACAGTTTAAATTTTCCTAGTTTATCAATTAAAAATTGGACCATTTGTATCCTTCTGTATTCCGTTTTATTTATGTATTGAAAGTTTGTCTTCTTGAAGCTGTTGTGTCAATACAAATATTTATAGTGATTGTTTGATATAACTGAAGCTTAACATATTGGTTCAGTGGCTGTTGCCTTTGTTGAACGGAAGCATAAAAATAATGCTTCGACAATTATAAACAAACTCTACTGGAATCTTGTTATTTTTGGAAATTTAAATATAAGCTGTATAGCTTCTTTGCGGTATTCGGAATTATGTTTGTCAAAGTGCTCGATGCATGTAATGATTCCGGCAGCTAAATTCTGGGAAGATCGAAGAGAAATGATTTCCTTCAAGTGTCTTATATAATCAAATTTCTTTATCTTCCATGAAATTTCGGCACAGAAGTTAGCTAATGGTGTTCAAAAATGATATTCTATGAAATGGAGCGAAGAAGCGAAAAAAATCTGATGCATCATCTTAGCCTCCCTTATGCATTGGTAAGATGCCTGTTCCGCTTGGATACAATGTTCTTGAAATTTCGTAACATTGAATCAAAACTAGATTCTACTAATATAATTGCAGTTTTATTTTGATATGGAAATTATTACCCATTCAAAATGTCTGATGGTAGTTTTATCTTTATTTTGTGTGTATTTTTTAAAGCAATTACTTAATGAGCCACTGAGAACCATTATATGGCCTCTAAAGTCCATATTTCAGTCACAACAGTCAATTAACTCTGCTAAGAGTTCTGTGGATAGGCTAAATTATTTTTTAAACAAACTAAAAGGTCGTTAAAAAAAATCTGAAAGCAATTGAATGGTTTACCAGTATTTTCTTAAGCAGTTGTTAAATGAACGAGCAATTGCACGGTTGTTTCAGTTATGCAGGAGGCTGGTTCGAAATCAATCAAAGGAAGCTTCCATAATTCCTCATAATCCTTTCATGAAATGGCCAATTTAACGGATTTTTCGGATCATCAGGAAGGCCACCTGGTGACCCCGATTCAATTTCCAGATCACGAGTGTAAATGTTTTCAAATGATACTTTTAGAAGTACTTTAAAATAATAGCCAAAGTTATAAAATCATTTTCTCAAATTGAACACTTTTATTGTTGTTCCGGACCATCCGGTTGGGCACTCCGTGGCCTTGAAGGCCAGTTTTCAGGTGACACGTGCAGATGTATTCAAATAATGCTTTAAAAAGTACTTAAGGAAAAAACAGAGTTCTGACACAAATTTCAAAATTTGATCAATCTTACGGAATTTTCATTCGGGAAACCCCCAGATAGCACTGAGGTTTCTTTAATTAACATCTCTTCAAACTATACGTCTGCTGTAGACAATTGAAGTTCATTCGAGACGGACATTCGAGATCGAAATATGCAATACCAAATTAAATCGGCGATACAAAACCCGAGAATAACTTTAAAATAAAGCCATATGCTGGATCAGCGCATTTCCTAAGAAAGGAATTTTCACAATCAGCACTATATTTAGGAACTTATTTCACGCAAACCTTGCACTTAATTCGCATGTTGTTCCCTACAAAGTTATGATTTACTCTGATGTTAAGTATTCTTTTATTGTCCCACTTTTCAAGCCTCTAGCGATAAGCTCAAAATGTCTATCTTTTCAGGAAAAAAAAAACAGTTAATTACCCTACAGATAGCACTTTATGGATGTCTCTGAAGCGAAGTCGGTATTGACGCAATGATAAAATTTCGCCATCGCTTGTAAATATTTTACGTTTTACTAACCCATAACCAACATAACTGCCTGTACAGATAATTAGTTGTAAAAATCTACCGAAGATGCAATTTCCTGCTTGTCAATATAGTCACCGGTGTATATTCCCAGTGACATTTCCATTGATTCAAACGGAAATAAACTTTCAACTGCATCTCAAAACATGATTCATTACTCAACAGGCTTACATGTTTTACATGAACTTCACAATTAATAGCCCGCTGCTGTAATTGACACGACGAGTGTTAAATGACCAACGGTCGACGAACATACTTTTGGATAAATAACCTTGTCCCTTTCAAACAGTTCGTGAAGCAGCACGCACGTACCTAATGGTTGATAGTTATGGTTGTAATAATTATTGAACCTTCAAGTCACCCATCAGCAAATAAACTATTGGATGTTTAAAATTTGGCCAATTGATCTGTTGATTTTCTGCGCGGATGATAAAGCCTGAACACATATTCTATTCAATCTATCATCTCTATAGATGACCTTCATAATAGACTCAGCCGGTTTTGACTAGTTTCATATTTTCTTCGCAAACGGAATGATTGATGTGAGTATTGTATTACAACGTATTATTGAATTTTGAAACAAATCAAAGACGAATAGAAACCAGAAAAAATATATTGAGAACCTAGAGCCAAGTGAAGCAATATGTGAGTCCAACATCAACTGTCTAACGACATAAAAAAAATCACCCAAGGAGTATAAAAAAAACAAAACCTGTTTCAGGTTGTTCAGCAAAAAC
Source organism: Aedes koreicus (assembly GCA_024533555.2). Taxonomy (NCBI): domain Eukaryota; kingdom Metazoa; phylum Arthropoda; class Insecta; order Diptera; family Culicidae; genus Aedes; species Aedes koreicus. Next base: position 138,320 of record JAHHFK020002007.1, on the reverse strand, counting down.
TAACCACATCTGGATATTTTTTGTCGCTCCTCACGAACGGTGTTGATTAAGCAAGAAACTTAACAATCTATTCAATGGTCGCCAATTTAACGCAACGTTGCCTGTGCTAGGGGTTCTACATTTACGAGGGAGTTGTTTCTTTGCGTCTACGTGGTAGAACGATTGATTCATTAGGTCATTACCAGATTCATTTAGCTTTTCATAAATCCAAAACTGTTGAACATTGTGGAGTCAGTTTAGGAAATAAATTTATAACTTAAAGATGTACAGAAAGATTTAGTAACATAGATCCATGTTCTTTGAAGCGTCAAATGATGTGATAGATGATCATCTCCTAATATTAATCCGCATCCAATCGTTGTTACCAAGCAATAAATCCCAATTTCAGAGTCAAATTTTATTTATCGTCTCAGTGTCCATCTATGGTACGTTTGTTGCATTAAATCAATACATCAAAACTCACAGACATCCAGAAGCGAGCCGGTACCCGTCGTGACGGTAAACAAATGACCTATTAGCGAGCAAACATTTACCAAGCTGATTAGCAGCAAGTTGTTTTGGGTATTTCGGCCAATGCTGGGAAATATTGAAATCTGACACAGTGCGAATTGTTATTGGTTATAATTAAAGTGTGTCCAAACGCACAAACTGTGTACAAACTCGGTGTGGGAGATGGATAAGATTCTGGTGAAACCAGAGTTGTTTGTCACTACAAACAGAAAAGGTTTATGTACAGGGTGCGTGGTGATTCCTGTCAGTGTTTTTTAAACATGTGTAACTTTGGATGGGTTAATCACAGACATGTTTGCACATTTTTCTTTTAGAGTGTATTCAAATGTCAACATGTCTTGCAGGTTTATTTCGAGTTTTCATTCGTTTGAGACTCGTGGTAATCATGAACGCAAAAAAGGAGGTCGTGATAAGTCTGTTTTTGGAACATTCCAGACCGTGTACTATTTCAAAGAAATTCAAACCACTCGGAATAAAAACATGATTCAACTTTCGCACCATCAAATGCTACAAAGAAACCGGTTCTTGAAACACCACTGGCCGTAAACGCACTGTCATGTGTCAAGCAATTTCGGCGGAATCCTGGTAAGTCTGGCCGAAAGATGGCCAAAGAACTGGGAATGTCGCAGTCAACGATCAGGGGTATTTGAAAAGACGACCATGAACTGAATCCATACAAAAAACTGGAAAGCAAAAGATGGCAAGAGTCCAAAGATGTCGGAAGCTGCTAAAGCGGCACGGTGATTGTGAAATTCTGTTTTCGGATGAACAAATGTTCCTGCTACAGGATCACCACAAACAGGAAAATGATCGGGTGTATGCAGCACATCTTTCTGATATTCTTCGTGATAAACTAGCTGTTCAGATTCCAGAATGTTTCAAGGGTGATGGTTCCTTTGCTGTTCATTGAATTTGCTGTAAAAATTAACTGTAAATATTACATTGATAATGTTTATGAAGAACCATTAGCTTCTCTTCGTCAAGAAGCTCGACAAGAATGTACCATACTGATTCCAGCAAGACTCTTCCCGTCCTACCATGCGAAAGCAACACAGGCTTGGTGTGAGGACAAGATTCCGGATTTTATTTCGTCGAAAGAATGGCCTCTTCAGCTGATTCGAAACATCTTGACTTCTATGCATGGGGTTACATGCTGGTCAAACTGGGGAATACCAAAGGACTAAGAGTGGAAACTTTTAAGAAAGAATGATATGCATCTATATATCATGCCGTCACGGTGACGCATTTCCAACAAAGAATGAGGCTGGAAAGAGGGTAAAGAAAGAATGATTTGAACAAAACTAAATTAAGAGGAAATATGTGTAAAATCTATACACACCAAATCGTAGTTTTGATGATCGGTAAAAAAAAATTTACGGTTTTGATCGGTAAAAAATTGTTCTACTGAAGGATCTGTAAAATTTCTTCAACCTATAGATATCTATCGAACAACTACAAGTTTTCGGTCATTCGTATGAAAATATCACTGAACATGTGTATTTGCAACGTTTGCATTCGCTGTTCAGTAAATGTTTTACCGATTTTCAGTAAAACCATAATAAATACTGACGCAAAATGTAAAAATCATTGGAGTTCTTTACTGAACGCTTCAGTACATATCACACCTGTCAAACCTCTGCCATTCTCGCGTGCTAAAGCGGTGGATGCTATTTTATATGATATTTTGAATTCTTATACACAGGAGCTTTTCAGTAAGTACACACTTAGTTTTTTTCGCCGAGAATCCAACAGCCGATTATTTCGGCATTTCAATTTACTGAGATTCAGTGAATAAATTACTGAGTTTCGGCTAGCAAATTAAAATTTAACCGATACTCAGCTAACAAACAAATATTAAACAGGGATATCAGCAAAAGTAACTGCCGAGTTGATAGGCTGTTGGACATTTTGCCGAGGTTAGTTCCCCCCCCAACCCTTTTTTAGGTTTTACCAACAAATTTTTTTAAAAAAATTTTCAATGGACAATTATTCTGCGCTTCCCTTATTTTTCATCATACTAAATCAGCCCCTGTCCCTGCTCTTTTTTCATATGGAAACGGCAGTTTCCCTTTGTATTTTCCCTCAGCATGCTAGGAAGAGAAAAATGAAATTACCGAAACAACTGTAGAATCTTGCAACGTTCTCAATTTAACATTTGTTTTTGTAAATTTTACCGAACTTCGGTATTGATTGATGATGTATTCAGTACTTTTTGGTAGTTGACGATGCTTCCATTTTCACAGTTTTTTTTCTGGTAATTTTACTGAACTTCTGTATTGCTTACTGAGTTGTTCAGTAATTTTTGACAGTTGAGAGTTCATCACTAGTTTGACGATCGTTCAGTAAAAATACTTTTACTGAACTGCTTACTGAACACTCAGCTGTTTAGAAGTCAATAAAACTTTTAGTGACGTCAGTATAAAAATCTAGGTGTGTACCAAACAGTAAATACATTGAAAATTAAAGATCATGCAAGCTTCTCATTTTAATGACCATATATTTCACTCCCCCCCCCCCACAAACCAAATTTTTTTTTAAACTAAAAATAAATTAACTAAACAAAAAAAAAAAAAGACTGACCGACCAACGATATTTTTTTTTACCAGAAAAACAAAAAAAGATAAAAAAATTAAGTATTTTAGGTTTTAAAATATTTTTTTCTTTCATTTGGACCCCCCCCCGGATTTGGGAGAAAACGACCACCTTTCACCGTTTTTATTCTTTGCTTTTTTTTTCGAAATAGTTAACTATGGAAGCATATTCCATGCTTTAAAACAAGGAACCATACACTCGAATTTTGAATTAAAATCCAGTTTGATGTAATAAGTTGCCTTCAAACTTATAAAATTAAATTTATACTTTCGGGATCACACCGTACAACGAAGTTTGTATGTACTGGAGAATGTTTTGTTTACTAAATTAAGGGTCTCTGAACACGCTTGCATTACAAAAAAAAAATAAAGTTCACCGATTTTTCATGGGATTATACTGCCACCTGGTGGTAGATACAACGGTGAATCGTCAATAAATATAAGCAGGCTATGTACAGAAAAAAAATTGACTGCTCTATCAGTTCATTTACGGCAGCCATGGCGAAAGCAGTGAACCAACTACGTTCGATAGTTTGTATTTACGGCCGGCTTCACCACGGAGCGAAGAAGTCCACCATCGTGCCACACTTTGTGTCAGCCGGATACAGCCGAGGGGCCATATACAAGATCCTGGCGCTCCACCCAAAAGAAGCGGCGGAACCAGAAAGGAGGTGAGCAGCGACGTGAAGTCCATCTCCCACACGAAGCTCCCGAAGAAGGTTCTCTTGTGGCTGACAGTCGGTGACAAGGGGATGTCAAAGCAGCTCTTGTTTTCTTCGAGCCTTGCGGTCAAAGGGGAGGTGTACAGCACGAAGTGCTTATCGGAAGTTGCGAAGTGCTTATCGGAAACATCACCCGAAGGAAAAAAAAAACAGCATAGTACAGTAAACCCCCCGACGTGCACGAATTCCTTTGATGGTGGTCTCAAATGATAAATGGGTATTGAACTTTGTTGTTTCATCAGAAAATATCTCGTGATCCTTGTATGTATGTAAACTTACTTTATAACCTGAATCTCGAGATTCTTGACATATAGCAAGTTGGCATCTTCGACAAAGATGTTTGGTTGATTAAGGCTTTTAGGGTGGTGTTAACATTAGTTTAGAACTCGTCCCCTACGTGGCACTAGTGTACATGTGAACTTTGAGTATTACCTGTATTTTAAGATGTAGATCGTGTATAAATTTACTGTTGTCAGGAAAGTTAGCTGTAAAATTATGAGCTTCCAGACGCTCGACTCAACAGTTCAGAACTATCTCACTCCATGGCACTAGTATGCCTGTAAACTTGCTGTATAATCTGGATCTCGAGATTATGGACATTTAGCAAGATGGCATCTTCAAAAACGATATTCGAGGGGTCAGAGGTTTTTGAATGGTGTACACATTAGATCAAAATTCGTCCGCTACATGGCGCTAGTGTTCATGTGAACTTTTTGTAATATATGTATCTTGACATCTAGATCATGTATGAATTCATTGTTTTTAGGAAATTTATTCGAATTATCTTGCACACTTAGTTTTTTTTGCAGAGTATCCAACAACCGAATATTTCGGCAGTTCAGTTTACTGAGAGTCAGCAAATACATTACCGAGAATCAGCTAACAAATGAAAATTATTGCAGATCCTCAGTCATCCTCGTGGGCGGTCTGCGGATTTAAGAAGTAGCGCTGACATAAGAGCTGATACCCCAAATCTTCCTTCGGGTAGTCCTTCAAAGAAGTCTTCACAAAAGTTCAGAACTTCAGGGAAGTTCTGCAGTATACTTCATGGAAGGTCTGCAGAGAACTTCAGGGAAGTTCTGCAGAGAACTTCAGGCACGTTCTTCAGAGAACTTCATGGAAGTTCTTCAAAGTCTTTGGAAAGTCTCCAGGGAAGTTCTGTAGCGAACTTCAGGCAAGTTCTTCAAAGAACTTCATGAAAGTTCTTCAGAGAACTTCAGGAAAGTTCTGCAGAGAACTTCAGGGAAGTTCTTCAGAGAACTTCAGGGAAGTTCTGCAGAGAACTTCAGGGAAGTTCTGCAGAGAACTTCAGAGAAATTCTTTATAGAACTTCAGGCAAGTTTTGCGGAGAACTTCAGGGAAATTCTTCAGAGAAATTCTTCAGAGAGCTTCAGGGAAGTCTTCCAGAGAACTTCAGGGATGTTTTTCGGAGAACTGCGGGAAGTCTTTTTGAGAATTTTGGGAAGGTCTTCAAAGAACTTCATGGAAGTTCTTTAGAGAACTTCAGGGAAGTTTTTCAGAGAATGTCTGCAGAGAACTTCAAGAATATTTTTCAGTGAACTTCAGGGAAGTTCTTTAGAGAAGTTCAGAAAAGTTCTGCACAAAAGAAGTTCTACAAATCACTTCAGCGAAGTTCTTCAGAGAACTTCAGGAAAGTTCTTAAGTTCCTCAAAGAACTTCAGGGAAGTCTTTCAGACAACTTCAGGGAAGTTTTTTAGAGACCTTCAGGGAAGTTTTTCATAATTATTTACAATTATTATTTATTTAACTTATTAAACTCAATTGTGGTTCTGTGGTAAGTTGATTCATCTTTTAATTGAGTAGCCGCAGTTATATAGAATCTATAAGTCCTTAGAGACTGATAAAGCACTCCTCATATTTTCTTAAGAATATAAGAGGGTCACGTGTGCGTTGTTTCTCATGGCTCGGGTAATGAGAAGACGAATTCGCTTGCTATTAGGAAAGCGCTATCGGAGGTGATCGACAAGCACCCGTTGTACGGTGGACAGTATCCTTAGGTTGTCTCTACGGAAAAGCAAATGTTGAAATCATGGTTGAAAGCAGAGGAAAACGTCAATGCAAGAGTTGTACAAAATTGTATGGGTGGCATTAAAAAGAAAGTTCGAGCATTTGGCTTTACTAATTTGTAGATATAGTGAAGTAACGATACGTTAACCAAGCTTATATATTGCTTTCATCCCCTGAAAGTTTCATGACAATCGGCTCAGAGACTTACATTTGACGAGTAGGTCTAAATGATGCCTTTATATTGTGGAAAACCTTCATTGGTGTTATGGGTAATGGGATTTATACGCTTTCGATGGGTTTTTATTTTATCAGCATGAGTATTTTTCTGGCAAACAAAAATAGATGTATTGTTTTTTCGTCCCTTTATTTAACGTCGGTTTCTGATCTGACAGCAACTTCCTCAAATCAGAAGAATATCGACCCATCAATGCACAATTCGAAGGAAGATGTGACAGAGTTTCTAAGCCTCAGAAAAATCTCACCGACCACCAGAGCATAAAGTAGCGATCACGCTAGTAGCAAAGAGCTAACTTTTTGAAATGAATAAAAAAAAAAAAATCTGAACATTGCATAGAAAAAAAGAAGAAGAATACGAATTGCTAAATTGACTGAGACTTCCTAAAGCGAATTTTTTTACAAAGCTAGAAACTACCTCAACTGCTTATAAGTGTAGTTAATCTTACGCCACATTCAAGGTGCAGCAACCATTTATTACGGTTGTAATTTTTGCACATTTGATTTGAAATTAACCTGAAACCCTTTTAAGCTCTTAAGTATAGCCATCAATCAACAGGTGCGGATTCATGTTCTTTAAGCCTCAGGTGTTGCACTCAAATATCCTGATCAACGGTTAAGGCATCCTACCATAACTTCTTGACTGAAGGCATACAGATTTTAGCCACCGAAACACAAAAATGAATCCAAAAGTTTAGCGCTGGAAAAAAAACATTCGATGTAGGGTAAGGAACGGCTTCAGCTACCCAGGACCCTATTCCACGGGGTAAACGTGAACCTAAAACGCTCATTGTTTCCAGAATAATGCTAGCACAGCTGCAAAGAAATGACAGTTGTAAGGTATCGTTGGCCCCGTGCTTGGAATAGGGTTCTGGAGGAGCTGAAGCCGTTGCCTACCCCACACAGAAAAAAATAATGAATTTTAACATGCGCTTAAAATTTCCCTTCGTTTAATTCCAAGCCAAAGGTGGTGTAAACAACTAAATTATTTGCAATCTTTCATGCACCATACAACAATGCTTGCAATCTTCCATACAACATACTAGATTCATGCTTTATTTGGCTTAAATTTACAAGAAATATTCCAATAATTTCTGCCACATCTAGCATTCCCTTTATATGCATTAGACAACGCCGAAAATGCAATGTTCCTTTCTATCTGTGTATGTAAATGGTGTGAAAACAGATTCCATCGAAGATGGCAATACAAGCTTACCTCCGCACCTCGCTTGTCGCTGTACTTTGTTTATAGGCACCTATAAGTCCGAATAACACGAGTTTTACTACATTGTTTACTCTAAACAATGCCGCAATGACCAACCGGTAAGGCAGCAGCCCTGAATGAATGGACTTTCTCTCTCTTTGATAGGCAAGTACCGTAAAATGGGGTGTCTTTTATCGCTAAGGGCACTTTCAGGAGGAAAAAATTGTCAGTTTCAACTAGTATTATGCAACATATTTAACATTGTAACAATAAGTACTCCAAAACAATTGCTGTAAAAAAAAAGGATTTTGATTGGTTCAACACAGAGTATACATTCTGAAAGACTCCATGTTCAACTGACATGGACTATATGATATGAGTTCATACACAGAAAAAATAATGAATTTTAACGGACGCGTAAAATTTTCCCTCCTTTCATTTCAAGCCAAAACAAGCGAAAACAACGTTATTGTTTGCAATCTTTCAAACAGCATACACACATTTTTGCAATCTTCCATACAACAAACCTGCTTCCAGCGATATCTGGCTTAAAATATACATTTGAAAGATTCATGTTTCAATCCAATTCTTCTTAATATTTGGTTTCAATTAATCTTCGAATATTCACAAGATAATATTTCCTGTCCTGCCCACTTTCAGTCCATGAAAAGAGCAGTTTATTTTTTTGATTTTCAACAATCTCTATTGCAAAGCTACGATTTAACATTTAAGAACAAGTCGGTCATAGCCGTTACAAGCGATATGTGTAAAATAAAAAAGTTGTTCATTGAGATTTTTGAGGAAACCCCCTTTGAACATTAGATGACTGAAGAGGAGTCCCCAAAAACCCCAAAAGATTGATCGTGCCGAAAGATTAGCATTGACTTCAATAATTAATAACTATTTCATTTGCCGTTTGACTGAAATCGTCAGCGAAAATGAAGCTGAACATATTTTCTATTCCAATAGAGTAAAATTTGTAAAGGCTAGTAGACCATGAATGAAATGTTTGAATTGCCAAACGATTTCCATGTAAACTTCATACAACCAAGTCAGTTTCCTACCAAATCAATTCAAATTTAAAATCGAAGATTATAAGCCGAATGACATGGCTTAAGCCTAGCGTATCGGAAACTGGGGTGGTCCTCATTTTCATATAAATCAAATATAGAACCTCTTGTTTTGCTGGAATAAAGATAGTAGATAAAGAATTCTCCAGAAATGTTACAGGTTAATAAATTTAAAATCTCGACAACTTTTTCAACAGGACGGATCTGATTTTGAAAACAAAGATTCAAACGTAAAATTCTAGAGATTCTTCGCACTCCCACGCATTCAGAATCGTCATATTGTTAGTTAAACATTAGACTTTGTTATGGTGGTGCGTATGCGAAAAAGATCAAAAAATTACGTTTGAATCTTTGTTCACTTCTTTGTTTGCAAAATCAGATACTTCGATTTGAATAAGTTGTCGATGGAAATCTGCTGCTATGTTTGTGTCGAGTGCTTGGCCAAAAAACCTTAATGTTTCGCAAAGTTTTGTCCGGAGGGCCAATTGAAATTATCCAGATTGAAAACATACATGGTGCAGAACTTCCCAAATCGAGACGAACGCCAGCAGAATGTTGCCAAAACGCGTGCTAGGAAACTCTACACGAAGCTGCTAAACGAAATAAACGGTGCTGCGTCTTTGATGATGAGATCTAAATCAAAGCGCATTTGAAAGCACTTTCCGGGACTGTCGATATTTCACGGCTAAGTGTTCTTAGTTTGCATTTTATATTTCACGGCTGAGTGTTCTTAGTCCTACATTTTAAGTCAAAATCACATATAATCGCATATAAATCGTGAAGACTGCAAATTTTGGACTCATAAACGATGTGTCATTTATCCATCGTATTACGTCACAAACTAAATCTGATTTACATCGTTAGACTATTTGAATCGAATTTGTTATTACAGATTAAATCATATAATATGTCAAACCAACTCGTATATGGCCTCCACTTATGTACGTATAACCCCTATACGATTTGTTTGCTTACATATATGTATTTATTTCGGGAAAACAACTTTCAATATACGTGCATTTTGGTTGTCTGGGCGCGAACTTCGGAATACCAAAGGAGATGCAAATAACGAAATGGAAATGAAGAGCAGAGGAAGAAAAACGTACCGGAAACGACTGTACAGACTCTAATGGAGGGCGGTCAATCGCAAATGTCGAGCATTTTACTCAAACAAAAATTTGACCAACGTATCTCCAGTGACCGGCGAAAAAAAGATCCTTCGAGCCGAATACTAATTAGATTGATATTTTTACAAACCCGCATCAATAACAATGTAAAAGTATGTGTTCATTTTAGCCAGCTTCTTGTGAAAAATAATATAAGCTTGTGTTTACGGTATCAATATAAGAGACCCATTAAGGGAAACAAAATTTTCCGTGTACATCCAATTGACTTACCACTCGTTGATCATGCTTTTAACATTTCTTTGTTTACATCCATCAGAAATTATTGCTACTGTTCTGAGAAGTAAGCATGTTATGCTCAAGTGACGAGTTTTTTTTTAAGAATCGATCATGAGAGGAAAGAAAATAATATTTCAAGTTCGAAATCTTATCGTGCGTGATTACTTAAAAAACGAATCTCAGGGCCAAGTTGCCGAAAAGTATGGCGTAAGCCGTGGTGCAGTTCAAACACATGTTTTGAAGCACCAAAAGCTTGAAAGTGTCGCAGGTCGAACTGGACAAGGACGTAATCGTAAGTCCGATCACCGAGAAGACACTACACAGAAAAAATAATGAATTTCAACAGACGCTTAAAATAATTTCCACTCATTCACTTGTAAGCCAAAGCAAGCGTAAACAACGAAATTGCTTGCAATCTTTCATACGACAGACTGGATTCAGGTGTATTTTGGCTTAAATTTAGAGGAAATATCCCATGAACTTACGCCAAATCTAGCATTCGTTTTATGTACATTAGATAACGCAGACAATTACATGTTTCTTACAAACTGTGTAGAATCATCCGAGAAATTAACAAGGATCCATTTGTTACACGCCCGTGCACTCAGAGAAAAGCTGAGCCTTTCGATATCCGATCGTGCAGTTCAACGACGCATTGCTGAGCACGGTTCGAAAAGCCATGTTAACTAGAAAATGAGAAGAACGTCTAGTAATTTCCATTTAATTCCAACTACCTTTATTGCTAATCTTGACAGATACGCGTATGTGCAGAATTCTTCAGCCATTTTGGTCGAAAATGGCCGTTCATAAGTAAGGTGAATAAGAAGAAGCGATTGCGGTTTGCAAGAAACGATATAAATCAGCCACTGGAGTTCTGAAAACGGATTGTATGGTCAGACGAATCAAAGTTTGAGCTGTTCAACAGAAAACGATAAATGCGAGTTCAGCGGAAAAGCGATGAAGTGCTAAAGGATAAACATCTCCAAGCGACCATGAAGCTCGGTGGTGGAAACATTATGGTCTGGGACTGTTTTTCATGGTTCATGGTCATGGGGAATCAGGCATTATTCAATGGTATTATGACGGCAGATGGGTATATAAATATTCTGGAAGAATATTTGCTGATAATGTGTCTGGAAGATAATTATGTTGTCCAGCAAGACAACGACCCAAAACATGCGGCTAAGAAAATGCAAGCATTATTGCGCTGTCAAATTAAACCCTTGGAATTACCTCCCCAAAGCCCTGATATAAACCCAATTGAATTTTTTTTGGTACTTCTCGAAAGTACACTGAAAATTAATTTTAGTTTATATTACGAAATTGAAGGTAGAACTTTATTTTTGGATAAATAACTTATTCCCGCCCATCCCAGCAGCAACACATTGAAAATGCCGATCTTCGGATTCATAAATTATCTCGGATTCATCAACAGATTAAAATGCTATCTGAAAAATCTACAAAAATGCGTTTTGCAACATTTCAGCCAAAGCTCGATTCAAAGTAAATCTGGACGCACGGTTTAATATACCACCGCGTCCCTGGTGGTTGAAATAAAAAACGTTTGACAGGCATTTCTTGTTGTTTCATTGAAAAAAAAAACATGGTGTAAAGTTTTTCTCGACTGATCGACGCATCTCGAAATTACGGATCATGGAACTTGAGAAAAGAAAATTAATTGTGCATAAACATTTAGAGAATCCTTCGTGGTCTGCCTCAAAAATAGCATAAGTGTAAAAATTCTCAAAGTTAACGGTGTATCTTGTAATCAAACGTTACAAGGATACTCTGAGTGTGGATAGAGAACAGCGCATCTACCATAAAAGTGGCACTAGGGACAAAGAGCTGAGGAGAAAGGTGTTGAGGTACGTGAAAGGCAGCCTAGGTGTCTCCATACGTGATTTGGCAAAGAAATACGATTCCAACTTTTCCACCGTGCATAACATCCTTTCAAGAGAAGGATATAAGTCTCTTTGTGCCAGTACACGGAGAAAAAAATAAAGTCATATCAATAATATTCCGGTCCCGATCAAGCATATTTGTGCATTGACTTTTATATAATAATTTTTTGAGATTGTTTCACGCATAATACAATAGATCGAAGAATAATGGAAGCTTCAATTAAACAGAATTGATGATCTAATTAGAGCATGAAATAGTGGTTGAATCAACCATATTATGCTAACATCAACAATATTCATTGTTGATGATTTGACAGCTCTCTGATTCTCATGATAAATTCAATAATGTTTATGTTTAATTTGACCATATTTTGAGGGTTAAACTAATGGTATCGGATGGTTGGTTTAAGCAAACACAGAAATTCGTTCAAATGATGTTATGGTTGGTTCCAAAAATCAAAAAAATCGTTAAATTTACGATAAAAGTTCCTATAATGGTGGTATTTTAGTGCAATATGTTCTAATTGGAACATTTTGCACTAAAATACCACCTTTATAGGAACGTTTACTCAATTAGCACATATTCTTTGGATATTACGAAATTAAACAACATATAACAATGTTTGAAAATTGGAAATATCATTCTTATCAACATGCGACCCTAGGAGTGGACAGCAAATCCTCGAATGCACTTGGTTCGGTCTGCTAGTCGCGGTGGAGGAAGAAGCGCTTCGACTTCTTCACGCTCGATTAATTGTAGCGCATCAATGGCGTACCCGTTAGCTGAAATCAAAATTCATTAAAACTACTTTAAAGAATAGTTACAATTTGCTTACATACCTACAAACTCTTCGATGCCCACCGCGGATAATCCAAACGATTTCAATAATTCTACCACTTCTTCGTCAACATAAAATTCTTCAACCAGGTCGTCGTCCAAGTCAACCGAGTGATCTGCCGCCGCCATGATATTTTTTTTCCTTCGTTTTGTCGATGAGTGCGGATGGCAGCCACGAGGCTCAGTAGAGCTGCTATATGCCCTATTAAACCTTCCAGTATGAGTGATTCAACGATAAACACGGATTCAAATAATGACATGTATGCTTGATTTAAGCATTTAATGGTTGATGTTCAATAACGTTGATTCAAATGAAATATATGCTTGATGTAAACATCAAATCATTTTCAAACAACCATTTAAATTAACTATGTCAAGAATTTCTTCGAAGCTTGGGATAACTATGGCAAAAGTTATATCAATCATGCATCATTTCTGTCCGTGTAAACATCCGAATCGCTCCCTAAAATCAAATTTAGTGGCCAAAAAGCGAGAACGATTACTATACGAACGAGTTTTGACGAAATTTTATGGCTGTATTTTAATGGATGACGAAACATGTGTCAAAATGGATTATAAACGGACGAAAATTTTACCTGGCAACTAGTCGTGGGGATGTCCCTTCCAGATATAAATATGTTTTTGCTGATAAGTTTGCTCGGAAGCTAATGATTTGGCAAAGAATCTGCAGCTGTGGCCTTAAAACCAAGGTTTTCATCACATCTCACACAATGACGTCGAAGGTTTACATTACAGTGTCTGAAAAAGCGGATTTTACCCTTCATTTGGCAACACAAGACCAACGTTATGTTTTGGGCGGATCTAGCCAGCAGCCACTACTCTAAGGAGGTACTAGAATGGTATGCTGCAAACAATGTTAATTTCGTCGCCAAAGAGATTAATCCTCCGAATTGCCCTGAGTTCAGACCGATCGAAAAATACTGATCAATTATCAAGCGAAAACTTCGAGGGTGCGGTAAAGAAGTGACAAATGCACAACAAATGCCTTTTAAGTGGAATAAGTTTGCCGATACAGCAACAATCAATGTGCAACTAGCGATTTGAAATTGCTTCACTGTGGTAGAACCCCTAGTTCCGAAGTACACCTTGCCGTCTGTGCCTTGCCATGCACTCTTGCGCTTTTCAGTACCTTTTGGTACAAGTATCTTTGTTTTTGTTTTGTTTCGCTATGTTATTTTGACAGAATATTAGAGAGTGTATTGGTGTTAGTAACGGTCTTAGGGGCGAATAATTAAGCTTGGGACCGAGCTTGGAAGCCCCGGTGTGCTAGTACTTCCCGACCCAAAAAAATATTCGTTTTCTTTATGACTATCCATCCACTGGGTACAGTGTCACCAGCTACTGTGCAGATCATGATGGCATCGATCACAAGTAAAGTGCGACAGTTCGTTCGAAACGGTGAAATGTAATAACTTGTTATATATCGTTTGAAAGCTGAATAAATACCCTTTTGTTTGACGTTTTGATCAACCGTGTATGTTGTTTAATTATGAGTTATGATCACTTGAATGCGTCCAAATTTACTTTAGATCTCCATTTCCATTCTATGTCTATCTTCTGTCAACAAGGTCCGATCGATTTTTTAGATCCAACCTGAGCTCATCAATACACTAACATTAACTGTCAATTGTTGAATTGCGTGTTGATAAAATAATGTATACATGTATCGGAAAAGTGTGATAACATATGAATTAAGAGTTAAGGAACACATCGAAGTGCTTATCATAAACGAATTGATCGATTTTCTTTGATTTTACATTTGACAGCTTCAATGAAGGCACTATCACCATCATTATGACTCGACTCCGAATCAATTTTTCCCTCACTTATTGAGAGTCGGGCCAAATTCTGGCCCAGGTTTAAAACCGAAGACGACATTAGAGTTAGTAAAAAAAAAGTTTAGTGGTATTCACCGTAAATGTATACACCCTTGAAAATGTTTAACCTTCCACATTGTAGTGGCCTTAGTAGTTTTATTACAGTACATACGTTAACAAGATGCTTAGTGTATAATTCTACTGTATCTAACACATGTACGTGTGAACTCTTACACATAATATGCATTTAAAAACAAGATTTCAAATTCATTACCAAAGCCACCCTGTCTCACGGTACGAACTGAGGTGCCGTTTCGCGCCAGGTGAGCTTCCGTACCACGTGAGCTAAACCGGCTCAAGCGACAATATGGTTCAAGAGAATAGTAAACGGGCGCCGGTTATGTATAGTTGTAAGACGAGGAACAATTTTAGTGTTGGCAATTAAAAGAGAAAGATACGTGTACAATTAGGTTCGACAACAATTAAAATGCTTTTATGCAGTTGCCGCTGTATGAAGAACGAGGCAATGGCAAAAAGTTTGCCATTCATTTATTGTTCGGAAATAAATGCGAAAAGAGAATTAAATATTTTTCAATTCTTCAATTGAGTATGCAAAATTGGTAGAATGGAGCAAAAACCAATTAACGAAACGAATGCAATCGGTGTTGACGTTCCGTCGCAAATTTCTTGACGTTTAAAAAAAGCTTATCAGATTCAGCTCAAGTGCATCAGCATACCTATTTAGCCAATTAAATTTTTGATAAGCGCACGTACAAGTCCATTAACAACCATCAGCACCAGTAGTTCGATGTGAAGTGTATACGATTCTAACGTATGGTACTAAAACGGCTTAATAGTGAGCGCACGAGTGGACATAGAAGCTGTTGCTGATTGAACTTATCGGTACCGTGAACGTCGCCTGTCGGTAGGTAAATAGTTGCTGCTTGGCAAATCTAAGTCGTGGATAGTCAGGGTGTACTTGGACTCTAGCATGAGGGCACTAGTATTGTGGTACTCAACTGTAAGTAGCCGCATATTCGGATTAGCTAGTAACCGATCGGGTTTGTCCAGTCCACTTAAAAGTAGGAGATCAAGTTTAGGTCTAGGCAGGTGAAGTGCTTCATGAAAAATGCATAATGTCGAATGGAATGTAGCTGAAATGGAATTCATTGATTACGCATGAAAACCTTCGATGTGTTGAACTTAACAGAGCAGTTCTGCAACGAGAAATTTTGTTGCATTCATTCTCAAATTGCAACTGCTCTGTGGGACCAATTCACAATTGTCCATCAGAGTGACTTCAGCCGCAGTCAGTCACGCGCTTCTTCAAACGAGATAATTATCTGGCATATGCATACAAATGAAATTGTTTGAGACAATTTAAATTCAACCACAAACGGCGATAAAACCCGTACGCAGCGAGACTTCCGAGGACGTAGGAGGACTTTGGTTTCACTGCGATGATTGCAAGATGAATAGGCGCGTTTGTCCCCGCTGGAAATTCCTCGGCAGATGACTACATAGGACGTTCTGTATGTACATAGATTGTAAATTGTTCATTGTCTTTGGTGATAACTGAGCGAGAGAAAATGATTGCCAAATCTGCGTTGAAAGCTGATAACCGAAGTCGCCCTTAAATGGGTTGCATTATTAACTGGGGAGAAGCTATTAGTACGACATTGGGCTATGTGGCAACGTTCCGGTGACATTGTCTCATCAACGAAGCAAATAGATAGTATGACCAGAACGATAAGCTACCATCATTGTTCGGTGAATTGAACCCGAAAAGATAGCCCGGTTGTAGTAGTTGTGAAATGTGGTTCATCAGCAAGAGGAGAAACAGCCAAATGAATTGTACATTTGATCAGCTGGTGGTTTCGGTACAGATGATTCATCATTCAATGACGTCCTAATTTATTTAAGCATCAATTTTTAGAAACTGATTGCGCTATTCTCATAATCACCACATTGTTTTCATAGGTTTTCTTGAGAGATTGTGCGATGCTGAATATTAATCCTAATATACTTGATAAATGTATGTTTTGATCACATTGAATCTTCCTTGTTTTTTAATTAATCTGAGTACATCTTCAGAAAGCAAAACAACATTATCCCTCAATCTGAACTAGAGAAGAACAGGTAAAAAGAGTCACAATAACCAGCTGTCGAAATGCAATGTGTATATGACAGTCAATTGGAGCATGTCAGTCATTGCTTTCCAAAATAAAAACGCAGATGACCTTCATGTGTGTTCAAAAATCTCAAAAATATACAATTGACAAGCTTGCAGAGACTAAACACTTAACACGGGAAAATTCCAAATTGCAAATGGTTCTACCAGCTGGAGCGGGAATCGAACCATAATTTCATGGCACAACATGGTTGAATGACGGTGACGCTGCTAACCAAGAGACCACAAAATTGAATAGTTGACACGGAAAGGCACACTATCTTGTAAGAGGAGATGAGTAGCAAAGCAAATGAATCCTTCAATAAATTTTGTCTATCAGATTTTTAAACTGGCATTTAAAAAAATTCAACCGATTAGTTTTGACGTGTCTCTCTCTCTCTCTGACTGAGGACTTGACAATGATAAAACTATTTTCGTATGAGCTGTAGCAAATGAGCCATTTCGGCTATTTCTTTGACCACCACTTTATCTAGGCTTTGAGAGTTTGACAAAAATAAACGCACGTTGGATTATATACTGTCATCATAAAGTTACCCTCTGTTGGCTTTTCAAACGTAGTGACAACCACCGACGGCAGGAAGACGACTCCACCACCTGAACCTTACATATCGCACCTATCAACATATGGGCCGGGACCAACGGCTTTACTTCCCTTCCGAAGGCGTGACCAGAGATGTTTCGTCTCAGAAAATCTTAACGGCGTCGACTGGAGTTGATACCAGACCCACTAGGGTGAGAGACAACCACGCTTACCACTACACCGTAGACGCCGTCATTTCAAATTTCTTCTATATAGTTACAATGTGCACCGTGTTTTCTAATCTTCTGCAAGTTAATAGGACATTGTAGCTAAAGCTTCACCCCTCTCAGTTGATCCCAAATTAGGTTCTTACTCTTCAGTATTAGCATTAATCGTTTACACACCTCGTGCATGGAGCTACGATGAGGAATAATTCGTTGAAGACATTACGTATCACCATGAAACGAAACCAGTTACTGATACTTTTTTCACGCAATAATCTCCATGAAGACACTCCTCGATCGCTCACCTGGCCACGTCCAGGCAAACGTTGGAGATTTGGTATCTACCTTAAGAAGACACAGTAGATCACAAATTAGGTCCTGACTCTTGTCCCGAAATGTGACTGAACTCGAACATAAACCACGTGGTCTTGTGACATAGGACTTCCGATTGCATGTTCACAGAATTTCAAATATATGTTGTAGTTTGTTAAGATCTCTGTATCCGCTGATCAACAGAACGTCCACTCTATCGACCCAGAACAAACTGGCAGCTCATAAGCAAATCATTCTTCCCGTGGTCGAGCACGGTTTGCCAATCTGGGAGAGTTGTGCCAATTGTCACCATCGGAAACTACAGGTAGTTCAAAACAAAATCCTTTCGATGATTCTGAACTGTCCTCCAAGAACCAGAATACTCGAGATCCATCACTTGGCTGGTCTACATACAGAGAGAAAAAATATGATCCTGGAAAGGTTCAGAGAATCCTGGCTGAGGTCACCTCACCCAATCATCAGACAGCTTAAAACCATTGAAATAAATAAATTTTAGTAGTAGCAGCAACAATCAATATGAAACTAGCGATTTGAAATTAGTTCACTGTAGTAGAGCTCCTATGTCCAAAGTGTACCTTGCCGTCTGTATCTTGCAATACACTCTTGCGCTTTTCGGTACCTTTCGGTACTAGTATCTTTGTTTTTCGCCCCTAAGGCCGTAACTCACACCAATACACTCTCAAATATTCTGTCAAAATAACATAGCGAATCAAAACAAAAACAAAGATAATTGTACCAAAAGGTACTGAAAAGCGCAAGAGTGCATGGCAAGGTGCAGACTGCAAGGTGTACTTCGGACCTAGGGGTTCTACAACAGTGAACCAATTTCAAATCGCTAGTTGCACATTGATTGTTGCCTCAACCATCTTCAATGCATGAATTTATATTTTGTGGGGCAAGTACAGAGAAACCTCTCTGGGCCACCACCTCCTACCGTTACACAGTGCATGGCTCTCGAGGAAGTTCAGATTATTATTGTCTTTTAGTCTGGAAACAAAATCTAAGGCATTTTCTGACTTACTGCAGCGTTCAAAAATTGCTGACTGCTGCTACAAGTTAGTAGAATGTCATCTTTTTCTTAAATCCTATTTTATTCTCGTTTCATTTAACAATCACGGTTGTTAATTCATTTTCGTAGATTCGCTTCTTTGGCTTACTGCATGTTTTGGTGGTTTCCATTTTACATGTTGAATGCCTTGCATTGCTGGTAAGTTTTCAATTTCCTCAACCTAAACTAACTACTACCACAGAGAACAGACATCCCAGCTGTAGTGCCCTTCGTGTGTAAATTTCTGTAACTGCCATTTAAAAATTACAGCTTGTTTTCGTTAGTTTTGGTAAATCGTATGTTGATGGCGCCACCTGCGCCCTTGAGATTTGATAGTCTGTCAATTTTAGTTTGGTGAGACCTAGACTAGGCGGCGCTGCTTTTCCAACGGTTTGCTTTTAAAAATTTACACAGTAAATTGGGAAAAAAAATTTGAGCTTGGATGTCTGTTCTATGTGCTACTACTACTTATTAACCTAACCGTATTGAGATTTCTCTTTGGACTTTTGCTTTGTCTGGACTTAATGTTTTTCACTAGTTTGAATTTCACCTATTTCGTGAATAATAGTGATTTTAGTCAATGAGTTTCCTATCGAATGTTAGCAACATGCAGATGTAAGTATGTCCATATCTCAACTGTCTTTGGATGGGATTGTATGGCCTTAAAAAGGGCCGTTTTTCTGTTGCCTGAGTTGAGAAGATGTGAATTTAACCTCAGAAACCATACAGAGCGTTAATTAATTATTCTATTTCTACGCTGGTGTCTGACGCAACAACTGAGGCCCGTCCCCATTTGTAAAATTTGTTTCTTCTTTTCATGTAGTGGTACCCGACGCCATTATATAAAAGGGGCCCGGCAAGGCGATCAGCTATATAGAGGGACGAATGACCCGAAGGGTTAAAGTCCCTCTCAAAAACAATAGAAGAAGAAGAAGAAGAAGAAGCGATCAGCTATCAGTAATACATATCAGCTCTCAGCTGGGCATCTTCAAATCGTTCAGCACACTCTACTACCTAGCAACATGTCTGGCCGTGGCAAAGGAAGAATGGTTAAGGGAAAGGCAAAGTCCCGCTCAAACCGCGCTGAATTGCAATTACCAGTCAGTTGCATTCACCGTGTGCTCCGGAAAGGCAACCACACCTTGCTGCAGTGATGGAATACCTGGCTAAAGTTTTCTCCGGTGTGACCATTGCACACGGTGGTGTCCTGCCAAACATCCAGACCATCCTGCTGCCCAAGAAGACCGAGAAGAAAGCCAAAGTTCAATCGCGAATTATGTTCCCCCCGTCAACAAGTACAACACGTCCTTTTCAGGACAATCAAATTAATTTGCCCAACTAAAGAATTTGTTAGATTGACATTGGCTGCTTCCCACAAAATCCAACAACTCAGTGAACATCATGGCGAGATGTTCAGCGTTGTCGATAATTTTGGGGACATTTGTGCAGCAAAGATAAACGCTGAAGTTCTGCCGGTTGCGAAATACATTTCACCAGGAACAACTACCAAGAATTTGAAGTTATTCTTGATTCGCAAGTTACTCAGGTATGCTGTGCAAGATACGCCAGCTATGTTGACTGGAGACTTTAATATTGATGTTTCCAAACATAAAAACATTGATTTTCTAAATTTTATTCGAAGACACTGTCAATTTACTTAAGCTAACCTTCGGAAAGAAGCAACCACACTTGATGGTTCTTGCATATATTTAACGGTTGTTAAAAATATCGGCGTTAAAAACATCGGCAGACGTTATTGTTCATATTTTTCATATAATAGGCCTATGGTACTTGCTATTGAAGCACCCGCATCATTAAACCAGCAGGAAGAAGATATCGTGGAACATGAGCCGGAATGACAGCATCTACCCATTCGACAACCATCCATCACCTAGCGCTTGACGATTGTCGGTACTACTCGGACCACCCTGGAACAGCAATCAACAAAATACCGAACGGCCCTTTTCAGGGCCACATCATGAGTTCTAAAGAGTTGAATTCCATGATTCTCATATGCAATATGATATATGATATGCTTTTCTACCACGGAACGGAAACAATATCAAAGCCCACCAAATCATCACCTGGTACTCGACAATTATCGGTACTACTCGGACCACTCCAGAAACAGCGAGTAACGAAATACCAAGCGGCCCTTTTAAGGCCATTTCAAGAACCAAAAGCCACACACACTAATAGCTTAGGGTTTCATGGTAATTTAGACTGATTGAATGTAGTAGAAACTTATTGATTCGTTGACATGAATTTCTTCGCATCAACAAGGAGTCCTACATAAACTTTGCAGTTATTTCACTGACATAACTCATCCCTTGGTATTTGTTGGATATGAGAGGAGAGGGAGTTGGCCAGAACACATGTTCCATATAAATTTTAATAAAAATAAAAACCAAAAACACAAAAAGCTAAATGAACTTATGACAAAATCTACAATTACTAATTATGTTACTCGTGGTTTATGGACAACCCCTTAGCACTCAAAAAGCTAAATGAACTTATAAAATCTACATTACTAATTATGTTTATATCTTCCCAACATCATGGGATCCCAGTAGTGAACAGCAATTTCTGCTAGAACCAAAGATGTGAAGAGAAAGTATTGATAGGTCCGATAGTGTTCGGCAGGCTATGAAATTGAATAGAAGTAGTTTGAAATTGAGCGTAGGACTTTTTGTTAAGCAGTATTTCGATGCAAACACAAACACTTTTGCCACACATCCCCATGTGAGGTAGGTCAAGGCAAGAACGGATCCACCACCCGTAATTACATCACCAATTTTTTTAACTGTTATTGAAAACAGGCCAAACCTTGCTCTTTGGCCTAGGGACCATGAAAACCATGAAAAACAGATATAAACTTTGTTTTCATAAAGAATATCGCAATTTAGGTAAATTTTTATATTTTTGCTAAAAAGAATTATTGATTACCGTATTTGCGAATTTATTTGTTAAAATCGGGTCAATGATTCAAAAGTCATAATTTTTTGAAAAATTGCATTTTTATAAAAAATAAATTTTTTGGGCCACCCTAGCGCAGTAATGATCACCCTAATAAAAAAAAATTAAAAAGTGGTCTAATATTTTTGGATAAGGAACAAAACTACCAGTTATGATGAAATTCTGAGCGATCGTTTAACTTTTGTTTATCTAATTGCTATATAATAAAGTGTAAAGAGCTTTGGCTGGCGGGTTTGTTTACTCTCCAGTAAATTTTTCAGCTGGTTCCACTATTTGTTTGATTTCTCTATTGTCGATATTTTCAGCTTCACATTGGTTCATCTCCCGTCATAGGCACTTCTACACCTTTTTTGATGTTTTTCTGACTTGAGATTTGAATCCACAACTTTTGCTTGACTTTGACCACAACATAAGGGGGAAGAGGGTTTCGCTAAATTAAAAAAAAAAACAAATATAAAGGGTGTATTCGATAAAAATGGCACACACATATATACTCATCAAAATTAAACTGTTTATTGGATTTTCTTGAAATTTTCAGGGAATGAAGAACTACTAATAAGTTTTGATTTACAACATTTGTTTTATTCAATTTCGTCTCCCATCCCGAATGCCCGCACATTCCTTTTCACTCCACCCATCAAATTTTGTACAACCGATTTTCCCAGTGTTTTTGTTGTTTTTACCCAAATTTTCTTCAATTCTAGCTCTGTTTTTATAGTTTTGGGATGTTTGCGAAGTTCCGTTTTCATAATTGCCCAGAATTTTTCAATTGGACGAAGTTCCGGTGAATTTGGTGGGTTCATATCCTTTGGCACAAAATTGACTCCGTTGGCTCGGTACCACTCCAATACGTTTCGAGCGTAGTGGCAGGATGCTAGATCAGGCCAAAACAGAGTTGATCCTTTGTGCTTCTTAATGAATGGCAAGAGACGCTTCTTAAGGCACTCTTCCGTGTAAATCGCACCGTTTATTGTTCCGGAAGTGATGAAGGGAGCACTTATTTCACCACATCCGCAAATCGCCTGCCAGATTAGAAACTTCTTTGCAAATTTCGATAGTTTCTTCTTTCGAACATCCTCCGGAACATCGAACTTCGACTTGGCAACGAAATATTCTTGCCCAGGAAGTTGACGGAAGTCGGCCTTGACGTATGTTTCGTCATCCATCACGATGCAACCGGATTTGGTGAGCAGCTTCGTGTAAAGTTTCCGGGCGCGGGTTTTCGCAGTGATGTTTTGCTTTTCATTCCGGTTTGGGGCTTTTTTCACTTTGTAAACATGTAACCCAGCACACATCATGGTTTTCTGCACAAAACCGACTGAAACCTTAGACTTTTTAGCGACATCTCGAATTGACATGTTTGGACGGTTCTTGAATTGTTGTACGACTTTCCTGGCCATTTTACTGTCCATTGGACCACTTTTACGACCACTCCCTTCCTTCCTTTGGACACTCAGACGCTCCTTGAAGGTTCTTATTACACGAGACACAGTTGTATTTGCAATTCCAAGCCTTTTAGCAATCCACCGGTGGGACGCCCCTGGATTTTGATTGTGAGTGCACAAAATTTTCTCACGGACAATTTCTTGTTTCGAAGACATGACTGGAACTACTGAATGTATAACTATGAAACTTGGCAGATGTAAATAATACACTATGGATAAGATCTACTCAAATTTCTAGGATTTTTACTCATACGATTCAAAAGTTACAGAAGATTTTCTGTGTGCCATTTTTATCGAATACACCCTTTAATACTTACTACTATTCTAAAGAAGACAGACAAAACAAGCTTACTTATATTAACGAGTTCTATGGAATGAATTTATAGTTGAGATGGGCAGTTAGCTCAGAATTCCAGTGTAAGGACAGTCATATCCAACCCAGAGACGGCGGGTAGGATTGCTGTCCCAATCAGGGAGATTAATTTTCGAAGGCATACATATTAAATAATGGATATACGCTAGAAAATATGTGCACACCAACAAAATAAAATAGCTCTTAGATGGTAAGAAAGCTCGAAATTTAGAATCATCTTTCCAGCCAAAATGAATGATTCGTAAAATCTTACACTGCTCTACCAAATAAATAAGATATTGTACAAACGTGGTTTTTATTTTAATACAAAAACAAAAAAAAAAAAAAAACAAAAAAAAATATTTATTTTTTACCTAAACACAATTTTCCTTTAAAAATAATTTTTTAAACTTTTAAATTTTTCAATAAATACAAGGATGAAGGTAATTACGTTTAAACCTTATCCACACACTTTCTCAAAACTTTTTATTCATTCCTTTTTCCTTTTTTTTTTTTCCTATTTTTTATATATGGTTTACCCCCATATTTTTATAAAGTGGTTACTTTCATTTTTCTTGGGAAACCCACCCCGAAAAATTTTTAGGGAAGCGTTCTCTCCTTTTGTATTTTTCACCCCGGGTACCCCACGGGTCCCCCCTCGGTCCTTTACTATTTATTTTGTTTGTCAATGCTGTTGAATATATTTTACCCCAAGTAACACCAAAAACATAGTTTTGGTCAGTTATCTGGAAATTTTGTTATACAAGTGTATTAAGAATGAAATGAAAAACATCTTTTGTCATATACAAGCTAAGAGGATGTTGTCGCAAAACATTTGCCTTTCATAAGTCACTCATGTATTTTTCTAGAACATATGACTTAATTTTCGACTTAAATATGACCAAAACAGCGCAACTAACCGATCTTTTTATAACATCTTTTAGGTGGCATAAGAAGTTTTAAAAATGCACTGAATAACATGGTTTTGGCATGACGATGTCTTATCTAGGTAGTTTATAGCATCACAATAACCAATAGGTTATAATCAAGTTATTAAAAAGTGAAACTAAATGCAGAAATGCATGAACACAACATTTCAATCCAACATGTGTCCAACTAGAAGATTTAAACACAGATCGAATTTGACAGTAATGTTTGTTATGAATATGATGAATTTGTTTATGAAATCCCATTACTATTTATATTTTGTTCATATCGAATAAAAAGCAGACCTAGCCCATTTGCATGATATCTTCTTAAGAAACGGTAAGAGTATTGGTCTAACAACAAGAAAAAAAAACAAATATAATTTTCAGAACTATAGCATGCAATAAGAATCACCATCAGCAGTTGATTCAGTGTGATGGTCCACAAGAAACGTCATTTTTTTTCTAAAATTTCTGGAGCCAAATGACATTTCACTAAGAAGATGCTCCAATATGGTTATTATGAGGTTATAATAACTAACTGAAATAATTGGCAACGGACCATCATGAGCATGTTATTAGACTGCTCTCAAGATGTATTTTGGACTCAATTTAAACTTCACGCCATAGCTATGGACAAAATTACTGTGCCGGTTGAAACTATGATTACAATTATCACTAAAAATGTCGAAAATGTGTTTTTTTTTTCGATGATTGAGATGATACATTATGAGTAAGAAAGAAAATTGCTCGATAATCTAGACGTTTTTTTTATGTTTTAAAAATACTTTCAAACGATAGTGTAGACCACGTGTCTAATCCACCATGACGATTTTTGATGATTCCAACAGAGATGTTACAAAATTGCAAAATATTAGAGAATTTGCTGTTGATTTTTTTAATCTTTAGAACGGCTCATAAATTATGCAAGAGTAAAACCAAAAGTTGCACCATAAAACCTGCCTCGCATATGATATTTTGTTAAGTGTTCTGAACATTTACAATCTTTAGATTTCTTATATTTATTAAACAATCGATTGGGCCAAAAACGTCTGTCATTTTATTTACTATGAGTTGTGCGTATTCTCCTCCTAAACAAACATAATTTTTACAATCACAACAATCTTAACAATCTTTGTTAACTTCTGTTCGATTGACATTTATCAAACTAGCATGTCATGTTCAAGTATTTCTGCGATTGTTTTTACTTAGGAATTACTTGATTATAGCCTATTTGTTATAATGATGCTAGAAACTACCAAGATAAGACATCATCAGGTTGAAAGCATGCTATTCAAAGTATTTTGAAAACGTATTATTAGTCGTAAATCTGTATCTAAAAACTTCTTGTGTGACCTTAAAGATGTTTCAAATAGATCGATTTATTGCGCTGTTTTGGTCATATAAGATACCAAAAATAAGTTATGTGTACTAGAAAAATACATGAGACCATGTCTTAAAGATGAATTTTTGATCATTACATAACAAGTTGTGTTACTTGGGACTTAAATTTTTATATTATAACAAAACAACACAAAACATATAATGAAAAAAAAAAAACAACCTAACAACAAACATTCAAAAAAAAAGATAAAAATTTTAAATTTAGGTAAACAAAAAAACAACAAAAAAAAAAAAAAAAAAAGGAAACCCCATCCCCACCAAAAAAAAGCGCAATGAAAGGCAAGACACCATCACTATAGGTCAACAAACTGTTGAAAGATGCAATCAGGTTAGAGATTTGGGAGTCATACTTGATTCCGAGCTCACTTTTGTAGAACACTACAACAATATAATTTACAAGGCAAGTAATATGCTCGGGTTCATCAAGAGGTTTAGTTTTCATTTCAATGATCCCTATACAATAAAAACATTGTATGTAACATATGTTAGGCCCCTTCTTGAGTACTGCAGCGTGGTTTGGGATCCATATCAGAATACACATAAAGACCGTATTGAGTCAGTGCAGAAACGGTTTTTATTGTATGCTTAGCGTAAGTTAGGATGGAACTCTTTTCGGTTACCTTCTTATGAATCTCGATGTATGTTAATTAAAATAGATGGTCTTGAAAAACGACGTGAGTTTGCGACTCTATCATTTATAAACGATGTTATTGGGCAAAGAATAAATGACGCAGATATTTTAGAGAAGCTAAACTTCTACGCTCCCACCCGTCACTTAAGAAACAGGAATTTATTCTACATGAATAATCAAAGAACTAACTATGCCCAAAACGGACCCATAAATAAGATGATGTCTTGCTATAACAAATACTGCACCACAATTGATATAACAATGAATAAAAATCAACTAAAAAAAGCATTTTTCTCAGAATATCTGTAAGAGTAGAATTAAGGCAAAAATGTAAAACCGGTCTACATATATGATTGACGACAAGTAAAAAAAAATAAAAAAAAAAATAGAATGTGAGAACATCAATATCAGGACCTCTGAGTTTTGAGAGACTCAGATTTGTTATAAACTATGTATGCCATCAGGGTATCGTACAAAACTTTAAATAAGCCTGTAGACCATTTAAAACTGGAGCTAACTCAACAGATATCCCTCAATTAACAAAAAAGCTTAAATTTGGTCATAATATTCTAACTTTAAAAAAACTGATTATGAGAATGACTGGAACGACTCAAAATAATGGTTCCATACAATGACTCCAGAGGTCCAGCCGATCAAAGCAGCAGACCAAATTTAATTCCAAATCAAAAACGATCATGCTTTACCTTTTTTTACTACTCCAGTTGATCTCGGTTTGTATTAACTGCTAAAACAGCACAAATGAGAGCAGCACTTTGCAAAAATGAATCAAGTGGAAAATCAATCCAGCTTTCGAGGAAATCAAATTGATTTCTTATTCTGTGTAAAATCGCAAAAGCGCGATCTTAAGCAAAATTTCACTCCGGCAGATCGTGAATTACCTATAATAATTTATTCAAAACAAATTTATTAAAAAATCGGTTATTCGACGACATTCAGGCACAATTTTTTAGGGAAAAATTCTTGAAAATAATGTGTTTTTATTATTTCCTTCTGAAATTTTGTTGTTTCGATCTTATTGAAGTATATATACATCATTGCTGAATAATTTATGAATTTAGAAAGCTCTCGATCAAACTCTCGATGCTGAATAATTTATAAATCTAGAAAGCTCTCAATGTCGAGTCACATTTCCCACAGGGGAGATCCTAAGCTAACCAACAGCTGAAGCAAAGAACAGACAAACAATGTTGACATGCAGCTCGTTTCACGTTAAAGTACTTGAACCAACTATTTTATTCCCGTCAATTATAGTTTGTGTATTATGTTTAAAGGACCATGACAACAAAATAAGTCTACATACGTTACAGTAGTTGTACAACAAACTTTGTCATCGTATTCTCGTTAGTTCCAGTAAACCGAATTTGCATTATCATCCACAGTCAATTACACCGCAATCACATTCCTCAATCAACTGAACCTTGTTCCAAGTTCACTTCAGTTCGGATGCAAAATTATCTAATCATCACATTGAACATCTCCCAAAGAGGTGCCCGTGTCCACCGTTTAACTACACCTCACTCTTACATGGGTAAATTATTCTAATTAATTGTAATCAACTCACTTTTTTATCGGCAACCCCTATTATATGTGCCCTTCACCAAACACTGTGCACGTATAACAACAGATTGAGTAGCAATATCTTTCGCTGCTTGACGTAACTCCCACCTTCCGCAGAGCCGTACTTTCAATGATCAGCACACACCCCCCCCCCCTTTCCAATTCACCAAACCCCCCCGCAATAATTCAAACAACCGAACCAATTCCAGACCGGACCGCCGAGCCGCAGGTAAGCTAGAAGAAGCGAAATTGGCGAACGAAAAGGAAACCAAACCGCACTAGACCGAGTCTAGATCTAAACTGAACACGTTCGTTTTGAACACTTTGGGCTACACCGATGACGACGGGGCAACCTGAACCCCTCTGTCCGCTAAAGCTTTGAAAATCTCAAGACACCCCACCCCTTCCCCCCTCGTAGATTTTTCTCCATACAATTTTTTGAAATTTTGTATGGAGCGTAGACTTTGGTCAACCTACCATGAAATTACAGTCAAATTTACTACCATTAGGCCAGTATCGACTTAAAAAGTAAAGAGGTTACGGAATTTTGTTCAATAGCGGAATATTTTTCCGAAAGTAAAATTGACAGCGCCCATTAGTTTGCGTGGGAATCTTACAAATTCCAATTTTATTTTTCGTTCTTTTCAGGTGGATACTGCTGCAGAAATTTCTATCCGATTCTTTACTTTTCCGTTTCAGTAAACGGAATTTAACATGGGATTGAGATAGAAAAAGAAATTTCTTTTGAACTCGATACCGACCTTTTATGGTAAAACCTTTAACATTTGTGGTATATTTGACAGACCTTATATTGATATCAACCGCACATGGTCGATCAAATCGCAGGCATGGTAAAATCAAACGCATTTATAGTCAGGTGAAAATTGTTGGTGTTTGCGCTTAATTTAACCCTCGAAATGGTAGTTTTTACTGCGTTTTTTTTTTGCGTGTAGGACGATGATGCTCTGAGATTCCATGGACAAATCAAAGTAAACCGAACTGCCGAAGTCGGAGAAGCAAACACGATTGGGAATATTCGGCAAAGGGCTGACATCCTATGTTATGTACAAATGGTACAAAGTCATGAAGCGAGTTTCAGGATTCAACTCAGGAAGCTTCTCAAAGATTTCGATCAACAGAGGGCAGGGATGCAATTCTCCTCGATGCAAGCAGAGTGCTTAGTGAAAAGGTACTCCGCACATTGGCAAACGCAAACTCACCCGAGAGATTTTTGTTTTGTTTCCTCTCTGCTACACAGAAAAAAATCTTGCAGTAAAAACTACAACTTTACCTGACTATGCCTATTTTCAAAACTACCATGAAATTTCAGTCAAATTTACTACGTTTATGGTACAGCCTTCTACATTTGTGGTATGTTTGGCAGACCTCATGGTAATATCAACCTCACCATGGTTGATTTCAACCACAGGCATGGTAGAATCAAACGCATTTATAGTCAGGTGAAATTCGTTGGTGTTTGCGCTTAATTTAACCCTCGAAATGGTAGTTTTTACCGCTGTTTTTTTTTTGCGTGTAGATATCACAAGTTGAGTGACATCAAAGTGTCAGTCGTTTGCACCCTCACCTAACAACAGGCCGGAGCGTGTGAGTGATCTCTGAGGCGCACCGAAGAGAGCAGAATTATTTCACCGGGAAGATTCACCCTGGTGAAAACCTTCATTGTTAGTTTTATACCGCAACACTTGAGTTTGAATTTTTTTTACAATGTTACTGATTTCGTAACGTTCTTCTTCTTCTTCTGTTCGGCGTATCTAAGCTTATTGCTTATCGCAATTAGCTCATGCCAGGCTCTCAACTTAGTGTTCTAGATGCACTTCCACAGTTATTAAATTGAGAGCTTCCGAAGCCAATCACCAATGCATGAATTTGTATATTGTGTGGCAAGCACAATGATACTCTTATGCCCAGGGAAGTCGAGCTTTTGTTGGAAGGGATTTTGAATCTTCTCCACACAGCACACAATTTAGATCAAGTTTCTCTGTACCGTCGTCAAACCTATCTTTTTTTTTTAGCGAAAAAATTTCGGACTGTATTTTCTTGTTCCCGTTCTCCAGCCATTTTTTCTTAACGTTTAGATCAAGGTTTCACTCACGTCAGTGCGGTGCAGTCCGTATTTGCTCTTCCACTCTTTGTCGTTCCACTGCAGTGGGTGTATGAACGCTCAGGCAGCAAACTGTAAATTCTCTCGCTCTC
The DNA here is from genome assembly GCA_024533555.2 of Aedes koreicus. Taxonomy (NCBI): domain Eukaryota; kingdom Metazoa; phylum Arthropoda; class Insecta; order Diptera; family Culicidae; genus Aedes; species Aedes koreicus. Next base: position 108,139 of record JAHHFK020002007.1, on the reverse strand, counting down.
CCGTGCTTTGTCAAACAATCTCTACAGTGGTGTCAGGAAAAAATCTCCGTAGACTGAGTGAGATTCACCAAAGAGAGCTAGAAATGTGCACCCGGGTGATTCTCCCCAGAAAAATCGGAACCCTGCCTGAAGGTTCATACACAGAGACAAATTTGATAGTCAATTTTACCATTATTGGGGGTTAGGATGACTATTGAAGTATAGTGATTTTGAACTGACTATAATCGTGGTCAAAACGACCAATAAAAATAGTTGATTCATCATTTACCATAATGTCGGTTGAGGATCCATTGGTCCGAGTACTCCTCGCTCTCGTTGTTCGTAGTTCGATTACGTAATCTTCGCGCCGTGTTCCAAAGAGTACTCATCGACGTTTCGCGCGACAGCCCATCCACGAATAGAGTATTATAGGGGTATGTGGATTATAACATTGTTCGATAGTAAATATAATAATATACCGGCATTTAATTTATTTTTTAATTTTGACAAGCGAAACTATCGAAAAAAACAATTTCAAAAAATAATGATTGCAAGACAACACCATCCTATTTCACCATGAAACACGCTACAAAAACAGACTACCTAATCCAACCAACCATTGATTTCTAGCATACATAAGTTGACATATATGTCATAATGGGAGCCCCCGTTACTGAACATTAAGTGCTGTCACTTTGTATAAATGTCACTTTGTGAAACTGCATGTCCGTTTGTGAAAATAAAAATGATTAGATTTTTCTTGTTTAAAAATATAGAAAAAATAATTGAGATTCATAAAAAATATGTTTGTGCTAGGAAGAACGCCTACCATCGATACGGATGGAAAAAACATGTTTTTTTTTTTAAATTAAAACCCCTATTGTCGCCAGTAACCGCATTTCTTGGCCTTGATGAGGCTCTTAAGTTCGCGTTTGAGAGCCGTGTATACTTCGAAGTGCTCAGGTGTTCCGTAGACGTAAACTTTAATCGCGTCGGACTTTTTACGGTAAACCTCGGTGCATTGTTGATCCCACCATGGAGAAGGAGGTTTCCTATAAAATGACGTTCCTAGAACTGTTCGAGTTTGAGCTTGAAGCGCGCTATCCAGTTCAGGTTGGAGAGGAAGTTATATTCTTCCAGCGGAGGAAGCCCTTCTACCGTCTTACGGCTTCATATATAGCTGTCCTAAACTTTGTCCAATCGATGTGACAGGTAAGATCGTACGCAACGTTGATGGATTCCGACGTATTGAACTCGGTGGCAACCGAAATTTTAAAAAGCAAATGATCACTACCATGGGGATCCTGAATCTCATTCCACGTGCAGTCCAACGATAATGAATTCGAGCAAAGTGTGAGGTCTAATCTTCTGCCAACCGAGGATGGATCAGCCAAACGTGTTACTCCTCCATTGTTAAGAACTGTCATATTGAAGTTGTCACAGAGGTCATATATAAAGGAAGACCGGTTGTCATCGTACAGTGATGGTAGATTTAAAATCTACCATGATCAACCGTAGAAGAACCGTAGAAAGTACCGAACAAATATCTGTAAGTAGTATTCGGTTAATTGAGGCTCAAGGAGGAATATACACAGAAGCAATGCAAAGGCTTTTATTTTTGATATCTGCCTGACATGCAACAACGTCAATACCCGAAATTTGAGGAAAATTCACACTATAGAAGGAGTAGCATTTTTTGATCCCTAAAAGTACTCCTCCTCTACGCGAATCCTCACGATCAAGACGAATAATATTTAAATCAAAAAACGCAAGATCGATTTCGGGCGAGAGCCATGTTTCACACAGAGCGAATGCATCACAACCGTTATTGTGAGCTAAAAATTTAGAAGATTCCAGTTTAGGAATAAGACTTCGATAATGTAGAACAGTGATCAAATCCCCGACCTAATTTGGAAAATTATCCATCGAATTAAATTATAGCTGCAAGGAGGGGCCATTTCAATATTGATTGCTTCAAAAAAGTGTTCACCGTGGGAAACATTGCCATAACAATGCCTTTAAGAGGGTCAGAAATTTCAAGGTAATTGAAGATACCTTACTTTTGTGATCTAGAAACGCTTCGTCAAATCAGTAGTTATTAGATGCATATTCAGAGGTTTAAATTTGGGCTGAAAGTAGACAACCCATAGACCAGTTGAGTCAAGTCGATAGGTTCGCGATCGGAAATTTTTTTGTGACTTCCCATCATCAGGTGGCAAAGGTAGTTTTTCAGACAAAGCGTCCATGAGGAAATCTGATTTAACGGATTTCGGTAAAGTTTTACAAATTCCGGTAAAAATTTTACCGATTTCTGTAAAATTTCCCAGAATTCCGTTAAATCAGATTACTGAACGTTGAGCTATTGAGAATTTGGTAAAATTTTACAGATTTCTGTAAAAAAATCTAAGTGTGTAGGTGAATTTCTAGTGAATAGTTTCCACTGATTATGTGATTTTTTTGGGTGTAGGTAATCGAAAGTAAATTTCGCTTAATGTTATCAACAAACCCGCTAAAATATTCTTCTTTCCTATACTATAGCTCCACCTAACATTCCCATGATCTATTAATGTCTGAGATCTGATTTCTATATTTTCCAACGAACTTGTTCTATAAAGTCATGAATTGTGATATGTCCAATCCAAGTATAAGGGCCATTAAAAAACAACGGAGTATTCCATGAAATGTCAAATGCCAGTTAAACAACTTAAAAGCTTTAAAAATAATGAACGGTTAAAACATTATATCCAATGTTATCTGACATTTTTACCCCATTGTTAGACCACAAAAAACACACACCGACACACTTTAACATGAAAGATAAATTCTGGCATTTCTGGCACCACTTATGGAAGCCATTGCGGCCGGGGTTCCAGTTTCAAAGTCTCTGCGTGCCTCTTAATGTAAAGAACGTCTATGTGGAAAATAGGTTTTTGACTCAAAACGCTGCTACCGCTTATCTCTTTCTCTTAAGGCCAAACCCAATGTGGACAGATACGAAATGGAAACGGCAAGTTTGACAGTTGTCGCAAATGACGTCGATATGTCCAATTGGAATCAACTTGGATCTAATCGGTTTTCTATCCGACAAGCAGATTAAGTCAAATTGGGCTCTTCCGCTGCCGTCGTGGTCTGCTTCAGATATCACCAACATCACTGCGTTCGAGCCCTTAGTTTGAGGATCACTATTAGACTTCAATCTTCGCAATTGTCTTCATATTTAAAAACCCATGAATGTTTCCAGCAGATATCAGGAGTTTCTATCGATCATCACCATTCATTCTTTTCGTTTGTAACAGTGGAGTCGATTATAAAATGACAAGTATTACGCAACTCATAAGCTTGATATACCTTTTCAATTACTCTTTAACGCCATCATCAAACAATGATAAAATAAACTGCAATCTATTTCTACCAACATGGGCAGTTATCAGGCCAATGTATGACGATTTGATTCTCACCGATTATGGATGGGCAATACAAAAACAAATAGCCAGGAACGATATCATTCATCAGGGGCATCATGGCAATGGATTACTTTGACGTGTTTGGTTGATTACACTTTGATAAGAGGTCTCCCCGGATTGGGCGAACACTTAGTCTAACACCTAGCTATAGAGGGATCATATAAATTGAAAGTGAATGTTTCATTTTTTTTAGTAGGAAAATGCGTTTGTAAATTAAAATAGGTTGATAACAATAATCACATCCTGTTACCGTTAAATCCCTCTCAACGAGCCCAGCATAATCAAACCTCTTTGTTGTGGCTAATTTTTATATGATTATTGGATGAACTTTAATAGCATGAGCATGATTGACCGCCCACGGATGCTACTCCGTATTTGCCAAATCAGCACATGACACATGAACACAAAGAACCAATAGATGATGTTTGGGACTAGCATACATCCTCAATGTGTAGAAACTGGTTACCCATTATGAAGCAATACCGGCGCCGGCCGTGCTCTATAGCGAGAAGCAAGAAATAAAACTCTATACACGCAAAAAAAACTGCAGTAGAAACAACCATTTCGAGGGTTAAATTACGCGCAAACACCAACAATTTTCACCTGACTATAAATGCGTTCGATTTTACCATGCCTGCGATTAGATCAACCATGACACACTAAATAATCTTAACTGATTCCAGCAAAAGTTAGTTTGCTGAAAACAAATCAGCAAAACACTTCATGTTGATAGACCAGTATATCTTCACACAAATAACTGAAAAGCAGCATCAAAACTTACTGAATATCCTTCAGCATTCATATTTATGCTGTTAATCAGCATTCTTTTAGAGATTTTGTGGAATCCAGTAATATTTACTTAAAATCAGTAAATATTGTCTTACTGATTGTATATCAGTAACTAATATTTACTGAAGATCAGTAAACTATTTTGTTTGGTCAACCGCAAACGCTAAAACAGTTTTTTTTTTTTTCTCTTTTTGCTTTTGCCTCGAATTTTTAATGACCGTATGAATTTTGGTGATTTTCGAGAATTTAGAATTAATTATGGATTAATTCTATAACTACAACAAGGAACTACAAGTGGGTGTGGACGCTCTGCGAATCAAGGAAAATCTTGATTTGGAGGAACTGTTTCGTAAGTATATTTAATGTTTTCATCACATTTCTGGTTTCCAGACAAAATGGCCACGGTGTTGAAATGCTTTTGCTATGCAAAATGCAACAACAAGGCACACAAAAGATTGCGAATTTGCTCGACAGAATTGTTGGGTTGTATTCAGCTGAAATCATAATACTGATTGGAAATCCTAATTTAAGGCTCCTATGTACAACGTATCCTATGTAGCGTACTTCCAGATTGGGAAACTTTATTTCTCCTGCGGATCCGACATTCAAAACGCTTTTCATATAATGTTATAAGCGCACTATTTTTTTTAACTCTAAATTTCATCCACCTCTTGCCAATTTGTTTTTCATCTTTTACTAATTAATTATGTTTTTATTGCGTACAGTGCGCCAATTTAAATTATAATGTTTTGAAAATTGGAAATATCTTCTCAACACCATGGGATCCCAGTAGTGAACAGCAGTTTCTGCTAGAACCAAAGATGTGAAGAGAAAGTATTGATAGGTCCGATAGAGCTCGGCAGGGTATGAAATTGAATAGAAGTAGTTTGAAATTGAGCGTAGGGCTTTGTTTTGGCAGTATTTCGAAGCAAACATAGACATCTTTGCCAAACATCCCACTGCGGGGTAGGTCAAGGCAGGGACGGATCCGCCACCTTGACTGGCAAAAATGTCTATACATCTGATCGCGCTCAAACACTGCCAAAGGCACAGAATGGTTCTAGCGATGTGAAACCTCTGTTTTTACACTCCCCAAGACCACATGTGATGGGAATCAATTTTACAGAGGTTTTGAAAACACTTTTTTTTTTTTTTTATAAATATTTTTCTCCTTTTTTTTCTTCCCAAAACACCCCAAAAAAAACCCCACACCCCAATTTCAAACTACTTCTATTCAATTTCATACCCCCGCGGACTCTATCAATACTTTCTCTTCACATCTTTGGTTCTAGCAGAAACTGCTGTTCACTGCATGGTAAAAAATTGGAAATATCTTCACAACACTTCATGGTGTTGAGAAGATATTTCCAATTTTCACCGAGTTTTGTTGATCACGCCGGTTCGGTGCCTTGCGGAGCTTGAGTACACGAAACCCAGCTCGTTTCATGGTTTGCTGAACGAACCAGGTGGAACACATTGCCTTCAGATCCTCGTTCAGAGCCGCGTCGCAAATCGAAAGGTTCGGATTACATTTGAAATAATCCAACACCTTCCGGTCAGCTGTCTTTGATTTTCTTCCCCTTCCAGCCCGTCGCTCGGTCGTCTGGGACTCCTTAACGATTTGACCACCCGAGACACAATTGTATGGGTGATTCCCAGTTGTTTTCCGATCCATCTTATGGTTGCTGTCGGATTTTACATGACGGCGCGCAAAATTCTCCGGTGATTTTCTTCTTGTTTCGATGACATCTCAATAACCACTGAACCGATTGTTATGAAATGTAAACAATTCACTCCAAACTAGCTATACCCAGATTCTTATCAAATTTTACCGACGGACAAAAAAGTTACACCCGGATAAAAATAGTTGTGTCCGAGTAGGCATATGGTAGTAGCTGCACCCCGCATAATAAATCAACGCCCCTTCCCACTCCTCCCAAACCCACCAACCTCCCCCCCAACCCGACATTTCATTTTTCAGCCCGCTCCAAAAAAAAAAAAGAGTTAAAAAATTATTGGAATTAGCCCAGTCCAAGTAATTAAGATGAAAATGAAATCCCGGCCTGGCGATTCTCGCAAAGGGATTTCAAACGATCTCTACTTAGTTCACTTCAAGGCAAGTGAACTTAACAACCTTAAGGCTTTAGAAAAAGCAAGCCTTTTGCTCCATGTCAGAGTGAAGTGGGAACATTTCAGGAAGACTGGAGCCAATTTCCAAAGCCTCACCCAATGCCGTAAGTGCCAGGGTTGGGGTCACGGAACAAAGCATTGCCATATGGTTGGTAAATGCATGAATTGTGGTGATTCCTCACACACTAAGGACGACTGTCCTGTGAAGGAAGATCCTCAAAAATTCAAATGTTCAAATTGTGGTGAAAACCATAAATCAAATTTTTGGGAGTGCAAGACTCGCAAAGCAATTTTGCAGTCACGCTCTAAACGCCAGGTAGGAAACAATATACGTTCCCGACCAGCTACTACCCATTCTGCTGCTGTTAACAACGATCAGCAAAGAACTAATTCCTACCAAACCGTCGGTAGAAACAGCGGACAGGTTTTTCCATCCGCAACTGTAACTTCAAACGCTCAACGAGGAGTAAATACTATTTCGATACCTGCAGGTACCAACAGGGTTCAATCTTCAAACCCTACATTCCTACCCAACCGTGTTGTTAACAATGTTCAACATGTAAATGGACCTACCTACGCTGCCGTTGCAGCGGGTAGAAACCAAAACCAAAATTCCCACGGGACTTCGGATGAATTTGATTTAGGTAACATATCCGCTCCTAAATTAGAATTTTTACAGCAATCGTTAATCGACATGATAACCGATATGCTAAAAACTAATTCCATGTTTGAAGCTATCCAAACTGGTATTAAATTTGCCAATAATATTGTCATGACATTGAAGTTCAGTAATGGATTTTAAGTCATTAAATATTTTGAATTGGAATGCTCGATCCATCAGAGATAACGAGGATGAGCTATTTAATTTTTTAAGAGTTCATAACGTGCATATTGCTGTTATAACTGAGACTTATCTCAAACCTGCCCATAAGGTCAAAAGAGATCCAAATTATTTTGTCTACCGAAATGATCGCCTTAATGGAGCTGGTGGTGGCGTTGCCATCATTGTCCATAGGCGTATCAAACATCACATTCTTTCTTCATTTGAAACCAAAGTTTTTGAAACTTTGGGGGTTTCAGTTGAAACAAAATTTGGCCAATTTACTTTTATAGCTGCCTACTTGCCTTTCCAATGCACTGGTCAGCAAAAGAACTGGCTCAAGGGTGACCTCCAGAAACTTACCCGTCATAGGTCTAAATTCTTCGTTATTGGTGATTTCAATGCAAAACACCGCTCATGGAATAATTCGCAAAGCAATGCCAATGGTAATATACTTTTTGATCATTGTTCCGCAGGCTACTACACTATTCAATACCCAAACAGCCCAACTTGCTTTTCTTCAGCCAGAAATCCCTCAACTATTGATTTGGTCCTAACTGATTCATGTCAACTTTGTAGTCAATTGATTACCCATGCTGACTTTGGTTCTGATCACCTTCCAGTTACATTTGAAATATCTCAAGAAATCATTTCTAATTCCATCAGTTCTACTTTCAACTACCATAGAGCTAATTGGGATCAATATCGAACATCTATGGAACACAACTTTGATCCTAATGTTCCATTGCAAACAAAAAATGAAATTAATAATGCTCTTGAATCTCTGGCTTTCTCAATAAATAGAGCAAGAGCTGCTTCAATGCCAAAATGCGAGGTTAAATTCGATTCAGTTATAATTGATGACGATCTTCAGCTCTTGATTCGTCTGAAAAATGTACGTAGGCGTCAATATCAAAGAACACGTGATCCCGCTATGAAAGTCATATGGCGAGATTTACAAAAACAAATTAAAAAACGCTTCTCTGCCCTGAGGAACAAACATTTTGAAAATAATGTGTCAAAATTAGATCCGAGTTCCAAACCTTTCTGGAAACTCTCTAAAATATTGAAAAAACCTCAAAAGCCTATACCAGCGCTTAAGGAAGGTGATAAAATTTTGCTCACAAATGCGGAAAAAGCTCAAAAACTTGTTAAGCAGTTTGAGAGCTCCCATAATTTCAGTTTGGGTCTTACAAGTCCTATTGAGGATCAAGTTTCCAGGGAGTATCTGAATATTTTCTCACAAGAAAATATTTTTGATGATTCTTGGGGAACTGATTTGGATGAAGTAAAAACTATAACTAAAAAATTTCAAAATATGAAAGCACCAGGTGATGATGGAATTTTCTATATCCTAATCAAAAAACTCCCCGAGAGTACTTTGTCTTTCTTGGTAAAACTATTTAACAGATGTTTTCATCTGGCATACTTTCCAGATAAATGGAAAAATGCAAAAGTCGTACCTATCTTGAAGCCAGACAAAAATCCGGCTGAAGCTTCTAGCTACCGACCAATCAGTTTGCTTTCTTCAATAAGTAAGCTTTTTGAAAAAATAATTTTGAATAGAATGATGCTTCACATCAATACAAACTCAATTTTTGCTGATGAACAGTTTGGATTTCGCCATGGGCATTCAACTACGCATCAACTTTTGAGAGTTACAAATTTAATTCGTTCAAACAAAGCTGAAGGCTGCTCCACTGGAGTTGCTCTTCTAGACATAGAAAAAGCATTCGACAGTGTTTGGCATGAAGGTTTGATTGCGAAACTGAAAAAGTTCAATTTTCCGCTTTATATCATGAAATTAGTTCAAAACTACTTAACTGATAGAACTTTGCAAGTAAATTATCAGAATTCTAAATCTGATCAATTGCCTGTCAGAGCTGGTGTTCCTCAAGGTAGCATTCTTGGGCCAATACTTTATAACATTTTCACTTCAGATCTCCCTGATTTACCTCAGGGCTGTCAAAAATCTTGCTTTGCTGATGACACAGGCATTTCCGCTAAAGGAAAAAGTCTTCGTGTTATATCCAGGAGGCTACAAAAAAGCTTGGACATTTTTACAGATTATTTTCAAAAATGGAAGATTTCTCCTAATGCTTCCAAAACTCAACTTATAATATTCCCACACAAGCCTAGAGCTGCATTTTTGAAACCAAGTAATAGTCATATGGTCACTATGAACGGAGTTCCAATTTCTTGGTCAAATCAAGTAAAATATCTTGGACTGATACTTGATCAAAAATTAACTTTTAAAGATCACATTGAGGGCATTCAAGCCAAATGTAATAAATATATAAAATGTTTATATCCTCTTATAAACAGAAAATCCAAACTTTGTTTGAAGAACAAACTTCTAATATTCAAACAAATCTTTAGACCGGCCATGCTTTATGCTGTGCCAATATGGTCTAGTTGTTGTGCTACTAGGAAAAAAGCACTTCAAAGGATTCAGAACAAAGTTCTGAAAATGATTTTGAAGCTGCCACCCTGGTTCAGTACTATTGAATTACATAGAATTTCAAACGTTGAGACTCTAGAAGAAATGTCCAACAAAATAATTCATAATTTTAGACAAAAATCATTGCAGTCTTCAATTGCAATGATCAATTCTCTCTATAGATAAGAACTAGTTTTAAGAAATCAATAATTATTCTTACACGCAGGCAAAAGGAACCCTGTTAAAAATACTGAATAGACAAAGTAAAAATAATATTAACACAATTAGATATAAATGATAGCATATAAGGTTGAAATGTTTATTACTTAGCAGGATCACCTAGGTTAATATATGAATGTAAAATAATGTAAAAATTTGGAATAAATAAAGAGTTAAAAAAAAAAAAAAAAAAAAGAAAAAAAAAAAAATATTTTAATATTTAAAAAGTGCATGGATTTTATTTTTTCATAAAAAGTTTAGTATTGGATTTTTTGTACTTTTCTTGTAATAAAACGAAATGTGTGAATAAAAGAGGTTTTATTTGTACCATCATAAAAACTTCATCACTTTTTGAAGCTATCGCGTTCAGCAGCTCTTCTGCGGGAATAGCAAAAATGCTCGGCAGATCTGAAATATTCACAATAAACACCGTTAACATGGCAAAGAAGAACATCTATAGTAATTTATTACCTTAAAAAAAAGTGACTTCCGCTGGCAAACCAAGTACCTAAACCACCACACGGTAAACTTCATTTTGCTTCTCCATTTTGCAGTTTTTTTTTCTTCAAGAACGGTAAAGCAGCTGATTGTTTTTCGCGCACGGTTTTTTATTTCGTTTTAAGTGCGAAGACGGATAGAATAGGGCAAAGTGAAAACACACTTGAAAACACTTCGGTTCAGTGTGTAAATTTAAAAGTTTTTTTCTTTTACCATGAAAATTGTAGAACTGTCAACACAAAGCAAATTTTCGTTCAAGTCGTTGCAAATTTTTCATTATTGTTGATTGTAGATGACAATGCTTGCCGGCTTGGGGCGGATAATAGTAATAATCTTTGTCTTAATCGTCTGTTTGAAGGATTGGTACGTAACTATAGTATACGTGAAAATTAAAGTAGGAATTGAATTAATATTTCCACTTTGTTTCGCAGCGCTGCCTCAAGCGTTGAAGAGTGGCAGCAGATACCAGAGATTAATCAGGTGAATTTCAGTGATATAGCGAAAGTGTTCCGACATTGATCTCTCGGAATGGAACACATTGGTGGGTTCAACCTCTCTTTGAAAGTTATAAAATTGATCAGAAAATAAAATCCTTTCTATGTTAAAACTGTTTTGTTATTTCAATCCAAACAACATACAATTATTTTGATTGCGCGACACTTTTTGGTTGAAAGTACATTTTGAAATAAAAATAATTTGCTTTAATTTTCAACGCTGCCACGGTTTTGATTTGACAGTTCTACCATTTGTTTTGAAAATTTCAACTTTTAGATGTACAAAGCAGCAAAATTTTGAATTGACTGTTTTAAGGTTTTTGTTTTGAAAGCAAACCGCTTTCTACGAAAAAGAACCAACGCAACTTTTCAGTTTTGGCAATGGGTTTTTTAAATTTAATAAGGGAAGGTCCATTAATTATGTCACGCAGTAGGGGGGGGGGGGGGGTTCGAGAAAACGTGACGATCCATACAAAAAAATTTGAAGGTCCATACAAAAAACGTGACATGGGGGGGGGGGGGTTACAAAAAGTCAATTTTTGCGTGACGTAATTAATGGACGTTCCCTAATCATTATTCAACCAATGAATTGTAGAACTATCAAATCCACACCGTGGCATATTTGAAAATGAAAGCAAATTATTTTTATTTGAAAATGAACTTTCAACTAGAAAGTATCGTGCAATCAAAATGTATGCTGTTTTGATTGAAAGAAAAAATGGTTTTTACATAAAAAGGTTTAAATTTTCAAATGAATTATTATAACTTTAATAGAGACCGAAGGTTGGCGTCGTTCAATTACCAATGGTGCCATTCACGCAAAGAAATCACTCTGTTTTGAATCAACAAAATATTTTGTTGGTATTCAATACAAGGTTTCTTTTTGTTTCATTTCATAAGAAAGTTCCAAATCAATTCAAAACTTCATTCAAATCAAACCAAAACAATTATTTAAAGTGATCACGGCTATGTGATTTAAAATAATCACATTTATTTTTAAACTCAAATGCTTATTTTATTGTTTTAAAAAAAAACTTTTTCACCCTAAAAAATCACTCTGTTTTGAATCAACAAAACATGTTGCTGCTATTCAATACAAGGTTTCTATTTGTTTCAATTCATAAAAAAGTTCTAAATCAATTCAAAATTGAATTCAAATCAAACCAATCAAATTATTTGAAGTAATCATCGCTGTGTGATACTCGTTTAAATTATATTTGATTTATAACAATCACATTTATTTTAAACTTCGTTTTAAACAAAAATTGTTTTAAGAAAATAGTTGTATGCGCGCACATTTCATAGCAGCCATATTGCTACCTCTGACCTCTGCTTTCCTAATGTAAGTTTAAACATAATATATTATAATTTGTAAAACAGATTATCAACGAGTTATTCTCTTTGCAGATAACTGGAAAAATAGCACAACTTCCGACGGAAGACTATTTTGCAAATAAGCTGACTACCTCTCCCCAATATTACTTCCCGAGTCCAGCATCCAACCACATGCGTTTAGTTGATTTAAGAAAACATTTTGTTTCGAACAATAAAACACGATGTTCAATTCTATAAAGCATGATGTTTTATTTTAACTCAAAGGTTTTGCTGAATTAGTTCATCATTGTTTATTATTTCAACAAAAGCATTTAGTTGGCTTAACAAAACATTTTGTTTTGAGCAATAAAACACGATGTTCAATTCTATAAAGCATGAAATTTTATTTCAACTCAAAGGATTTGTTGAATTAGTTCATCAGTTTTATTGGTCCATATTTAAACCAAAATTTTAGTTGAATTAATTCCTATTTTGTATAGATATAACTACGTATTTTTTTGCGTGTTCCGAAAGATCTAAGTCGAAACATTTTCCCCATATCTTCCGAATGCACCTGAGCCAGCTCAGGTTTACATGGTCCGTTCGGAACTTAATAACACCGAAAGTTTGTGAACTTTCCTGATAAGCGATTCGTTGGAGCGATTCGCCAAGAGGAACATTTTGAATGTGAAGCTTTTGTATTATTTGACAACAGTATAAGAAAAAATCCATACGACGACTTCCTTTATGTTGGTGGATTTGACAGTTCTACCATTTTCATGGTAAAAGGACATACTTTTGAATTTACACACTGAACCGAAAAAATATACTTTCAATTCAAACACAAAACTTTCGCAGTAGATGATTTTACTTTTAATTTAATGAAAAATAAACTCTTTTCAGAAGTAAAGTGCTAAGCTTTTAATAAAACAATATTTCTTTTTTGTGTGTATAGGACGAAAATATTAAAATGCTTCTAAAAAATTCAAATGAAATTTTAATTAAAAGCGGTTTGTTGTATGATGTAAGAAAAATCCAAAACTGCACAATAGCGGCATTATATTTATTTTATTTTTATATGGCTGAAAATGTCTTTATTGAGTAGTTTTGGATTTTTCTTCCATCATAAAACAAACCGCTTTTAATTAGAATTTCATTTGAAATTTCTAGAAGCATTTTAAAATTTTCGTCCTATACTTTAACATGGGAGCTGTCAGATTTATCTCAACTCAGTGTCTTCTTCTTTTTTTCAACCTGGATTCGTCCATTATCTTTACTCATTTTTGAGTAGCCATACTTTTGACCGATTGGAGTCAATCTTACTCAGTTTTGGGCTGTTTGAAAATAGCGTGTAACTCTGAAGCGTCTGAAGCTCGTTAAAATTGTTGCGTGTTCGCTTTTCATTTTACGTTTATCGTTTTTCTTTTAAAGGTTAATTTTACGTCTTACGTTAATCTTTAAAAGGTTTATGCTGAAATTAACCGCCCAAATATTCATTCGATCATAGGTCATTAAATTTTCTAGCAAAAATGCCGAAAAGATCTCAAACTGGACATTCAAAACCCATGAACCGGTACCAGCAGAACGAACTTCGTCGTGCCAAGGAAGCTTCACTTCAACAGTTCCTTAAAGGTATGATTAGTGATTCAGCCTCTCTGACTCAGGTTATCAGAATATATTTTTAGAGAGAAATCTGTATCGTCCCGGAATGAAAATCAAAGAAATGCAGCAACTCTGCATTGAGGCCGAACGGTCCGATTTAGATAAAGCGTTGCATCAGCCGTGTATTCGCTTCAACGAATCCTTTCCCGAGGTAGATGTATCTATTTAAATAAAGAAGTAGATTTTTTAACCTCCTTGTTCCAGGAACCGACCACAAGCCGTCCTGTTAACGATACATCAAAACAGTTACTCAGTAATTCGCAATTATATTCGGTAACATCTCCCGAGAAAGCTAGGAAAACAGCTTTCCGTGAAACTGATGACAGCGATAGTGATGAATTTTACTCGCTAGAATACCCGTTCGTCCTACCATCGCGAAATTAATCGTTCAATTTATTTATGCCTTCAATATACTTCTTTTACAGTGGGCCTTGCTGCCGTCAAACACACGATATTCAAGTCGAAATCCACCCAGAGCCTCGTGCGTACGATGACCGAGAAGAAATGGAACAGAATAATGCATCTGTGCAACGGATTACTTCTCCAAGAAGCCGTAAGACGTTACCCGCCAGAGAGTGGGACAGTATTGATAAGATCTAAACCGTACCCGAACGCTTCTGTTTGCTGCTATTAGTATTTTTGAGCTGGAGCCCTGTAGGTAGTTGAAATACCTAACATAATGTATCACTTGTTGAATTATTGATATAAATTACCTTCATTCAGTTAAAATCCTATCTTAATCATATGTTTTAATGAACGTCTGCCCAGTAGCTGGTTGCTTTTATACAATAGCAACTATGATTGATGAGTTTGGGAGCCGATTGTTTTCTTATTAAGATAACGATGGAAGCCTATCTGGTTTATCGGCTTACAACATCGTGATTTTGCTTTTTATCGGTTGCTACTACCAAATCACATAGTCGTCTGGACTACATACATACATTTATCAAATGTAGTCACTTAGTTCGGCAAAGCCATGTTGGTCATATTCACCCATGTACTTATGTAGATATATTGATATTATTTTTGACAATATTTGGAATAATTACAACCAATTTTCCATATAAAGGGCCATATTACGGATATCACTTCACCGAGTGATACCCGTAATAAGAACTTTTGGTTTGCACGTGGGCTTTTTCACCGTGATGTGACACCCGTATAAGGCCCTTAGTTTATGTTCATGGCCGAACTTACAATTGTGCCCTGCCCTTCGGTTCAGAAAGGGGTATGGGCGCGTTCTGTCGGCTTGGTAGCGGAAGATTTCATGTGTGAATAGGCTGCCACATCAACGTTCAAAAGTGCCTGAACCAAATGATCACTTAAAGATGCCCTGATATTCTCAAATGTAGCACGTAGTAAAACGTTTCTTGTCTTCTATGACTAAACGTTATGGAATGGAGTAAACTAGTGGAAACTCATTGGGAATGATCTCTCATGCATCCGTCGAACCATTCTGAACGGCCGTTGTGAGAACATCTCACATGTGCATATCATGTTACCAATTACTAATGCTTCTCTCCTTTCTCCAATTCTCTTCCCAATGCAATGGCCGCGAGCGGTGCCATATGACACGTGAGTCTCGGTATGCGCTACTAAAGTCAGCTCTTCAAAAGCAGAAACATCGAGACGACCATACAGCAAAGGGAGGTTGAAGCAGTAAGTGGGGAACGGTATATAACCCTAAACAATTTTACTTCCAGCCAAATTTTCTAACACAAGCTTCAAAGTATGATGATTTTTTTTTTTAACTCTTTATTTATTCCAAATTTTACATTATTTTACATTCATATATTAACCTAGGTGCTCCTGCTAAGTAATTAACATTTCAACCTTATATGCTATCATTTATATCTAATTGTGTTAATATTATTTTTACCTTGTCTATTCAGTATTTTTAACAGGGTTTTTTTTTGCCTGCGTGTAAGAATAATTATTGATTTCTTAAAACTAGTTCTTATCTATAGAGAGAATTGATCATTGCAATTGAAGATTGCAATGATTTTTGTCTAAAATTATGAATTATTTTGTTGGACATTTCTTCTAGAGTCTCAACGTTTGAAATTCTATGTAATTCAATAGTACTGAACCAGGGTGGCAGCTTCAAAATCATTTTCAGAACTTTGTTCTGAATCCTTTGAAGTGCTTTTTTCCTAGTAGCACAACAACTAGACCATATTGGCACAGCATAAAGCATGGCCGGTCTAAAAATTTGTTTGAATATTAGAAGTTTGTTCTTCAAACAAAGTTTGGATTTTCTGTTTATAAGAGGATATAAACATTTTATATATTTATTACATTTGGCTTGAATGCCCTCAATGTGATCTTTAAAAGTTAATTTTTGATCAAGTATCAGTCCAAGATATTTTACTTGATTTGACCAAGAAATTGGAACTCCGTTCATAGTGACCATATGACTATTACTTGGTTTCAAAAATGCAGCTCTAGGCTTGTGTGGGAATATTATAAGTTGAGTTTTGGAAGCATTAGGAGAAATCTTCCATTTTTGAAAATAATCTGTAAAAATGTCCAAGCTTTTTTGTAGCCTCCTGGATATAACACGAAGACTTTTTCCTTTAGCGGAAATGCCTGTGTCATCAGCAAAGCAAGATTTTTGACAGCCCTGAGGTAAATCAGGGAGATCTGAAGTGAAAATGTTATAAAGTATTGGCCCAAGAATGCTACCTTGAGGAACACCAGCTCTAACAGGCAATTGATCAGATTTAGAATTCTGATAATTTACTTGCAAAGTTCTATCAGTTAAGTAGTTTTGAACTAATTTCATGATATAAAGCGGAAAATTGAACTTTTTCAGTTTCGCAATCAAACCTTCATGCCAAACACTGTCGAATGCTTTTTCTATGTCTAGAAGAGCAACTCCAGTGGAGCAGCCTTCAGCTTTGTTTGAACGAATTAAATTTGTAACTCTCAAAAGTTGATGCGTAGTTGAATGCCCATGGCGGAATCCAAACTGTTCATCAGCAAAAATTGAGTTTGTATTGATGTGAAGCATCATTCTATTCAAAATTATTTTTTCAAAAAGCTTACTTATTGAAGAAAGCAAACTGATTGGTCGGTAGCTAGAAGCTTCAGCCGGATTTTTGTCTGGCTTCAAAATAGGTACGACTTTTGCATTTTTCCATTTATCTGGAAAGTATGCCAGATGAAAACATCTGTTAAATAGTTTTACCAAGAAAGACAAAGTACTCTCAGGGAGTTTTTTGATTAGGATATAGAAAATTCCATCATCACCTGGTGCTTTCATATTTTGAAATTTTTTAGTTATAGTTTTTACTTCATCCAAATCAGTTCCCCAAGAATCATCAAAAATATTTTCTTGTGAGAAAATATTCAGATACTCCCTGGAAACTTGATCCTCAATAGGACTTGTAAGACCCAAACTGAAATTATGGGAGCTCTCAAACTGCTTAACAAGTTTTTGAGCTTTTTCCGCATTTGTGAGCAAAATTTTATCACCTTCCTTAAGCGCTGGTATAGGCTTTTGAGGTTTTTTCAATATTTTAGAGAGTTTCCAGAAAGGTTTGGAACTCGGATCTAATTTTGACACATTATTTTCAAAATGTTTGTTCCTCAGGGCAGAGAAGCGTTTTTTAATTTGTTTTTGTAAATCTCGCCATATGACTTTCATAGCGGGATCACGTGTTCTTTGATATTGACGCCTACGTACATTTTTCAGACGAATCAAGAGCTGAAGATCGTCATCAATTATAACTGAATCGAATTTAACCTCGCATTTTGGCACTGAAGCAGCTCTTGCTCTATTTATTGAGAAAGCCAGAGATTCAAGAGCATTATTAATTTCATTTCTTGTTTGCAATGGAACATTAGGATCAAAGTTGTATTCCATAAATGTTCGATATTGATCCCAATTAGCTCTATGGTAGTTGAAAGTAGAACTGATGGAATTAGAAATGATTTCTTGAGATATTTCAAATGTAACTGGAAGGTGATCAGAACCAAAGTCAGCATGGGTAATCAATTGACTACAAAGTTGACATGAATCAGTTAGGACCAAATCAATAGTTGAGGGATTTCTGGCTGAAGAAAAGCAAGTTGGGCTGTTTGGGTATTGAATAGTGTAGTAGCCTGCAGAACAATGATCAAAAAGTATATTACCATTGGCATTGCTTTGCGAATTATTCCATGAGCGGTGTTTTGCATTGAAATCACCAATAACGAAGAATTTAGACCTATGACGGGTAAGTTTCTGGAGGTCACCCTTGAGCCAGTTCTTTTGCTGGCCAGTGCATTGGAAAGGCAAATAGGCAGCTATAAAAGTAAATTGGCCAAATTTTGTTTCAACTGAAACCCCCAAAGTTTCAAAAACTTTGGTTTCAAATGAAGAAAGAATGTGATGTTTGATACGCCTATGGACAATGATGGCAACGCCACCACCAGCTCCATTAAGGCGATCATTTCGGTAGACAAAATAATTTGGATCTCTTTTGACCTTATGGGCAGGTTTGAGATAAGTCTCAGTTATAACAGCAATATGCACGTTATGAACTCTTAAAAAATTAAATAGCTCATCCTCGTTATCTCTGATGGATCGAGCATTCCAATTCAAAATATTTAATGACTTAAAATCCATTACTGAACTTCAATGTCATGACAATATTATTGGCAAATTTAATACCAGTTTGGATAGCTTCAAACATGGAATTAGTTTTTAGCATATCGGTTATCATATCGATTAACGATTGCTGTAAAAATTCTAATTTAGGAGCGGATATGTTACCTAAATCAAATTCATCAGAAGTCCCGTGGGAATTTTGGTTTTGGTTTCTACCCGCTGCAACGGCAGCGTAGGTAGGTCCATTTACATGTTGAACATTGTTAACAACACGGTTAGGTAAGAATGTAGGGTTTGCAGATTGAACCCTGTTGGTGCCTGCAGGTATCGAAATAGTATTTGCTCCTCGTTGAGCGTTTGAAGTAACAGTTGCGGATGGAAAAACCTGTCCGCTGTTTCTACCGACGGTTTGGTAGGAATTTGTTCTTTGCTGATCGTTGTTAACAGCTGCAGAATGGGTAGTAGCTGGTCGGGAACGTGTATTGTTTCCTACCTGGCGTTTAGTGCGCGACTGCAAAATTGCTTTGCGAGTCTTGCACTCCCAAAAATTTGATTTATGGTTTTCACCACAATTTGAACATTTGAATTTTTGAGGATCTTCCTTCACAGGACAGTCGTCCTTAGTGTGCGAGGAATCACCACAATTCATGCATTTACCAATCATATGGCAATGCTTTGTTCCGTGACCCCATCCCTGGCACTTACGGCACTGGGTGAGGCTTTGGAAATTTGCTCCAGTCTTCCTGAAATGTTCCCACTTCACTCGGACATGGAGCAAAAGGCTTGCTTTTTCTAAAGCCTTAAGGTTATTAAGTTCACTTGACTTGAAGTGAACTAAGTAGAAATCGTTTGAAATCCCTTTGCGAGAATCGCCAGGCCGGGATTTCATTTTCATTTTAATTACTTGGACTGGGCTAATTCCAAGTAATTTTATCAACTCGTTTTTTATTTCGTCCAGATATTCACCACTGGGCAGTCCTTTCAAGACAACCTTGAAAAGACGCTCAGCTTTGGTGTCGTAAGTGAAAAAATTGTGGTTCTTCTGAGTGAGATACTCAAGAAGACGTTTGAATCCGTCCAAGGTTTCTGCATGCAAACGGCATTCACCTCGTCTGGAAATTTGAAGGGAATATTTCACACCTTCAACAAATGTTAAGATTTCCTTGCGAAAAGCATGGAAATCCGAAATTGTCACCACAATAGGGGGAACTTTTTCCTTTCTCAATCGAGAAAGTTTTTTCAAATTTTGATTAGATGATGGATCACTCTCATCATCTGTGAGCATATCAAATTGATTACTCACATTAATTTGATTTGCAGGCGAATCAATAGATTGCCCTTTTCGTTTGCGCTTATTTGCCATAGTGGCAGAGTAATTTGCTCCAAATCGACGACCAAGCAGATAACTATAAGAATCCGAGGGACCGAAGAGGAATTTTCCAATGCGATATCCAAGCCGGGTTACCCGAAGGGCCTAACAAGGATCGAAAAGGAATAAGAGGAAATCTAAAAATTGTAGGTATTATTTAGCACTGAAAAGTGCTGTTTAAGATTTGTTGTAGCGTTAGGTATAACAGGCTAGCACTTCCTTCAGCAAATAGAAAATAGAACCGCTCGGCATGAGAGCACAATGTAGACTGAGTTTACATGGCGGCTTATGAGAGCGCCCAAACCAACGCGATGCGTTTTTTAATCGCGTCGGTTTGTGCGCTCCCATAAGCCGCCATGTAATCTCATCGCGGCGATTTTTTCGCCGCGATTGCGCTGTGGCGGCGGCAAAAAAACGCTGCAGTTTGGAGAGGCCTTTACACGCAACGCGGTGGGCACAACACCAATGCCAGTGCTCGTGTTTTGGCTTCAGACATCGTGTATGATGATTCGGCAAACACCACAGCCGAGTGTTTCCGATTGGGAAATACACGCGTGGTTAATTTATTTCATTTCTACCCATGCCGTGCTTGTTAAGCTCAATCAACTTATGCGCCCGTCATCCAACGGCCAAGAAAACAAACCTACACGCAAAATAAAACCGCAGTAGAAACTACCATTTCGAGGATTAAATTATGTTATTTTGACGCAACATTTGAGAATGTGTTGGTGTGAGCTACGTTGTTAGGGGCGAATCCATTGAGTATGGGACCGAGCTTGGGACCGATGTGCTAGTACTGACTGAGCCAAGAAAAATATCGTATTTGTTCGGGACCTACTAAGCGCAAACACCAACAATTTTCACCTGACTATAAATGCGTTTGATTTTACCATGCCTGCGATTAGATCGACCATGGTGCGGTTGATATCAATATGAGGTCTGTCAAATATACCACAAATGTTGAAGATTTTACCACAAACGTAGTAAATTTGACTGAAATTTCATGATAGTTTTAAAGATAGGCATAGTCGGGTGAAATGGTAGTTTTTACTACAAGATTTTTTTCTGTGTATAAGTCAAATTATCAAATTTTTAGAATCATCCGACGAGCAATGCTCTATCCGTGGTAACCAGTGTCATACTGGGTGTATGTTGAGAGCTTTCTTGTGATCGTAACCACTCGGCTCGGGTGTTTTCCCAAAAATCAAGACACGGTGTCTAAAGTGAAACACGAGCGTGTACACTCGTGTCGCGTCCATTGCGTTGCGGGTTCATCTATAAGCACGAAACTGAAGTGGTAAATTATAGCCACATGGTGTTGTGTTTGCAGTCAAGTTCGGCTCGCAGACGTTTGGTGGTTTCACCAAGGCTGATTTTACCTGCACACATTTTTGTTTGCTTCACATGTTTTCATAATGTTTTGTGCAATAAACTACAGCGCCCATGTCATGTACGTAGAATCGAGCATTTTATTAGACAACTCAGCGCCATCATTAGATTAGGGGGAATCTGCTTTTGTAAACAATGGCTTTCGTATAGACATTTTCTCTTGAACAAAGGGTCACAAATACAAATCAAGCACTCTTTACGGAAGAGGAGGTTTATGTTTATCCGCTGATATATTCAATTTGAAGGAATTGTATTCAACTTCCGATAAATTAGCAGACAAATGTTTGTTTGCAAAAGCAGATTCGCCCTAATCAAATGTTAGCGCTGAACTGACAAACTCATAATTTCTAGACAAAATCGTCAAAAGGTCGAAAGTAACAATTGTAAACAATGAATTAAACGTAAATTTCCTGGAAATGCCAGGTTGCTAACATCTATATTCACTGCCAACGGGAAGGTAATAACTCCCTGTATCTGTTTCTGGTGCTATTTTGTTTGTGGGAGCAAGCAGATCCCAGAAAAATATGCTAGAAGTCATTGTTTACAAATGTTACTTACGTCCTTTTGACTTTTTTGTTTAGAATTCATGTACCATTCGTAACAATGATAATAATGATCCATGAGTAATGAAACGATATGCGAAGCAGGGTCTGGCAGAGCAAAAAAATGTATAAATAAGTGGCTGGCCCACAATTGATACGTTGCGGATGCGTTTGCGTGGATTTGACAGTTTTCCCATAGGTTTTCTGTTAAATTTACGTCAACGGAACGCAAACGTATCTATTGTGGGACCCTTTAGAGTTTCCATACAAAAACCTTCCGAAGTGCTAAAAAGTATTACGTATTTTTCAAACGGCCTGACTAGTTTGTGAATTAAGATTTTAATAAAATTTTCCCTCTATCAACCCCTACAGTGCCTTTTTGTTACAGAATCAATAATTTTCATTTTAATACCATTAAAGCATGAGCCAAAGCACAGTGCATTATTCTTTATCCCCAAAAGAGAAGTGCATGTGCGGCTTTCTGTCTCTCGTGCTGCTACGAAATCTCTCACGCGTTCGTTTTTTGCGCTCTTCTGAAACAGGAGACTAAAGCTTGTATTACACTGTTTGTCCAATAGCCAAATATTTGGCATAGGCAGCTAGACAGCTGACAGATATCATAGATGTTTGTCAGATGCCTATCTGCCTATGACAAATATTTGGCTGTAGTATTAACAGTGTAATTCAAGACTAACACTTGAAAATTGGGTGCAACGCTTGTCTATTTTGCACTGTTCTGTGTGTTTCGACAATCCCTGCTACTAATACTAATTTGAAAATACTAGGGTGTAGTGCTAGCTCTCGAATGACCTCCCTAATAAATTTCGTATGGTTATTTTTCTTAACGACCTATTTGGGATAGCATCCAAACCATTAAAGAAATGGTTGGAGGATTTGTGGTATCGTTCGTTTAAGGTAATTTGTTATTTGGGCTGGTGGTCCGATGATTGGCAACGTGCCCTGTATCGATTGATAGACTCACTATAGATCACGATGGCGTCATCAATGCAGTTTTGACAGTTTAGGGAGCTTGTTTACGTGGACTTATGGCTGACCCACAATTGATACGTTGCGGATGCGTTGACGTAAATTTGACAGAAAACCTATGGGAAAACTGTCAAATCCGCAAAAACGCATCCGCAACGTATCAATTGTGGGCCAGCCTTTAGAATATTTTCGGTAAGATCGGTTTGCAATTTTGTGCTCTAAATTTATTACGATTGAAATAAAATTGCCAGAAAACAGTCACCAGTGCTTATTTTTACATCGAATGAAAAATTTCGTTTCAGCGGCTAATACCTTGTAAACAAGCTCCCTGAACTATCAAATAAGTGAGGTTAATACATTCCGTGCAATGATCTATAGCAATCCTAAAGTGTTTTATCCCGGCCAGACGGTCATCCTTGGAACTTATTTTGAACACGCTGCAGCTTCAGGCGATGTGTTTTTGCGCAACTCTCCCAGACTGGCATGTCGTGTTCGATGACCGGGAGTATGATTTGCTTGTAGACAGCTAGCTTGTTTTTCAGGCATGATGAAGACCTTCTATTGGTCAATGGGTACAGTAGCTTCAACAGAACGTTACACTTTGTGACAGTTTTGTCAACCTGCTCTCTGAAAATCGACAAACCTTTTTCATTAGGGCCTAACTTTTTTTTATATCTTTATTAGAATTGGCTTTCAGCCTCCTGGGCTGTTTCGCCACTGCTGTAGGGCCTAACTGACAAACGTAAACAATGGCTTCTTCCGTAAATTTCTCGTGACACAAAAGCTACTCATGTAAGCCTCCAATTCTATCGGATAGATGAACTCTTAAGGGTCACCCACAATAGATACGTTTGCGTTCCGTTGACGTAAATTTGACAGAAAACCTATGGGAAAACTGTCAAATCCACGCAAATGCTGTCCGCAACTTTTATTATCAATTGTGGGCCAGCATTCAGGCTTTGCTGCATTTTCGCGGTGAGAGCTCTTGTTACCCTACTATTGTGGACGATATCATCGGCGAACAATGACAATTTTCAGGGACCGAGGATACATCCGAGGTTAGGTTTAACAGAAGTGGACCAAATATACTTCCCTGCGGAACACCGGTGGAGAATGTCCTGATTGACAGATAGTTTTTATTTATCTTCACCAGAAACATGGGAAGATTGTATCGTTTTAGCTTGAACACCATGCCATCATGCCACACGTTAACAAAGGCCGAGAAGTGCCATGGCAGATGATTTTGATACAGACTTGTTCCTGAGAATGTTGGTGACTCAGTTTAGTTGGTGAATGGTTGAACGGCCACTTCGGAAGCCAAATTGTTCGAGCAGAAGTTTGAGCTCTTCGGCAAATGTAAGAAGCCGACAGTAGATGGCTTTATCAAACAACTTTGATAATCCTGAGAGAAGGCTGATAGGTCTATAACTATTGGAAAAGGAAGGATCTTTCCCAGGTTTCTGGATGGGGAAGACTTTAGCTGACTTCGAGGGGAAGTAGCTAAGTCTTAGGCATTTGTTGAAGATCAACGCCAGATGACCATAGAACCATAGACTAACTCTAAGACCAGTGGTCCCGAACAAATACGATGTTTTTCTTGGCTCAGTCAATACTAGCACATCGGTCCCAAGCTTAATAATACCCCCCTCATAATGAACTCACACGAACACACTCTCAAATATTCTGTCAAGATAACACAGCAAATCAAAACAAAGGCGCAAATATGTATAGTTAGGTGCTGGCTTCAAGGTGTACTTCGGACCAAGGGGTTCTACAACAGTGAACCAATTTCAAAGTTGCATATTGATTGTTGGTAGAACTGGAGACTCAATTGCTTGAGCTTCAAGTGGTCGAAACCTGAGGTCTTCGTCTTCTTTGAGATTTTGATATTGGTCAGTTCGTCAGCTAAGATCTCAAACTCCTCGGAGAAATTGTGGGGACTTGTGGGATGTTGATCGCAAGCTCGCTAACGGCAGCTTCGTGCGGACTGACGATTGTGGGACCTAACGGGCTTGGGATCAACGGTGGAATGGGCCTCGGCTTAGTTTTTAACATTGTTGTCATCTGCCAAAAGGGCTTTGCACAATATGGGAAAGAGCGAGTCTTGTCGGCAAAATCGTTATTTCTAAGGTCCACTCTTCTGGCCTTGATAATTTTAGTCATTCGATTACAATGACTTTTTGAAGTAAGCAGACCAGTTCTCTGGTATTGCTTTCGAGTGGCGTTTGGCAATTGTATCAATTCTTTAGAGGGTCTATCAATGGGTATGGGTACAGAGTTGCTCGCCTGATCTATCACTGGGATATGTTGCTCCCGGGACTGGGAGATCGCTTGCTCGATGCTCAGCTGTTGCCGATCGATGTCATCAACCGACTCAAGGTGCACGTCAAAATTGACGCTGTCCCATCTAGTGCGATGATGGTTCCGCCTGGTGATCCGATGCTGATTGGCCGAGGAGCGAACTTCGGCCACCACTGGATAGTGTTCCGAGCCGAGCTCTTAGTGTCCGATCGGCTGGGCGATGTTGTTCCCCATGTTGGTGAGGAAGATGTCGATCGCTGAGTGGCTAGGATCTGCTCAAGCGGGTGGGAGTATCCGGCCCCAAGGATGGTGTAACGGCCCTCTTCTAGGTCCTCCTGTAGTGCCGTTTTGGTTGCACCGGGTTTTCCCCCAGCGACGATAAACTGCCCCTGCCTCCAAGTTAGTTTGCGGACGTCGTTTTGTAGGACTGTTGTTGTTCCGTTAGCGGAGCTGCAATGCTTGAGACAATAGACCGCCGCGATGATGGTGATAAAGCCGACGGCAGATTAATTATAATTTATTTTATTGCAACTAGTGTTTACAAAACTCAAAAAAAAATACGCGGTAAGAATCAGGGAGATCGAATCTGATTCAAATGAAAGTTAGGGCGACGATCCCGATGACAGCGAGGCTGAAGATTCGGAAGATTGTCAGGACAGGCTGGATGTAACGATTGACCATATCGAGAACTGTGATGAGGCAACAGGATATTTCGATTCAGCGGGGCTCGGAAACGTGAACCGCCGATACGGCGTAAGGATTTCGATATGAATTGTGCTTATGCCTTGAGTGCAATGAATTTCATAGAGAGCTTTCCGGACACCTTAGAGGAAATGAAGAAGCGCGACGATTTGCCGCAGTAGAAGACTGCAGTCGACGAGGAGAGGCAATCTTATCAGAAGAATGGCACGTGGACGTTATGTAAACTTCCGGAAGGAAATTCGTATTATATTTAGCATAGAGTTCTCAATTACATCGGTTACCCGGTTTGTCGCTTTCGGGGAAACGGTACATTCGAGGAAAACGTTATTCGGGGAAAACTCCGGACAATCTTGCTCACTGAAGAGAAAGTCAATGGAGAGAATGAATCAAAAATGCTTTCCAAGAGGCTTAAAATACTTGAGATTTACTCTTGGAACACTGTCAGTAGTTACCTTATTAAACAACATCAGCCATTCTAGTACACCAAACACACGACGTTCATACTGCCGCTATTTGCATAGTCATCGCTTTACATCTCTGATATGTGAATGGCTGCAGTATACCCTTAAGGCATATTTCGGACGTATTCTAATTTAATTGGATCGGTTCAAAACCCTTTATTACTTAGAGTGTATCATTTCGTTAGTCTTCTTATAATATCGACAAACTATGGGGCGGGGCGACGGGTTTTCGGGCGTGTAATGCCTGTACCGAGGCAGGTATCGTTGTACATCCCACGCACGAGTGCATTGTTTCGTGTATGAAGATATCACAATCAATACAGAACACCTGCTGACATGCTCCACATTGGTAAATCGTTTTGTCGGTGCCTGAATTGAACGTCTTCTGACAACCGTAGCAAATGGTTGCCTGATGCTCGTAAGGCTTTTCCTGGAAATGTGGAACCGGGAAGAGATGGTGGTACGACCGGGCCAAATGCGGGGCCGATGCCAGAGTCAATCCACACGCCGAACACTCCACCGGCAGATCGCAATACTTGCTGTAACACTGTGGACAGTGGTATCCGCCTGACGTTAGCTTCGAAGGCTCGTCAGTGCTATCTATGTGGCACATGCACATCGTTAGTGGCGGATCCTTGCCTTCCTCAATTTTTCCGTGAGGAAAGCCCATTTTAATCAAAGAATACTCCTGCTGATTTCCCGCCTGCGGTGGATCAATATGCTGCAAAAGCTGATCCTTAAAATGGGCATCATCCAACACAGCTGCATAAACACCACCCGTCTCGGTGCACAAAAATTTACAAATTCTAATCTCCGCCGACAAACTGACCACCGAACAACGGATTCCTTCTGCTTTTAGAGCATCGATTGTTATGTGAATATCTGTCGGATCGCAAGTGGTCAAACTCCCCATCACCACAAGTACTTCCCGACTGGCATGCGAAGGAACCATTTTCAACGTCTTCAGTGCCAATTCCAACCCATTCTGAAGTGAAGGCTCTCCGGTCAAATTGAGTTTATTCAAATTCCCAACTGCCTTCACATGTTTTCGACAACTGCCACCGAGCTCGGTTATCTTCTCCGCTCTCTTAGCCTTCATGGCAATCACTCCCAATTGTGAGATTGGATTCTGATCGAAAAACTCTTCGATAAAAATATCCAACAACTTTAACGAGCATAGGAATCTCGTTGGTTTTAAATCCGGTACGCTCATTGCTTCCGAGCAATCCAACAGGACGTACAAATGGCGCATCATTCCAAGCTTGCTAAAGCCCTTCTTCATGGCCTGCCGTTTTCGTTTAGCTTTCTGAATAATATCGGCCACCGAACCCTCCACCAGTCCATCGTCGTCTTCTTTGATTGCTTCCCTGTTTTTGTATTTAAATTATTGTGCGTATTAGATCTTTCATTGAATTAGTATAATAGATGTGTTCACCTACCATGTTTTCTCATAACCGGTTTCCCACCGATATTCTTTGGGGTCGTCCTCGTCGGCCATTGTCGTTCAAAAAATGTTTTTCTTGCCGTTGATATATATTATCTTATTTGATTGTAGTTTGGGAATAATTGCAAACACGAGAAAGAAAATAGGATAGAATTTAATGTCGTTTACCCTGAACCGTTCGTGTTTCTTCTGCACCACTAATGGCAGTAAGGGAACTAAGCCGATACTCGGAGAGGCGTGTTTTTGTTGTGATTTTGTTTGACATATCCGACTTAGGTGGCAAGTTTCACTAATTTCTTATTAAGGCGATGAACTCAAACTTTGTACTAAAATTATCACGCTACGAACACAAAACTCTAAGTCAGGTGATCAGTTTACCCAGATTTGAGTTCACCTCGAAGCACTATCGCTTTTGGTTGAAATTATTGCCTTTTAGTTTAATTTTTTGGCTATCATGATCGACATTTGATCGTTGAAACGATTTGTTTCCTATGACATAAAATAACCGATGCTTTTTAGTATTTAATGTTTTTATTGAGTTCATCATTATACAATTTTGATTAACCATATTTTTTCTGTGCAGAGATTTGAAGTATCTTACACCTGCAGCATTTCATGTTCATGTTTGGTTTATAGTTAAGCGTGTTTTCGTTACGGTATCATCAACGCGATTCAGGGAAAAATATTTAAGAAATTTAAAAAAAAAATCCCACGAATTAGAAGTGTGCTTAATCCTTATCCTCCTTAATCCTACTTATAATAATATCAAGGGGCTATATAAGCAAAGCTTCTATGAGCGGATCCGAAGAAATTTCGCACGATATCCTAAAGGAAGATGTCGTTCTATTGATGAAGCATTGAAGACGTTCTACCTCAGCAATGTTGTGGAGTTCGTCCGTTGGGAAGCGCGGATGTAGGCCAAGGATCATCTTGAGCAGTTGGTTTTGTTTCACTTGGAGACGGTTAAGGTGTGTTTTGCGCAGCAGTGCCAAACAGGGCACCCATAGGAGAAGATTGGCCGGAAGATACACTTAAACAGCAGTAGTTTGTTAGCCAGCTGTAGTCTAGACCTTCGATAGATCAGCGGATACAAGGATTTGATAAGCCCGTTTGACTTTCCAATGCTTTTGTTGACATGTTTATCAAATAGCAACTTTTGATCTACCTCCCCCCTCTCTAGGGTTAGTCCTAAGTACTTTACTTCGTGGGTCCACGGAATTTGGGTGCCACAGACCTTCAATCATGGATGACGTAAAATGATGTGCAGCGCGTCTTCGTGTGAAAAAAATAGCTTGGGTCTTACTCGGGTTTATATTAATTCGCCAGCTACGTTGTTATTTCTCAAGTTCGTTTTGGGCGTGTTGGAGTTTGGTGGTCACTATCACAGGGTCATCATCTGTAGCAAGGAAACCGGTGTCGTCAGCCAAAAATACGTAATCAACTCCATTCACCATAACAGTGTCGCTTGTAAAATGTGGTACAATGTTGGGCTTAGTACTGAACCTTGTGGAACTCCGAAGGGAATGTTGTGATTTCCAGAAAGCGTTCCACGCACTGACACGCGGAAAGTTCGCTTTGTGATGAAGGATTGTACGAGCTTCACCAAGTGCAATGGGCAGTTGGATCTATGGAGCTGATAGACAACGGCGTCTTGCCATACTGAATCATAGGCTTTCTTCACATCTAGCAAAACCATTCCAGTTGATTGAATATTTTGCAGAGAAACACGAAACCTTTGCGTGGAAGAAGTTTGAGCATGATGTTTCGAACGCCATCGCCACCAGGTGCCTTCCGTGCGTTTAATCTTCGAATGATATTTTTAATTTCTCCTGGTTTACACAGTGTAGCAGGGTCATCGTTGAATTCACTCATTCCTGCAATCTCTCTAATTGAGTGATTTACATCAGCGGTTATGGAAGGGTCTCCGTCCAGAGTATTGTTGTGCGAATGGGCAAATGTTTCGGCTAGCACGTTAGCTTTTGCGGCATTTGGTTTCGCAGAGGGGGCTGATACTTTATTGAGTTACGTAAATGCTTGCTTATCTTCCAGAATTTTTCGCTGCTGTTTGTCAAGTCTCGTAGAGTTCGGTCAAAGTGTTTGTACTTGTGCATCACACATTCTTCTCGAATCTTCAGATTTAGTCCATCAACCTCCATCAAGCCTTGATAAAGGGATCCTTTGTTCGACAGAATTGGCGACGACGAGTATTTCTCAACCGTATTAGGAGCATCACATGTTCAGGTAGCTGTTGTTTTTGTGGTCTACGCGTGACAAGAGGAACAGAGGCGTTGACTGCTTCGGCAAGTGAATCTGTGAAGATATTTATTGCTTCGTCGATTGCACCTTTAGAACTGAGGTTGCTGATGAGAGGAGAGGTGACATCCAAAATTCTATGAACGAAACTGGAGTATGATTTCCAATCAGCCCGACGATAGTTTCTGAATTGTTGAACCTCAAAGTGGAAGAGGGATTCAACATTCATCGTGAATGTTACAGGGAAATGGTCTGATGACAGTTCTTCGAATACTTCTGGTGCCGTCATGCTGATTCGGTTGTTGGAGAGTACTAAGTCAAGAGTAGATGGACTACCCCTGCCTTGTGGAGCACGATTGAATTTTTGTGGATAATGTATGTAAATATTATGGTTCTCGTGCTCGTTGAACAGTATTCGGCCAGGTTTATTCATTTTACTGCAGTTACAAAATCGATGACGAGCATTTAGATCCCCTACGACGAAGAACGGTTCATCAAAACGTATGAGGCTCCTTAAATCCCTCCTGAAGTGGTTGAGGACAGTGCTGTTACAGGATTCCGGAAAGTATACAGCAATGATGTGGACAGGTGTAGAATCGGATGTAACTGTGACTCCTATGGTTTTAATTACTGAGGTTTGTAGATCGATCTGGGTAAAGAGTATTCCCTTGCGAACGAAAATTGCAACTCCCCCTCCTCGGTTGATGTTCTCACTATCCCGGTCGACTCTCACGCAGGTGAAGTTCGCGTCGAATATTGAGGTCTTTGATGTAAGCCACGTCTCGGTGACCACCGCTATATCCACGTCATACCTCTCCAAAAATTCGAAAAACTCGGCTGATTTATTTTTGATGGAACGACTGTTCCAGTTTAGAACTTTTAAGCTACAGTTATTAGACAATGTTTACGTACTTTATCATAAGCTCAGGCAGAACAGCGAATTGCATTGCCTTCCCGGATAAAAATAACCATACAATGACAATACAATAATATAAAATAACATTACAATCTATTGCCGAAATGAATCTTATTGTTCACGTATTGGATAAATGAAAAATGTATATTGTCATTACAATAGATCTACTATACACCCTACATGCAAGAATTTTCAACAATTGTGAAACAATACAATCAATAGTAATTGACTCAGATTTGTTCGGGAAAAAATTATTTTTTCTATAGTTAAGATACATAACAACCCCCTTATTCTATTGCCGATGTCTCAACTAACATTAAATTCTATTGTGGAAACAATATCTCCAATTATCATCTTATTGTCATGAACAACAATATTAATTGTACACACTATTGATCCTATTGTATGGTTACAATACATTTAATTGTAAATCTATGAGAATTTTTTTTTTGGGTTGGAACGGCAGGCGGAAAGACGTTCGAACATTTCTTTCGCCAAGTTGAGGAACTCGGTGGCAGCAACAATCAATATTCAACTAGCGATTTGAAATTGGTTCACTGTTGTAGAACTCCTTGGTCCGAAGTACACCTTGAAGCCAGCACCTAACTATACATATTTGCGCCTTTGTTTTGATTGGCTTTGTTATTTGGACAGAATATTTGAGAGTGTGTTCGTGTGAGTTCATTATTAAGGGCGTATTATTAAGCTTGGGACCGAGCTTGGGACCGATGTGCTAGTACTGACTGAGCCAAGAAAAAAATCGTATTTGTTAGGGACCCACTGGTCTTAGAGTTAGTCTATGGTTGCAGTGAACAGGTCAGGATGTTGAGCATCATTTACAGCAGGAGTGTTCGACTTCAGCACATCAGCAAAATTGCGGGTTGGATTGACGAATGATGAAATAAACGTGTGACCTCGTCCTTGTGTAGAGTTGCGATTTTCCAGTTGTTCCTTCCTCTTCTCTAGGGCTTCGATGTAGCATTTCCTTTCGGGGCAACCCCTGTAATTGGCAGTGTGATTCTGCTTGCAGTTAGCACAGCGAATTTGTTCCCGTGTTCCATTCACATCTGCTGCTACAGGTATGCGAGATGGTATGATGCATTCGGAGGTCAGGTGGAACTCACCGCATTTTACACATTTTGCTTCAAGATTGCAGTTTCTCATCCCATGTCCGAACTGCTGGCATCTGAAGCATTGTATCGCATCCGTTGTCCTGCGGGTGTAGAAGCGCCATCCAACGATAACATTGAACAGCGCTTTCGTATTTTGTAGTTCCTGTAGCCGCATTGTACTTTTTTCGAAGGTCAGAAGGTAAAGTGCACTATCTCCTTTAGTATGCAATAATTTAACATCCAGAGGTGTGATTTTGTTGCGTTTCACTTCTGCTTTGACCTCCTCTAAGTCAAACCATGGTGTTACATCATTTGTTCCATGGGTATAAAACTTAACATTCTCGGATTTCAGTGCATCGACAATGGTTGTGAAGTGTTGTTTACACTTCGTTATAATCTGGATTTTTTCCCTGCTCATCCTCAACGTGTAGTCCCCGGAAACAATACCCAGCGATGCCATCATTCTGTTGATTTCAATTACGGTTTTGGAGTACACATTAATGGGTGGACAGCTGCTTTTTGGTTTCGGTTGTTGTTCATTGTTTTCATTATTACCATCACCAGCAGCAGCAGCAGCAGCAGTATCTTGCGAATCATCGTCCATTGATAGAATATCGAAGGAATTTTTGGTTGAAACGTTAAACCGTGTGGCAGCGGCCTTCGTTTCGATATTGTGCCGATTACTGGTCCCAGGCTGCGTCGATATCCTACCCAAGAGCTTTTGCTGGTTTGATCGCTTTGAGGATGTGTATCGGCATTTGTCTGTTGTACTCTTCCATGTTTCTAAGTTTCCGACAACAGCATTGATTCCCGTTGAAGTTAGTCGAACTTTGGATTTGTCGTAATTTTTATGGATCATCGTATACAGCGGTCCACCGGAGGTGGCGTCAGCACTCGCTATAGTCGCGATTCGACCCGTAGCTGGTTTAACCAGATTGAATTTGTTTATTTTTAACGATTGGACTAGGAAATTTCTATATTTACAAGCGAGCAAAACTGGCAGTGCAAACCACTTGACGTTTTGGCTTGAACTCAACCGATGCTTTTTGAAATTAAAAAAAAACCTATTGGCGTAAACAGGCAAACCCAAAATATGGATAAATATCTATCAGTATATGAGTAATTGGAATACTAGGATAATTTATTTATGCGAGTTACTCTGAGAAAAATTTCATCGTTGTACCGACAATGAAATCATGGTCAGGATGACTATCGCATATAATGGTTTCAATAACCATGAAAATGGTCGAATTCACCACGTTCATGGCATTTTTGACCATGATCATGGTAACAAGGACTATTCCGACATTATAGAAAATGTTGCATCAACTATTTTGAATGGTAGTTTTGACCATGATCATAGTCGGTTCAAAATCACTATACTGCAATAGTCATCCTAACCCCCAATAATGGTAAAATTCACTATCAAATTCCTCTCTGTGTACGATTTTTTAGTTTTCTATCATGTTGAAGCGTGTACCTGAATTTGAATAGTTTTGAAATAACGTGTATCTTTAGTACAATCCATAAGGCCAACTGACATTTCAAATACACGAAAATCACCACATGGGCAGACAAGGCACGGCCGATGTTCATCTTCACCGCGCTGGTTATGATTCAGACACCATTTGTACGCGGTACAAAATTAGCGAACGAACCACGAAGCGACGGACCTAAATCCAAAGCCAGCAGTTCTCTTCCTAATTTCGGAGCAGTTTTTTCGGTGAAAAGCTACAAAAATTCTGTCTATGAGCGTGTAAAGTGTCGACGGAAGTGTCCAGTGTGTGAAAAAGATATAGCTTTGGTTAGATTTTGTGCGAGTTTTGAGTTGTCGAGTGCGATTTCTCGGGGGCTGTTCGTTCTCAAACTTTGGTTTCGGCGCACAGCACTACACAGTGAAGTTCGCTTTAAGCGGAGTATCGAGAAAGGCAACCAGAGACGGACGACGCCAAGCGGTAAGAAGGGTTTTATTGGATTTTCCTTCCCCTCTATTGTAGGGGGGGGGGGGGGGGGGCCCATTAATATTTTTAATTTTTTTTTTTGTCGAAATCAGAGTGTATTGGTCTAGGGCGCGTAATTTGAAAATAAGTTCTGAGATGATTTTTTAATTTAAATTGCTGCATATTTGGCGGGAGATGCCGCAGGGCTTGATATCTAATACGTATATGCGTTTTTCAAATGTAGTTAAATATGCTTAATGTCTATTTCTATTTGCGTGTTTTGAAAATTATAGTTTGATATAATTTATGCATGACATGGAGTTTTGGGTAATTATGTTTTTATTATTGTATTAGCCTTCGATGCAACCCTGACGCTATATCAGGGTTGTATCAGGAACCAAATGTTGAAGATGAATTCCAATAACAAATCGTATGTTTCCGTTTACTTTCTTTTGGTAGGTGAATTTTTCTTCGCATTATGGGCAGGGAAATTGACCCAGCGGATATTGGCAAACATCCGGATCTTATCCGAAAGGCCCAAGCGGAAATGACCCAAAGCGATGTGTTGGTCTGTGGTCGGTGCCACAATGTGTTCCACTTTATAGAGTTGTTCAAGGAACACAAAGAGCAGGAATGTCGTAAGGAGTCTACGTTGAAGGACTGTCGTGAAACTAAGGCCAAGGTGTGGGCTTTCCTTCTTTGGAAGGCAGCCCAGCTGAATACCGATGGGCCGGATGCCGGAGCTGGAAATGTAAATTCTTGGAAACTATATCAAACGTGGGTGAAACTGGAAGAATCCGTACGGGAGACCTGGATCGTGGCCGGCCGCACGATACAATCCTTTGCCAGGGTAAGGCAGAAATAAACGGAATATTAACCGAATAGAATCTGCATAACTTTTCTTCTTTCGCAGATGGGTCAAGGAAATTTACAGGAAATGCCTGTAAAAATTACAAAAACTATCATCGAAAGTGGACCGGAAGAAAAAAGTAAGTATTAAATTCGTTAAATTCGTTGACTGTTTAAGGATCAAAGAGTTAATTGTTTTAAACGTTTTTTTTTAGAACCACTGGTTAATGCGATCACATCGCCGCCAATTCAGCAGAACAGATTTGTTTCGAATCGTAAGCCCGACATCAAGACACCATCTCCGATGACCACTCCGACGACGGTCAAGGTGGATCCGGATACAAAAAAGCCTCCAATATCAACTCAGGTGAAAAAACCGGAACCGAACGTAATCAACAAAGCCATCAGGTGAGTATCTACTGGTAAAGTGACGAACGTGCAATATCACACGTATTTCTCTTACTCGTCCACAGCAAGCGCTCCGTTGCCAAACGCACTACTCCTGGTAGCGGCGAGGTCGTCGAGGAGGAAGTCGAAAAGATTCTTGCCAAGCGGTTCAACCCACGTCGTAAAGAGCACGAATATCTGGTCAAGTGGTCCAAGTTTGCGCACGACCAGAACACCTGGGAACCGCTTATTCACCTACAGACGTGTCAAAGTGTGCTGGAGTACTTCGAGGTACAATTGGCCAAGCAAAAGGAACAGCGTGCCGCAGCTGCCGCAAGAACTCTTCAGCAACAACAAACTGAAAAAGCAAAGGCTGCAGCAACAAGTGCTTCCACGACGACGACTGCTACTGGCCCGATTGTGTCTGCCCCGAGCGCGGTTACCGTTACCGTAGCGCCTAGTCCGGCTGTAACGGTAACCATGACCAAAACGGCTTCACCAGCGCCTTCATCGGTGGCAACAGTGGTGCCAACTCCTACTACTATAACCATACCCTTGACTTCTCCGCTTGGTGGTAGACCTTCGCGTAACTCGAAGATCAATGCCATGGACAAGGTCAAGCAGTGGGTTGGAAATAACATGATGAATCAAGGAGGGAGCTCGGGTAGTGAAGAAACGTATGGCAAACGAAAAGTTGACAGCGACTACGACCCCGAAGAGGATGACGAAGGGAGCATCAAGAAAATGAAAACTGATAGCGGGGCCGTGAATCAAGCATTAGTAAAAGCCCAACAAAGTGGCAGCGTCAAAATCGTATCGGTTGGAGCTAAGTCTCCTGTTAAAGTGGTGAATGGAGTCGGTGGAGTAAGTAAAAAGGAGGACGGCAACGCTGCCGAAGTAATTGTGAAAACAGCTAAGGATGGAACCGCTAGTGGAGTGGTCAAGAAACCAGGGTTTACGGGCGCGAAAAATGTCGCTGGGGAAGCTCAAGTCCAGATTGTAAACCGAGGAGAAGTATCGAAACAAGGCGTGTTCAAAGTGAATTCAAATAGCTCTTCACCACAGTCATCGCCGGTTGCGACGCCAAGAGCAACTCCTCCGGGTATGACCACAACTACGACTACTCGAATAGTTCGCAAAAATATCGGTGGAACTCAACAGCTCGTGAAGCAGGTCGTACGAACAACCATTCCTATTCAACAAGCTCAACAACAGCAACAACAACAACAACAAGTTGGTCAGACCAGACAACCTCTGCAAAAAATGGTTAACAACACAAGTCCAGGTGGCGCTCCTATACCGAAACTCACCACAAACATTGTTCAACGTAGCTCTCTGTCCCCAGGTCAGACCAAGCCTCCAGTTAATCGCAACCTTAGGAGCACACCCCCTTCAAGGAACACAACTCCCGAACAGAAGATCAATGCTCTCCGCAAACAAGGCCTAAATGTTGTCAAGCGAGTCGTTTCCCCAGCGACTCAAGTAGAGCAAAAACCTGCTGTCATCAATCACGATGAAGACGAGGACGATGGCATCCCGGATCCGTTCCCTTCAAATTTCCCTGCCCCTGTTCCGCCATCTCCTCCACGGGCTTTGACTCTTTGCCCCGTTACCGGAAAAGTACTCGGTCAAGCCGAAGGCGAACCAGCCCCTGTGCCCGAGGATGATAAAGCAAAACATAAGAAGCAACAGCAGTTACAAGCTCAACAGGAACAGCACGACGCCCAACAAGAGCAAGATACTCAGGTGCACCAGATTCTTACTAACGAGGATGGTTCCCCAATCATTGTGGCGGGAGAAGACGGCACGTTGTATCAAGTGGCAGGCAAGAACGCCGAAGGTCAAACGATTCTGATCGCTCAGGGTGCCGATGGTGAACAGCAGTGTGTCCTGGTTGCTTCCCAAGAAGGTGAAGCCGAGGATGGAAATGGTGGCGTTCTGACGTTGGACGCGGCTGTGTCCGAAGCAGTTGCCCAGATTGGCGGAGTACCTCAAGAGGTTTGTATTTCAGTTATTCAAGCCGAATTTGTTTTTGATAAGTCATGTTTCACAGGGACAACAAATGACCGAGGAGCAAGCAGCTCAGTTCAAGATGCAGGAAGGCGTAGATCCAAATCAACAATTAACAATCCAGACCGAAGACTCCCAAGATGGACAAATTACGGCTGAGGTCGTACAAGCAGATCAACCATCACCAGGTGAGTTTAAGCTTTTAAAAATCCTTTCGAATTATCATTAAAATTTGACATCCTTATTCATCCTATTCCAACAGGCGGCACCCGACGAGTGGTACTCCTTCTACCCGATGGAAGTTTCATGATGACCGAAGTCAACGAGGAACAGTATCAATCGCTAAACTTGGTGAATTAAGCTCAAACGTGTTTCTTATTAGTGACGATAACATTTTTCTTTTTTCTGTAATTTTTCGGTATGCCGTCTTAGGCATACATTTCGACCTAAATTAAGTTAATTCAGTTCGCGTGTCTTTAGTTTTTAAAAGGAAAAAGTCCAACTGACTAGTGTACAGATGCTGTAATGGCATATCGCTTGTAATAGTTAATACACTCTCAAATTATACATATGTATGTTTCAGTAGGCATTGTTTGTTTACTTGTATTTTCTGACAAGGAATGAGAATCGAAAAACTTATAATCGCCCAAAAATGCGGTGTGTTAAATTTTTACACTGAAGAATTAATATTAATATCCGGGAAAATTCGAATAAACATAAGTAGCGATTATCTCTAGACTATTTCCAATTACGTTAGAGTCTCCTGTTTCTCTGAAGGTATTTGTCGAAAATAAAGTAGTCAAATATACCAAAAATAAAACAAAAAATTAACTGTATATTTTTTTTGTTTTATTTATTTAATATTTTTTTGTTTTTATTATTTTTTTTTTTTTTTAATTAAAAAAAAAAAAAATAAAAAAAAAGTAATTAAAAAAAAAAAAAAAAAAAAAAAATAAAAAGAAAAAAAAAAAATAAAGAAAAACATTAAAAAAAAAAAACCTAATTAAAAAAAAAACAACCAACAACAACCGAAAAATAAAGAAGAAAAATTCAACAAAAAAAAAAGGAAAGGACCCAATAATTAGCGGGAAAAGTAACAGAAACACCACTTTTTTTTTTTTTTTTTTTTATGGGAGTTCTTCTGTTTTTTTTTTTTTTTTTTTTTTTTTTTTTTTTTTTTTTAACCGGAATTAAAAAGGGTTTTAGGATGGAAAAGAAATTTCTTTCGAACTCGATACTGAAGGAGCAATCGAAGCAACTCGACCTATTTGCAATCCAATCGTAGCAAGCTAGATTAAGAAATTGTTAAATAAACGTTAGTTCACATTCATCACTCAACCAAAGCGGTCACTCTTATACTTTGCTCCAAGAGGTTATGGGTCTTTACTAGCTTGGAGCGGTTACCGTATCAACCGATATAAATATAAGAGTGAAAATTTTCCAGTCAAGATTTTTCAACCGAAGATTTTTTTGGAGGATGGACCGTATGGGAATCGTGAAGCTCAACGGTGCCAACTACCCCATCTGGAAGACGAAGGTGGAGTTCCTGCTAATCCGGGACGACTTGCGGAAGTTCGTGACCGGAAAACGACCAGGACCTGGTACCGCAACGGTAGCGAATGCAGTTCTGGATCCGGTCGTTGAAACTTGGGACAGCGGTGACCAGCGTGCCCGTGCAACGATTGGCATTTTGATGGAGGACAACCAATTGAACCTCATCAAAAGGGCTAAAACAGCGAAGGAAAAATGGGAGAAACTACGTACACACTACGAGAAGGCAACGCTAACCTCGAAGGTTTCGCTTCTGAGAAACTGTGTGACAAACGGTATTCCGACGGCGAGAACATCGAACAGCACGTATTCGAAATGGAGGAGTTATTCGAGCGGCTGACGGTTACAGGACAGGAACTAGATCGTAATCTGCAAGTTGCCATGGTCCTCCGCAGCCTACCGGATTCTTTCAACACTTTGACCACGGCTTTGGAGACAAGGGCAGATGACGAGCTCACTCTGGATCTGGTCAAGTCGAAGCTGGTGGATGAGGTGTCGAAGCGCAGTTCCAGTACACAAGGAGAATCAGTTTTGAAGGCGGATTGGAAGAAGCAGATGATAACGTGCCATTTTTGCAACAAGAAAGGACATAAGAAGAAGAATTGTCGTGCTATGGCGGAGCAAGCAGCCGGAAGTCAGAGTAAGTCTCGTGCTCAGGGTGAGAAGCGTCGTTCACCGAAAGCGAAAGCAGCTTGTGAGGAAGTCCAAAATAAATCGAATCTGGAGTATTCGTTTGCGGCGAGGAGCGGATTCAAATCGGCACATTCGTGGGTGATCGATTCCGGAGCAACCTCTCACATGTGTGCGAACCTGGACCAGTTCGTGGAATTGGATGATAGTGTGCAGCAGGACGGCAAGAAAACTGCAGCGAAGGGAATTGGATCGTGCCAACTGGCGTTCTTATCTTCCAAGGGTGAACAGTTCAAAGTAACCCTCAGGGATGTTTTGTATGTTCCGGACTTCGAATCGAACCTCATTTCGGTGAAGAAGCTTACCGTGAAGGGTGCTACTATTGTTTTCGATGCCAGTGGATGCCGTATAATCAAGGATGAGAAGGTCATCGGAAGTGCCACATCGTCTGGAGGGTTTTACTACTTGACAGTCGCCCATGAAGCGCTAGCGTCGAGAGAATGCAAGCATACATCAAGTTGTCAGCACACGTGGCATCGCATTTTGGGGCACCGTGATCCTGATGCTATTCGGGAGCTTGAAAGCAAGAAATTGGCATCCGGAATCAAGATCGAGAATTGTGGCTGCCGTGTAGTCTGCGAATGTTGCCTGGAAGGTAAGCTGACACGGTTCCCGTTCCCGAAGAAGTCCGATCGCAAATCAAGTCAAGCTCTGGAACTAATCCACTCGGACGTATGCGGTCCTATGCGAACACCAACACCAGGTGGGTGTCGATATTTTTTGACCATGATTGACGACAGTCGCTATTGTGTCGTGTATTTCCTGAAAAATAAATCAGAGGTGAGCGATCGCATCAAGAAGTATGTAAGCTACGTGAAGACGTTATTAGGAAAAACGCCTAAAGTCATCCGTTCGGACCAGGGTGACGAGTTCCAAAACAAAGAGTTGGATAGATTTTGCAAAGAAGAAGGAATCAGTCAGCATTTCACCGTTGCATATACCCCCCAGCAGAACGGTGTTGCGGAGCGAAAGAATCGCTCATTGGTGGAGATGACACGCTGCATGGTCTTGGATTCACGTTTGCCGCTGAAGTACTGGGCCGAGGCTGTCAACACGGCCAACTATCTGCAGAACCGTCTGCCAACCAAGCCGTTAGAGAAGACACCGCTTGAAATGTGGAGCGGAACAATGCCGGATCTGAGTTATCTGAAGATTTTCGGATCGCCGGCGTACGTCTGGATTCCGCAACAGAAGAGATCGAAACTGGAGGCAAAGTCGAAAAAGCTGTCGTTCGTTGGATATTCCCGACAACACAAGGCATATCGTTTCATGGATCCCGATAACGACAAGCTGACCGTAAGCCGCGACGCAGTGTTTCTGACGTCGGAGGAGGTTCGGGCAACCGAATCTCATAAGGAATGCATGCTAGATTATTCCTTCAGACCTACTGAACCTGCCAAAGTTAATGAAGTCCCCGTTGTTACAGTGGATGACAACGACGATGGGAGTGACACCAGCGATGATGATTTCTACGGCCTCGAATCAACCATCGAAGATTTCGTCAATGAGGAAGATGAATCCGTGGAAGAGGCTGGATCAACTGATGGGCAGGAGGAGAATCGACATGACCAAGATCGTACACCGGAAGAGGCTGAACCAACCGGAGAACAGGAGGAGAATGTTGTTAGTGCACCTCGACGATCAAACCGGGCAAACAAAGGTATGCCACCGTACCGTTACTCAGCTGCAGCCACGCTGGTAGCGGAACAACAGCACGAGCCATGTTCCTACCAAGAAGCCATGAGTTGCCCTGAACGCGAACAATGGAAACGAGCCATGGAGGAGGAGATTGAATCGCTTCAAGAGAATGCTACTTGGGAAGTCGTCCAATTACCTGCCGATCGGAGGGCCATCGGTAGCAAATGGATCTTCAAGAAGAAGCTGGACAATAATGGTAACGTGATCCGTTATAAAGCCCGCCTTGTTGCTCAAGGTTTTAGCCAGAAGTATGGCAAGGATTACGACCAAGTATTTGCACCAGTGACGAAGCAGACGACGTTTCGCACCATACTCAGTATCGCCGCACGCCGTAATCTGATGGTGCAACACGTTGACATCAAGACGGCGTACCTTTACGGCAAATTATCCGAAACGATTTACATGAAGCAGCCTGCTGGATTCACGACCGGTTCCAAGAGCGATGTCTGCCGTTTACGCAAAAGCCTGTATGGCCTGAAGCAGGCAGGACGAGTGTGGAACGAGAAGATCAGCAAGGTGCTACAGGAGCTTGGATATGCGCCATCCGAGTCCGACCCTTATCTGTACGTGAGGACGTTCAACGGGCAAAAGTCTTTCATTACATTGTACGTAGACGACATGCTAATTGTGACCCACGATCAAAACGAATACGAAAGGGTTCGTAATTTCCTGCAACGACACTTCACCATCACGTATCTTGGAGCAGTATCGCACTACCTTGGCGTCCAGATTCAGAGGACGCAAGACGGCCAGTTCCTACTGAATCAAAGCGCTTATATCCGGAGGGTCGCGGCTAAGTTTGGTCAAGACAAAGCAAAACCGTCCCACATCCCGATGGACCCCGGATACCCGAATAAACAGCAAATGGAGGAGGATCCGATGCTCCGGAACGAGGAGTTCCAAAGCCTAGTAGGTGCTTTGCTGTACATTGCGGTGAATTCGAGGCCCGACATCGCTATCAGTGCATCCATTCTGGGACGAAAGGTTAGCCGACCCACTCAAGCCGACTGGTCGGAAGCAAAAGGCATGCTGCGGTTTCTCTACACAACCGCAGACTTGAAGTTGCAGGTAGGAGGTGAAGGAACACTGGAAGCCTACGTGGACGCTGACTGGGCTGGCGATTGCGTGGACCGGAAGAGCAATACTGGATTCGTGTTCCTGCTTGGTGGACCTATCAGCTGGACAGCAAGGAAGCAACCGTGTGTCACACTTTCATCGACTGAGGCGGAATACGTCGCACTATCCGAAGCCAGCCGTGAATTGCTTTGGCTTCTCAAACTTATGAACGACGTGGGATTGCCTGCAGTGTGTCGAGCTTTAGGAGGAGGAAAAAGCAATTGAAGCAACTCGACCTATTTGCAATCCAATCATAGCAAGCTAGATTAAGAAATTGTTAAATAAACGTTAGTTAACATTCATCACTCAACCAAAGCGGTCACTCTTATACTTTGCTCCAAGAGATACCGACCTATATGGGAAATCAGTCAAATTGATCTGAGTGGGTGATTTTCTCCGGTTCCGAACTGCAACGAGAATACATACAGATTGATCAGCAAAAACGCACAAAACTCAGAGTAGGAGAAAAGAAAGACAGACAGAAAAACACGCAAACGCCGCAAGTCTGGATTTCTGCGTGTAAACAGCGCATCCGCTCCCATGAGCCAATAATGTTTGTCAATTTTCTTACTTAGCTGAATGTTCGATCCCGTATCCAATTGCAAAAATGTGAGCAATCGGCAAGGCATAGATTTTTTTCATATCTGTAGAACCTAATTTCTTTTTAAGTACTAACACACTCACACACAGCGACAACACGTACTGATATACGTCGTAACTAGAAAATATGGCTGGCAAGATCTTTTTCACTGCGATCAAGACCATGCATCGCTTTTCGTGTCGCATTTTTTCCACGAAAACTCTTCGTTTTAAAACCATCAAATTCTAAGCTAAAAAATCCATTCCATCCAAAGTGGCTCCGATACAACCGCAAGCTAACAACACAAGTAACGATCAATTCACTACCACTACCACAACATCAGCTTTTCTTGCATTGCTGATTCTGCCGACATGACTACCATGACGACGGGGAAGGATGAAGAAAATTTTGTTCGATGGAGGACACTTTTTTCCATTTTCACTACCTGGGCCCACATTTGAGAGAGAGATTTTCGATGCTCAACACTGGCACCACACTCCGAGGAACACTTTACGACGAAATTGTAGGATATTACGGGTGAAAATAACCACTTGGATCAGCAGCGCTGCCCCACCCACGCG
Organism: Aedes koreicus; assembly: GCA_024533555.2. Lineage (NCBI taxonomy): Eukaryota > Metazoa > Arthropoda > Insecta > Diptera > Culicidae > Aedes > Aedes koreicus. The sequence continues at coordinate 64,858 of JAHHFK020002007.1, read as the reverse complement.
CACTGCCGTGAGTTGTTGTCGTGTATGGAACGGAAAAACTCAGCGAAAAGATTTGCGGTAGAGACCGGTGAGCAAGAACCACGAGATTGGTACGTAACCTCAACCGGAACCCTGGTCGAGCTCTTTCGTTCGTTGATATAGGCCCAAAAAGATGAAGGGTCTTGTCGGAAATTCATTTCGATACGATCAATATACTCACGGAAACGATCATCTTGCAGTCGGCGATACTCTTCTTCAGCAATCTTCAGAGCTCTCGTGTTCGTGGTAGTTTTATTGCGAAAGAAACGTTTCCTGAGCTTTCGTAAGCGATTACGACGGTTACGGAGTTGTGGTGTCCACCAAGATTGGTTAAACTGCCTTGTAGGCCGGTATGTTCTAACGTGAACAATTTCACGGATGATTCGATCAATAGTGCCGTAGAAAGCCGTCACGGAAACATCATGAGAAACGTGGTTCAACAGCTCATTCCAGTCTTGGGAAGCGATTCTCGCATTTACGGCATCATAATCACAGCGGGTGAAATCATAGTGTCGTGTCGAGATGTCTGCTTGGTATTCTTCCTCACGGGAACGGGCGTCCACAGTAACAACAACCGGCTTATGATGAGCGTCAATTTTTAATAGAGCAGATGGCTACTCGAAGAGATCTATGATACATGGATCACTTACGAACACCAAGTCAAGTAGCTTAGCGTTCGCGTTCAGAAGATTATCTACTTGATGGAAGCCAGCTGACAACAAAGACTCGACTAAGGCAAGTTCCTGTTCCGTTAATTGGCAAGTATCCCAGAAAGTGTTCATCAAACTGCCAGATTAAATTCGGTAGATTGTAGTCTCCAAAACAGACGATAACATCACGGGAAACGGTAAGACGGGAATCTAGATTTATTTAGAAAAATGCGTCAACGCGTGATTGGATGGTTTCCGATCAATGCGAGAATGTGCAAACTGAGGATTAAGGGTCGATTCTTCAGCTATGGCATCATCACCGTACACTGCCTACACGAAGGAAGACCCGATGACGAAAAAGAAGCATTCTACGCGCAGCTAGAGCAATTTTATGATGGCTGCCCGCAGCGGGACGTAAAAGTCTTCATTGGCGACATGAACGCTCAGGTAGGCCGGGAGGCAATGTACAGACCGGTAACAGGGCTTAATACCTAGGACAGGACCTGCCAGCTGTTAAGGCTGGTTTACAGTTCTGGAAACGCGTCACGGGATTTGGGCGCCTGTGTGTTTTAAATGGAGCCCGGGATTTGATTTCCCGTGGCGGGAATTAAGTCTACACAAAAATTACAGTTTTCCTGAAGTGTAAACCCAACCGCGGGATTTACTCCGGGAAATAAAATTCATCTCTACACACTACTTCTTCGGCGGGAACAAATCATTCCGAATTGTTTCCGGGCGGATTTTGCAAGTTTGAACTCGAACAGGGAAAAAATATTAAAATGGAGCCGAGTTCCAAAACAGTTTTTTTTTTCGAATTGGTGTGCTCGAAGACTTTGATGGGTTTGTCAGTCATGATAAAATTGATGAACAGCTAACCCAGGATGAAATATTGGTCGAAGAAAATATTGAGTTCGTTCCAAAAAATAGATACGCGTAGCAAAAACGACAGAAATTTCAAAACATTCTTGCTTGTACCAAATAACAAGCAAAAGTATTCCAAAAAAAATAGCTAAAGATGCTATTTGGCAACAAATCAGTTGTACTATTTCATCGTCCCTGAATAAATCCATCAGTGTCCAGCAGTGCAGGGGTAAAATCCACACATATTTATTGAAAAAAAAAACCATGTTAAATTCCACATAATATTCATTTGTTCACACTTTGTCAATGCTGGTTAACAGCATAAATGTATATATACATTGCTGAAATTACAGCACAAAAAAAATCAACAAAACTTTGCTGTTTTCCAGCAATAAAAATGTGGTGTGAGAAAAACGAAAAAAGAGAAAAAGCAGTGACTACTAGCAACACCGCCAAACCAACAACAAACTGCCTGCTTGTAACATAACTCGACGGAGACGGTAGAGGTGGTTGTCAAAGCGACCAATAAAAAACGGTCTTTTTGACAGGTAAATGGTCTTGTTTTGGCAGGTCCTGTCCTAGCTTAATACCGGGCTGCATACCGTATCGAACGATAACGGCCAACGATGCGTGAACTTTGCCGCCTCCTGTGGTTTAGTAGTCCGAAGTACCTTCTTCCCCGGTAAAGACATCCACAAAGAGATCGCCTGACCAACGAACAGAGAATCAAATCGACCATGTTCTGATCGACGGGAAATTCTTCTCCGATAACAGGTCTGTTGTGGCCGAGAGAATTTAGGGCGTCGGAAAAAAGTAAAAACACTCCGGAATACTTTCCGATAACATATAATTGTATTCACGTGTACTTATCTTCTTTGTTACAATGGAAGTGACAAGGTATATATATAATGGGGGGAGCGCAAGGTTATAAGTGTCAAGGTATAACAGTAAGCAAGGTTTACAAACAAAGGTAATAGTCATTCGCAAGGTGAATATATAACAGCTCTTCTCCCCTTATGATTTACTTTAAAGGTTCAATCTCTCAGGTGCTTTTACCGCTCGGGTCGATCTCCTGGGCATCTGCTGACACGACCCTGTTGATTCATACTCCTCACACTTTGCTGGAACACTAGTAGTTGGACGTGATTCTGGAACTGACACCAAGGCTGGCTCGGTTCTTGAACTAGATGGAATCATCAATGGATTCATAGATGCAAAGGTTTCCGGAGTAGTCGGCACTGCATTGCTACTCGAAGCATTCGGAGCGACTATTGACTGTGTTGGTGCATTAGGTAAAATCGGCATCTCTGGTAGAGTACGACTGGCTTGTAAGTTTGGTCCTATTTCACGGAGTTGGTCAATGTGGCGTTTCCATATGCGATTATCGTCCAGCTGCACCTTGTAGAGAAGCTGGGGAAGCTTCTCTACGACACGGCCGAATTTCCATTTCTCGTGGTCCAAGAAATCACGAGCAGCAACTTTTCCTCCCTCGGGAATGGATCGAACTTTGGGGTAATTAGTTTCGGAATACGAAGGACCAGGCAACAACAAGTCAAGACGAGAGCGAATTTGGCGATTGAAGAGCATCATAGATGGAGATTTTCCCGTAGAAGGATGGATTGTCTTACGGTACGTCATGAGGATATTGCATAGCTCCGTGTGCATTCTTGATGTGTCACAGCGAAGTGCCTTCATTTTGTTCTTGAAGGTCGCTCCATTGAAAATTATGTGCGGACCATATCAGTCTCATTGGAAACGAACCTGTGTACTAAGTGACGGGTGTTAAAAATTATGTGCGGCAAATGAAAATCATACTGGCTCACATGATTTCAATTTGAAGCAAAAATTGACCGATTTTAGTGCCAATGTTAATAATAAAAATTATGGATTTATGTTCAGTGTAGAAAGCGGTTTACTTTAGGTCGGTATCGTGTTAGAAAGAAATTTCTTTTTCTATCTCAATCCCATGTTAAATTCCGTTTACTGAAACGGAAAAGTAAAGCATCGAAAAGAAATTTCTGCAGCAGTATCCACCTGAGAAGAACTAAAAATAAAATTGGAATTTGTAAGGTTTCCACACAAACTAATGGGAGCTGTCACTTTTACTTTCGGAAAAATATCCCGCTCAATTATTCCGTAAGTGATGGTGACATTTCGTTTTTCTTTCTAGAACATAATTGCTAAGGATTCTTATATGTAAATCGTAGAATGTCATCCGCATTCGTCCACTGGAATGGCAATCCGCATTCGTCCATCCTCACGCAGTTCTGACAACAACTCGGCTTATAGGTGCTCCCAAGGTACTCCCAAATCACGAACGAATTTCTTCATTGTTTGTTCCATGCGCAGTAAAATGTGATCGACTAGCGATTGTAGCATATCAATCGGATTCCATTATCACCCTTCGCCTGGAAATTATAGAAGCAAAAGAATTACTCACATTTCGGAACTACTTTAATCCAAAACACAGCCGACGTACTTTTTTTTACAGAAAACGAACACAAACAAACCATTTTCCTCGCAATTTTCACCCAACGCGTACGAAAGCGAACGGCAAACATTGAAAAATTGCAAACGACGACGACGACGACGATGACTTGCTTTGTGTTGGTGGATTTGACAGTTCTACAATTTTCTTTGTGAAAGAAAACACTTTTAAATTTTCACACTGAACCGAAACATAACACTTTCAAATCAAACGAAGAACTTTTGTTTTCGATAATTTTACTTTCAATTTAATGAATAATGAACACTTTTCAGAAGTAAAGAACAACCCAAGTAACCACGAAGCTGTAATAGCATGCATATATAGGGCATATGTATTACGTCTAGTGCATCATTGAAGTTAGATTAAAGCTGAAAAGGGCCCCACTAAGATCGAACTAATGCTATATCTTTTGTAATTGTCATCCGATATTAGTCTTCCATGCTATAATTCTCCTAGTGTACGCTTCCCTTATCACAGTTCCTCCATTGACTATGATCTCTCCATGAAACAGGCTATTCAAGGAGTTCCAGATCAACTTCGACTTATTTTAATTCCCCATATTTTTATTAAAAAGTACCAACATGTCAATTGCAATAGAAGAATTTTCACTGATGGGTCGCGCATTGATGGATCCACTGGTTTCGGTGTTTACAATGAATACTCATCTGCCTTCCGGAAACTTCAGGAACCTTGTTCTGTATATGTTGCTGAGCTGGCAGCAATCAATTTCGCATTGGGGATAATCTCCGACATGCCCATAGACCATTATTTCATCTTCTCGGATAGTCTCAGTTCTATTGAGGCCCTCCGGTCGATGAAAGCAGTGAAGCACTCATCTTACTTTCTTTCAAAAATAAGGGAGCAGATGTGTGCGTTGGTCGAGAGATCATTTAGAATTACCTTTGCATGGGTCCCCTCACATTGCTCAATTCCAGGCAATGAGAAGGCGGACTCGCTAGCAAAGGTGGGCGCAAAAGAAGGCGAGATTTTTGAAAGAAGAATTTCACATGATGAATTTTTCCCATTAGTACGTCAGAGTTCTCTTCAAAGTTGGCAAAACGATTGGACAAGTAATTCTCTTGGGCGGTGGTTACATTCCATTATTCCAAATGTTTCGTCGAGATCGTGCTTCAAAGGTCTGGATTTAAGTCGCGGTTTCATTCGTGTGACTTATGTCCAACCACTACTCGCTAGACGCACATCTCTACAGAATAAACCTCGTCGATAGCAATGTATGTAGGTGCGGAACCGGTTATGATGACATCGATCACGCAGTTTGGCATTGCCCGGGTAATGATGCCTCCAGAACACGACTATTGGATACCCTAGTGGCCCGAGGTAGACAACCCTCCCGGGAGGTAAGAGATGTTTTGGGAATGCGTGATCTCCCCTACATGCAAGCGATTTACGAATTCCTTTGTTTGTCTGATCTAAGAGTGTAATGTCATCACCCCCTTCCCTCCAGTCTAGTAAATTCCCTGCCATTGTGTCCCAGTTATATTATCCTTTTGTTTCCGTGCTACTTGTACCTGCCCAGCAAGCAGTGGTCACCCATTTGCAGCTTAGTTCCTGAAAGGGACTACAGGGACCAAGGATTTGGTAGATGTTGCAACCATGAGCAGCAAATAATACCTTCAATAAGTAACCTACCTAGCCCCTTCCAAACGATATTGTGACCTATTAACCTCGAGCTAGCCACGAGTAATTGGCACCCCATTTTACTAAAATTGGAAAATTATACATTGTAAATAACAATATTGAATATCGGCTCCGTAAAGTGTTACACACGCCTGAGCCTAGCAAATAAACGAACTAATTAAAAAAATAAAAAAAATAGTAAAAACAGAAAAAAAAAAAAAAAAACAACAAAAATAAAATAAAAAAAAAAAAAATATCAATTTTAATTATTCATGATTTAAAAAAAAAAACATTTTCAATTGATCTGCATGGAACAAAATGTCACCTTCACTTACGGAATAAGTGACGCTAAGCGCAAGCATACTAAAGTGCCATTTAGATCAAAGGACTGCAAGTAAGAAGTAAAATCATTTGGAGGAAAATAAACCATCAATCCTCTGCATGTGCCAGAAAGGGAAAGGTGATTAAACGGCAAAAACCTAATAATCGAGCGGAATATTTTTTTTCCGAAAGTATAAGTGTCAGCTCCCGTTTGTTTGAATGGAAACCTTACAAATTCCAATTATTCTATACTTCTCCGTTTCAATAACGGAATTGTACATGGGATTGAGATAGAAAAAGAAATTTTTTTTGAACACGATACTAACCTAAAAGGTGTAAAAATACGAGTACGTTGCTCACACCACGAAATAAGTACGTGTCTGAGTCAATTTTTATCCACTGTGTATCGTGTTTGAAAGAAATTTCTTTTTCTATCCAAAACCCATGTTAAATTCCGTTTACTGAAACGGAAAAATTCGGAATCGAAAAGAAATTTCTGCAGCAGTGTCCACCTGAAAAGAAAGAAAAATAAAATTGGAATTTGTAAAGTTTCCACTTATGGGAGCTGCCACTTTTACTTGCGGAAAAATATTCCGCTCGACTATTCCGTAAGTGAAATTGACATTTCGTGCCATGTACATCAATTGTCAAAATTCCGCTTGGTAATATTGAACAAAATTCCGTAACCTCTATGTTGTATTAAGTGACGGGTATTAAAAATTATGTGCAGCAAATGAAAATCATACTGGCTCACATGATTCCAATTCGAAGCAAAAATTGACCGATTTAAGTGCCAATTTTAATAATAAAAATTATTGATTTATTTGCAGTGTACTTTTTAAGTCGATACTGACCTGTAGAGGTGGAAATTGGTACGTTGAAATCGCACAGAGGCGATACGATGAGTTTTACTCGGGATTACTTTCAAATTTAGCCTCGTTTTTAGTACATGGCTCCCTCACCCACCACCGTAAGAGTGCAGCCAAAATCTGTAACGTCAAAGTTGTGCAAACACCGCAAAATTCGCCTCTTGCGCACCGAATGCGTTTCAATCATCATCATCATTTCCATCATCACGGACGGCGAGCCGGACTAGAAAAAGGCAGCCAACGAAGTTGTCCACTTGTCAATTTTCACTCGCATCATCACCATCGCGCTGTTTGTCGGACGTGGTTTTTCGGAGAATACGTAGTTTTCTGCATTCCGTTTTGCAATCTATTGTGATTCACCGTGACGCGGCGGTAGTTTGACTACAAAAGATCGGTCGAATTCGGCGAGGAAACTAGTGTTTTACCGACAGTTTTGCTGTTTTGCAGAGTCGTGACGGACCAGGGAAAAGGCGTTTCACAGCAGCAGGTGCGTGTGTATGTGTGTTTGTGCATAGAACAGTACTGTGCTGGTGGAAAAAATAGTGCAAAGTGTACGGCGGCTGTCGGCAGGGTTATCCATAGATACGAGGAAGAACGAGAAAAGTTACTGATCCTCCCACATCTGGGGTATCGATGGTCTGAAGGGAACGAAAACATCTAGGGAATTAAAAGTGATTGCAGATTGCAGTTAATTTTATAACTTCGGTGAGTAAGGTCGGCGATGAATAACTGTTAAATTTTGGTTGAGTGTACAATATGGTAGAATTTTGCCTTCGCTTCATTGTGATGAGTGCATTGGTTTTCTAGGGTGTATCGTAGCTCGAGAAAAATTAGCGTTATCGAAACTACTTTCTATAGAGGGCATACCTACATGAGTTAAATTTCAAAAATCTTATTTGATATTATTTCGATCGGATTCAAAAGAAAACTACAAATTCTCGCGTAACATGAGAAAAGGGACTATCCTTGATGATCAAGTTTTTTCGTCGATTTTAGCTATGGTTTTCCACAAACGAATTCGGGTAACTCTACTTGCAACTTATAGCAAATTCGATTTTGATCCAGTTCCAAACTGGACCGGGTATCGTTATTGGTTATATCGACAAAGATTTTACATTAGGTTCTAACTGACAAACGTAAACAATGGCTTTTTTCGTGTATATCTCGTCATTGAAAACTCGCCTAATCAATCTATCCATTTCGAAGAGGAAGAGTTCACCTACTCCGTTAGAATTGGAGGCTTACATGGGTAGCCTTTGTGCCACGAGAAATTTACGGAAGAAGCCATTGTTTACGTTTGTTAGTAAGGGGCTATTCATAAACCACGTAGACTTTTTTGGGGGAGGGGGGGGGGGGGTTTGACCAAAGTCTACGCTCCATACGAAAATTCAAAAAATTGAATGGAGAAAGTCTACGAGGGGGGAGGGGGGGGGGGTCTGAGATTTTCAAAAATAAGTCTACGTGGTTTATGAACCCTAATGAAAAATGTTTGTCGATATGTTCTGACAAACGTTAGTTTACCCCTACTTCAGTTAAAGGTTCACACTTGCTCGAAGATTGGAAATAAACGAATAATTCGACATTACAGAATGTGAACTTGTACTTTCAACCATAAATTCTAGGGATTTTTTTCATGAGGACGAATCATACATCGAGAGACTCTGTTTATTTTCTCTTTCATTCATAACTAAATTGTCTAATGTGCTAGCCAGCATCTGTGTCTTTTGATCTGTGCTGAACTCTCCATAAAAGCATAACTGTCCCATATGGATTTTTTTTTATCGAAAAAGAGTTACCCGTTGGTATCTATTGTTCATCACCGATATTGTGCACTGGGCTCTGAAAGTACCATGTTTTGTGCATAACATGTCGTTTAAATACCAAAACAAGGTTGTCCCATCCATAACAGCCTAAGAGCCTGTTCATAAACCACGTACTCATTTTTGAAAATCTCAAACACCCCTCCCTCCTCGTAGACTTTTCTCCACTCCATTTTTTGAATTTTTTTTTGGAGCGTAGACTTTGGTCAAACCCTCCCCCCCCCCCCAGAAAAGTCTACGTAGTTTATGAATTGCCCCTAAACAGAAATAAATTTTCAACAGCGTTTTTCTCGACTTGCAGTTTTTTTTTCCCAGATTGAAAAAATATGCTTTTATAGGCAGGAAAGAACTCATCGAATGGTTTTTGATGGCGTTGTTAATGATGAAAGTAGAGAATCTCTTTTGGGCACTTTTGTTCTGTTGAAGAAAAGCTCCTAGAATCAATCCATGAAGTGGTTTTTCTCACAAAATTAAATTTTCAGTCACGTTCTAGTTCCTCATGCTATTCCTCCTCTGGCCAACTGCCAAATGAACTTGGCCAGATATGACAATGTGGACCTCGGCACTTGGTGTGATCAGCATAGGTTGCTTGTTGAATCAAATCCAAAACAGATCACTTCCCCTTGGTTAATTACAAAAATTGTTTAATACAGAAGTAGTCAATTTCGTGGTTATAATCAGCTTTGTAACAAGTAATGTTAGTGTACTACATCCCTCTTCTATTATCAATTAGTAAAATGGTATATTATTAATTTATATACCACACAAATTAAGAACTTTAAAACTCAATTTACTTTGATGTTTCAAATATTTCAAAAGCAGTTTTATCCGACGAACGTCATAAGCTTGCTTTCCTTTTACAATTCTAAACGAAATGATACTAGCTTTTTGTAATCTGATATGATGGGGATTTCAACTAGACGGATTGTTCACATCATTGTTGGAAGTGAAAGATGATATCTTCTATCTTCAAATCTTTAAATGAACTGTTGCAATTAGGATTTTTCTAAAAATCTTTTCATGATAAATTTATCTATCGCATCCCACCTCAGCGGAGGGATTTTTGAATATTACACCAGGCAATATTCTTCAGTACAACATGAGATAACAGCCGGCATTTATAAAATTTCAATTGTTATCAAGATCTCCGACATCTACCGGTGAACAGTTTGTTCTCCTTTGCTGTTGCCTTACCTTAGTTTACTAGTCGTGCTAAGTCCTTTATGTTCTCTTTTCTACACTGTCCTTAATCAGGCTCGCAGTCTGCGAAGAGTCCGCAATTCGTTTTCCACTTGATCGAGCCACCTTGCCCGTTCTGCAACACTGCTTATTGTACCTGTTCCGACTGCGATTATTATAAATAATTATTCCTTCCATTTGTTAACGTCAAGCTGAATACAAGCAAAGTATAATTACCTCTCATGAATCTGAGTTTCATTACTTCAACATTTGGAAGACATTTCATTGGCGACGAGGATTAATCTGAAAGTTTCAAGAGGAAGGATGGCGACCAATCAAGAACTCCAAGCAGCGATCCTGCGGTTGACTCATGTTCTACAGCGGTTGGCCGTTCCGCAAGCAAACATCCCAGAGCAAGTATTGGAGTCACTGTCGACCAACATCAGCGAGTTCTGTTTCGATCCGGATACGGGCACCACATTCGAAAAGTGGTTCGCCCGGTACACTGATCTCTTCGAAAGAGACGCACGTAGTCTGGACGATGCAGCCAAGGTTCGACTCCTGCTCCAGAAGTTGGACACGTCCTCTTACAGTCGCTACGTCAACTACTTCTTTCCGAAGCTGCCGAAGGAAGTCACGTTCGCCGAAACCGTTAAGAAACCCTGAACAAGATCTTCGGCAGGCAAACCTCCGTTTTCCACAAGCGCTATCAATGCCTGCAACTGATGAAATCGGAGTCGGATGACATCGCGGACATCCTGGCATGGTTCGCATGAAGTCCATCGCACGCAGTTTCGTTTCTGGCCAGGAATCGATAACGACATCGAGGAATTCGTCCGGCACTGCATGCTATGCTGCACTGCTGTAAAAGCACCCGTCAAGACAACCCTGGAGTCTTGGCCCATTCCTGACAAGCCGTGGTCACGCATTCACGTGGACTATGCTGGGCCTGTGGATGGTGTATTCTTCCTGGTGGTAGTCGATCCGTACACCAAGTGGTCCGAAGCGTATGCAACCAAATCTACCACGAGCAGAGCAACCACGAAGTTACTATCGCAACGTTTAACGTACCAGAAACAATCGTCTCGGATAATGGTACCCAATTCACCAGCCACGAGTTACAGACTATCTGCGAAAAACTAGGTATTCGCCACGTACGCACCGCACCTTACCATCCCCGGTCAAATGTGTTAGCAGAAAGGTTCGTGGATACTCTGAAGCGTACACTGCGGAAAATTCGATCGGGGGGAGAGACACTGGAGGAAGCATTACACACGTTTTTGCAAGTCTATGGGACAATGGTTTAAGGTTTGTTCTCAGAAAACTTCGAAGAAATAGGGACTTGATCCCGTATGTTCTTAACGCGTTACGTCTTTTGTAATAACTTGCGCCAAAATTTTGCAGTTAATTGCAAGATTGCTTAACTTTATATTTTATCCCATACACAAGAGGACAACATCTATTTACATGTAGAACATTAGTTTGGAATGTTTTAAAATGCGCAAAATTAGGGCATTAGGTGCGCAGAATATGAGTACTTCACGGTACGAACTCTCAAAAACGTTGAAATCAAGAAATACTTGATACAATTTATACGCATCGTACGCGCATAATTTTGTAGTCAATAACCTCGAATACTTTACTATTTTTCTTCGATGTTGCTTCCAGCAACTTGAAAGATCAATGACTTATATAGAGCGATTGTTGTGCTCGTTTGAAAAATGAGAGACTAAAGGTTACGCAATACGCAAGAATCCCAATTTGCGGCTGTTACCCGTCATTTTGCCTAAATGAAACAAGTCAGAATTTCAGATTGAACAATTTCCTCGAAAACCAAAAATATCTATTAATCCAATAGATATTAACTCATTTTCCCAGTCGGGAAAATTAGGCAAAAATGCGGGAATTTTTAAATTAAGATTGTGTGGTCGTCCTGAAATTGTTGGTGTTTGCGTTTAATTTAAGCCTCGAAATGGTATTTTCTACTGCGGATTTGTCGAAGATTGCCGAAAAATTATCAAACGAAGACATGTCTACCAACCTGGCATCCCTGTTCTTGAAAATAACCACCTTAAAAACCGCACGCAACCATATTTTCCGTGGTGAATTACAGCGCTGCACCATGACGGAACGGAATCGAAAACGTCACTTTTCGGCTTGAGTTTTAGTACAAGCGGAGCCGACCGGCGAAATCTGTAACAACTTTCGCAGGAGGACGTGGCAGCAGCGAGAAGAAGTGACCGCATACGCCAAACTGAAATAGCGCAACCACACCTCATTCGTCTGCCGGTGGTTAGAATGCGATGGATTGCATCGACGTCGTCGCCTCCGTCAGCAGTAACGTCGGTTGCGCACAAGAGATGGACAGTATTTTCTCTCTTCCTTTCACTTCGTTCGTTTCGTACGTGTACGGAGTATAGAGCTGGGCGAAGAGGAAAGCAACGAAAAGGAAAAAAAAAGCTCGGAAGAAAATTTCGCCGCCATCTTGACGTGTGAAGTTCGTCTTTCCGTGCGTTCTTGACTGCAAAAACTCCGGATCTCCTGTCGGTCGACCGTTTTGGGCTCGGTTCGGTTCCGTCGCGGCTTGTCCTGTGTCCTGTTACAACGGTAGTGCTGTTGCAGTTAAGTGGCTCGGTCCAACATTTCTCCAGTACGCGGTAACGATCACAAGTCCGGGTTCGGTTAGTTTTCGGCGTGTCGTTTTTACTGGGTGCTGTGAATGATTCAGACAAGCGTATTGTCCAGCAGAAAAGTACGTTTCCTCCGCAGGAAAAAGAAAAGCTGTGTAAGTGTGCACGTCGACAGATTGTTGAAGGGATTTCCCTTTTCCAAAGGATTTGGAAGCGATTGTGGCAGGTGCCGAATGGGGCAAAGTTCTTGTGCTAGATAGAATGCAAAGTGTGTAGCTGGGTGGTGGAAGTTCTCTTTTTCCCTGGATCTAAATCGACTGAAAATGAGGGTGGTCTGAACAGTGGATTCCGTTAATAGGATTTTTCGATGTTAGATTTATGAACAGATAGAAAGTCACAAGTTTCCCATTCAGAACGGATCAAGATTCGTTTTTCGTATTGGTCGGGTTGAGAAGGGCAGGCACGGAAGAAAAACGTACATTACACGCATTTTATTGCTCGCTTGCTCATTCGCTGCTGAACCAAGTCTTCCTCGTTTTCGTCATCCGCTCCAGCACCAGACATACAATAGAAGAGGAAAAGCAAAAAGGTAGCCAGAAATACGGGAGCAAAAGCCTCGTCATCGTTTGCTTGCTTGCTGCTGCTGCTGCTGCTACACTCCTTCATGGTCGTCGTCGTGGAGGCAGGCTCTGCTCTGGTTGAAAAGGGGGGCCCCGTGCTGGAGCAGTGCTGCCAGAGTGTTGTAGAAAAGTTTTGATGGTTTATGGTTTGCGCAATTTTGCTACCAAACGAAAGTGGGGTAATCAATGTTTTAATGTTTTCATTCGTAGGTGACGTTTTTGAGAAATTTACCAAAATTTACGCTGCTTTTACTATCGAAATTTCCGTCAAAAAGGAAGTGGTACCTAGCCAATATAAAAGTAAATATTTCGATTGTGATGTCAGTCTTCGCTTCGTGTAAATGTTTTAGTTTGCCAACGCAAAGCTCTTTTAAATAATATCTGCATTGAGCACCGTTTAGAGCCAACAGTAAGCTAATTTGCGATAAGAGTTCGAAATGTCGGGTAACCGAAGAAAGTAACAAAAGTGTAAAATACATACATTTGTAAAAGTGTGCATTCATAAACTCTTGACGTAACTCCAGTATATTCTTGATTTGCGCCTTCACTGATACCCATTTCGAGTACCCATTAATGAGTAACAAAAGCGCCCAATTCAAACCTATGTCGGTTAACTCATTCAATGGGTAAACCGTATGATCCCAATTTCGAGTTAAGAGCTTACACGTCAAATCTTGGGTAATTCCCCCTTTTATCGACGTGGTTTTCTAAATTGGGTATACAGTACTTATTTTAAAAGTTCTTAAAACTGGATTTTAAATTTTATGGTCGATACATTATTTATTAAATGAATCACCAGCATCTTTTGCATCATAGTTAATTTTTCAAAATATACCTAACTTTGTTGAAAAAATATTTCAAATTATGAAAAGGGCCTATCACAAGCACATGCTGACCTTTATTTCAAAAAGCCTTATGATTGACATAAACTGAACGCTTTTCTTAGGACCTTTTTAAATGTATGTTTTTTTTTATCTCTTTGATGCGCTCATTACATTGACAGCAGGTATCGTAATCTCGTTCCGTAGAATTTAAATAGATTTTTTTTTTAATTTTCTGATCCGCTCTTCCAGACTTTGATGTGTCAAATCACGAATCTGATGGTGATGAAGTTCTTCGTTAAACGAAACTTCATTATTGTTGGTCGATTGCATTAAAATTCTTCTTACGGTTTCAAGATTTTTACGAAGATTTCTCATCTTAACTTAGAAACGGTTTCGTTATCTTCTGTTGTCGAAAAAAATAATCAGTGGCCTCAACACAAAATGATGTTATAACAAGTCTTATCCCAAAGGACTCTTATAATTTCTCGGTAAAGAAAAACCTCAGAACGTTGGCCTCATTAAAAAACTGACATTTTAGTGGCATAACAAAAAAGGGCCACGATGTTTTCAATCTAGAATTAGGCGTTTTTCTTTTCTAGTTTTGCGGCATACAAAGATGTTAATATAATTTATTCTATCAATATTATATGCATCTCATCAAATTTCAGTCGTCAACTTGATTAAAGCAAGACAAACTGATTTATTTTTGAAATAGGATTTATTAATGTAACGTTCGATTTTATAAAACCATGTCCAATGGGCGCCTTTAGGATAATAACAAAACACGTCACGCATTACTATTATTATTATTATTATTTCTATTACTATTATTATTATTATTATTATTATTATTATTATTATTATTATTATTATTACTTATATATATTCCGTCGGACCTAAGGTGGTCTTAATGAATTTGTTTATGGCGGGGGAAACCCGTTTTGACTTGGCATAAAACCCCCATATTTTATGCAATACAATACAATACAAAAAACATTGCTTAATTGCACATTCATAAACATAATTAAAATAGACAAGATTACAAACCTAGAGTATGGTCAAAGTATAAAAAAGGAAACATCCATAGTTCAGAGCAGTCCTCATCGTCAATCAATTGGAGCATGAGCATGTAGCATGATTGACCGCCCGAGGTTGCTACTCCGTTGTTGCCAGTCAGCTGTTATTACACAGAGAACCAACAGGTGATGCTTGGGACTAACATACCATCTTCAATGTGTAAAAACTGGTGATCCCAAACTAAGGCAATACCGGCGCCAGCCTCGCAGAATAGCAAGTCAAGTAGGGAATGGGAAGGAAAATGTTGGCGTGATACTCGCTTGATTGGAAGTACGCGGAATCCACTGCACTTCCACGAGAAATCACTGGGATTTTGGATAACAGGATTGGGTGGCAGCAGGGTTCGTTTTGGTTAACGATAAGCTATCAAGTGTAATTAGTACCGATTTCCGATTTGAACCGATTTAAACCAACAGTAAGGATGCTATTGGGGCCACTCACAAACTGTGATTATGGTTTTTCATTGAGGAAACAAAGTGGCTTTTAATAATGCTAAAAAGCCGATATTGTCTGGTTTAAACCAACAGTATGGATGCTATTGGGGCCACTCACAGAGTGTGATAGTGGTATTCCATTAGGAAAACAAGGTAATTCATCTCAACGCTTGAGAGCCAACTTGGTCCGATCTACACCAAGTCCTCATCGTCAATCAATTGGAGGAACAAAAACTTGCTCATTAATATATCCTTCTCGTACTATCCATGCCATTCTGTCAGTCGGCGCTTGAATGTTGCCAGAGTACAATTGAAGTCGAATAGAAATTAGACAACGTTGAACTGAGCTGACATGAAGCGGACGGGGTCATGAAGTCCATATGATGAATTACGGGGTTCAAGCAGCAAGAAGTCCCGTTGGCGAAGCATTCGTTGAGCTGACTTAACAGCTTTGGTGAGTCAATTCCACCTGTAAGTGTATTGGCAACGAAAACAGCTTGCGTAATATTCCGTCTTTGGTCCAATGTCTGTAGTCCTAGCCCTGCATCTATCTTCGTATCTTGGAAGGTTCAACGGGTCACGGCATGGTAGGCGACGCAGGGCATATCTCACGAATCTTCTTTGAATTGCTTCGATCCTAGGCGTCCATGTTGCCATACCAGGCTCCACACAACATAGTTGGATTCCAAAATCGATCGCATCAGAGCACAGTACAAAGACCGAAGGCAGAGAGGATCTTTAAATTCACTAGATATTTTAAAGATGGAACCCAGCTGTCGATTCGCTTTGCTCGTAATATCGTCGTAATTCAACCGATAGGTTAGTGCCGAATCCAGAGTGACGCCAAGATCACGAACTTGATGAACACGCTGAGCTTGCGATGAAACGAAATGATGCTGCGTGTGTGGATGCTTAACGTTAGCATGTTTCGGGTGCACCAATCAGCAAACCGATTCTTGGACATATTATTTGCAACCGAAGCGAAAACAGTTTAATTAGTTTCTTTCCTCGCATTATTGGGTCGAACAATACGCATCATTATAAGAAGAGTTACGAAAAATGGGTGAAAATCCATGTACCCATTTTTTTTAAAGTCTCACCCATTATTTGACAGCTTCACCACAGACAGACGTTTAAGCAAGAACAAAATTAATCGATAACTTTGTGTAAATTTTCAAATTACTAGTCAGCGCTAGCGTAAGCAATCGCTTGTTTACTAAAGCCGCGAAAGTTCACTTAAACGAGGTGCCCACTGATGTGAAGTTGCGGCATCTGCTAGCATATCAAAATATCATGCCGACGTTTCGCCATACGCCACCCGCTATTGACACGATGTTTTGACGTGCAATGAGATGCCTTGAAAAAAATAAAAATAAAAACAGCGGCACAAAACTGACAGATTTGCTAGTTGCTTATTGTTTTTTGACGATTTCGTTTAAATTGAATTTTTCACGCTGATATTCAACCTTGAATGGCCACACCGTCAATTCACCGTCCATAACAGCATATCTGCACCATCTAGAAAAATAGCTAGTCGCGAAAAACGCTGTTGAAGATTTATTTCTGTGTAGGCTTATGGATGCACGGAACCCAAACACCCTCCTTTTATCGAATGAATCCTCCGTCGGTTGATATCGAGACATGGAAATCGCATTTTCGAATGATAGATGCAGGCGGAGGATTAATGTTAAACAACTAATAATACGCGAAGTGAATTGACCTCCCGTTCAAATTCGAATGCACGCTGTATGAAAAATCGTCATCCCAAAGTGGAACGCGTATTGGATTGGAAAAGCCCTATAACGAAAATCATTTGAAATGAGGATGACAAACATTTCATTTTACATCATTCGGTAAAAACCAATCAATCGCTATTACAACTGGTACCATCACGGATAAGGGATCGAAACCCGCTCACACTCTACGGAGTCACGGAAATATATTATCTGTCTCCTTCAATGTTTGTGCTCCCGTTGCAATCTTTGCTCAACGGTTGAGGAAGTGAAATGCATAAATTAATGTCGTTGAATTGTTTCATATTATTCATAAATCGCTAATGTTATACACAGTTTTGAAACAAACATCATATTAAATTTGGTTGATTGTCATACGAAACATGGACGATCGTCATACGGGTCTAACCATAAGTTTCGTTAAAGGGCGCAATCGAATTACTTTTCAGACGATCTTGGGATGATGTTTGGGTTCAGAAAAATTGTATGGACAAAAATTCTCAAAAATGGGTAAGTAGCAATGTACCCATAAATGGGTATGTGCATTTTTCGC
Source organism: Aedes koreicus (assembly GCA_024533555.2). NCBI lineage: Eukaryota > Metazoa > Arthropoda > Insecta > Diptera > Culicidae > Aedes > Aedes koreicus. Next base: position 47,143 of record JAHHFK020002007.1, on the reverse strand, counting down.
GATTATGGGTATTCTTCACCCATATTTGGGTTAACTGAACTTAGAGTGTAGTTTTGGTATTTAGACAAAATAAAACAAAGCAAAGCAAAGTATCGGTGATGAACCATAGATTCCAACGGAAAACTTTCTCGATAAAAATCCATGTGGGACAGTTATGCTTTTGTGGGCAGTTCATATCTAAACTAAAAATGGGTACTCGCCAGTATATGGCATTCCTAGATTTATCATCTCGGTTCAGTTCAGTGTTTTTTTACATTAAATCTAGACAAAATAGTCAAAAGGTCGAAAGTAACATTTGTAAACAATGACTTCTAGCGTATTTTTCTGGGATCTGCTTGCAAAACAAAAAGCATGGTTGACGTTGAAATAAGATTCGTTCGTAAGTACGCATCTTGAAAGAAAATTATTTGTTTCCACGCAAATTCCATGTTGAATTTATCCTGCAAAAATAAGCTGACAGTGTTGCCAGACTTCGGGTACCTCTGAAGACGCACACCGATTAAAACATATTTATCGAGGGAACAAAATTTTACCCTTTAGGCAAGGTTGAATAAGTCTTAAGCAAGAGCCACATGTGAAAATATGCTTTGGTAAACAAACCTTTTGTTGCCCATTTCTCGCCAACTGAAGTTCGTTCATACAACATGTAGGGGAAAGTTGCCCTTTCTTCTTGAAGGTGTTCGTTTGTGAAAAACGGGCCAACAAATGTTTGGAAAGGGTCTAAGTTCCAAATGTAAACAAACCTAAATTTCATGTTGATTCAATTAATTTCAGCTTAATTAGATAACACGTTAAAATTTTACGATTTTGTTTTCAATTCTTAATTATTTTCAACAGGCCTAATTCCATGCTCATCATTGTTCCGATAGGCTCTGTGACATGAAAGGGCTTATGTTTTAAACAAAATTCATGTCTGATTGTAGTTTTTTTTGTCTTAACTGGGCAGTGTTTATGTTGTTGCATATGTACTAGGAAAGTTTACTGGAAAATATTGCTGACTGTTAGTAAATTCGTTTATTATTCAGTTACAACCTGGATAGGGTAATGGGTCTGGCTGTATTTTCACAAACGTCCGGTTGTTTGTATGTATATTTGTATATAAAAATCTAAGTCATTTTGCGGTTCGCGCTGATTTGAAGTTCGGTTTCGCACCAATGAACGAATTCGATGTAAGTAGTTGTTTACAGCCGGTTCGAGGCTTCTATAAAACATTCAGATTCAAAATAAACAATGGTGTCATTGCCGAGTTGTGTTTTTGAAGGATGAGAAATTCGATCAATGTGTTTGAAATTGAGTTCATCTTGTTAATTTTCCTACTTTTCCGGGACACAGGGCGAACAACTGACCTGTTGTCTATTATTGAAACGGGAGAGTAAATCTGCAATCAATTAATTGTCCTCCTTTGATTCACTCAGGTGGGCAATAACCAAGTTGCAGTACATGACATAAAGTAAATATAAACACTCATCCTTCTGAAACAAATTTGTTAATGTTAACTTTGTTTATTACACACAATACGATGTAAAATAATATATAAGAAACAAGAACAGCATTTTAGCCTAACGAAAAAATTGGAAGAAAAAATTATAAGAAACAGTTACCACGAGGAAGAGCTCTTTATATTTAAATATCTATATCCGGAATACTTCAGCGATTTGGGCGTATATTGCTGACTGTTAGTAAATTCGTTTATTATTCGAGTTACAACTCTGGATAGGGTAATGGGTCTGGCTGTATTTTCACAAACGTCAGGTTGTTTGTATGTATATTTGTATATGAGAATCTAAGTTAGTTTGCGGTTCGCGCTGATTTGAAGTTCGGTTCTTTCGCACCAATGGTGAATTCGGATGTAAGTAGTTGTTTACAGCCGGTTCGAGGCTTCTATAAAACATTCAGATTCAAAATAAACAATGGTGTCATTGCCGAGTTGCATGTTTTTGAAGGACGAGAAATTCGATCAATGTGTTTGAAATTGAGTTCATCTTGTTAATTTTCCTACTTTTCCATGGGACACAGGGCGAACAACTGACCTGTTGTCTATTATTGAAACAGGAGGAGTAAATCTGCAATCAATTAATTGTCATCCTTTGATTCACTCAGGTGGGCACAACCAAGTTGCAGTACATGACATATAAGTAAATATAAACACTCATCCTTCTGAAACAAATTTGTTAATGTTAACTTTGTTTATTACACACAATACGATGTAAAATAATATATAAGAAACAAGAACAGCATTTTAGCCTAACGAAAAAATTGGAAGAAAAATTATAAGAAACAGTTACCACGAGGAAGAGCTCTTTATATTTAAATATCTATATCCGAGCTTTGACGGGTGCTGTTTTAGCAACCACTCATCACTGGTGTCGCCGCAACCCCCTCAGACACATCCACCAAAGAATTTTTACCTCTTATTTGGTTTTTGTTTGTTCCACGGTGGTCCAACCCCCCGTATCGGCGATGAAGTGATTGTTTATTAACGCATACAAGTCCACATCGCAAAGTGCTCCGGATATATGAAATATTTCATTGTTTTTTTTTTAAATTACTCCGCAGATTTGTTGTTACTTTACATGAAGATTAAAAAGGTCTAGTTGTCGATGTCGAAGTTTAGCAACCCACTGTGAAGATGTTTTGCAGACCAATGAAAAACGGTGTTCGAAGTCAATTTGAGTTAATAATTTATTTCGAGTTTGGGATAATTCTCCTTGGGTTTTGAAGCGTCAAAATCCGATCTGTGGTACACTTATTGTCGTCGTTGCATGCGTTCGGAGGGTATATAGAGATTGTATTGAATAACATGATGATATTGATGAATCGAACATCAAATCAACCAATCTGTCGATTTCATACTCCTGAAAGATATCCTGTTTTCCATGGGACACAGGTTGAACAACTGATCTGTAGTCTATTATTAAAGCAGGTAGAATAAATCTGCAATCAATTAATTGCCCTCGTTGGAATAAACTCAGGTTGGCAATAACCAAGTTGCAGTACAATGTATCAAACCGAGGTCGACAGATTGGTAAGAGACTCATATTTTGGTTTTCTCTGTAAGTTGGTGTAACAAAACACGACACCGCATGATTTTCTGAACTGTGTAAATAATTTTTAGTGTACAAAATCATACAGAAAAGCAAGCATGGCAACAGTAGCCACCAACATAACCACTGTAGCAGGCAAAAAAAAAAAGTAGGATTCTTATCATGAAAATGGTCAACTTTGCAACGTATCATCTATTATCAATAAAATTCACAAATTAACACATCGGTCAATAAGTCCCGGGCCTAAGTAGGAAAACTCATTCCAACGTTTCTCTAGCTTTTCGATACCACCGGTGTAGAACGATTTATCGACACCTTCAAAATATGCTTCAGTTTCAGCAATCACTTCCTCTTCTGAGCCAAATCTCTTTCCACGGAGCATCTTTTTGAGTTCTGCGAAGAGCCAGTAGTCGCTGGGGACCAGATCTGGAGAATACGGTGGGCGTGGTAGCAATTCGAAACCCAATTCGACCATTTTTGCGGCTGTTTTTATTAACTTGTAACAAGGTGCATTGTCTTGGTAAAAGATCACCTTTATCTTCTTCAAATGAGGCGATTTCATTTCGGCCTTCAAACGATCCAACAAACCGATATAACAGTCGCTGTTGATTGTTTTTCCATGTTCCAAGTAGTTAATGAATAAAATTCCATGCGCATCCCAAAATACAGAGGCCATTACCTATGTTTGAGTCTTAGGACGCTTTGAACGGCTTTCTGCGTCTGCAAGCCACTCAGCAGACTGCCGATTTGATTTCTTAGTGAAGTGGTGAATACATGTTTCATCCATTATGATGAATCGACGCAAAACTCCTTCTTATTTCGCGTGAACATCTCCAAACAGCTGTTTGAAACATCGACTCGTTGTTGTTTTTGACCTGGTGTGAGCAAACGCGGCACCCATTTGGAAAACAGCTTTTTCATACCCTAATGTTCGTGTATGATGGTTTAAACACTCCCCTATTGATACCTTCAGAGTGTCAGCCATTTCTTGCAACTTCACCCCCCTTCTTTTTTTACCCACCCTTCTCCCCCGCGTTTTTCCTACCTTTACTCTTTGCCCTTCTACTACCCTACCCTACTCGTTTGCCTTTTTGACTTCTTTTGAACAAAAAATATAGGTTTTATTTATTAATTGGCGGCTCTGGTAATTAGCCTGGGACATGACTGATGTGTTAATGATGATTTGACGAATTATGGAGAGTGTGAGCTGTTTAGTGGAATACCTGTAACTAGAAAATGAGACGAAAGATTAGTAATTTCCATTGAATTCCAACTACCTTTATTGCTTATCTTGACAGATACGCGCATTTCGTTTACAATGTGTAGACTTTTTCAGTGTCGTGTACTAATACAGTCGAGTATTCGTCCATGAAACTGAAGAAGTCTGCACATTGTAGATGAAATACGAGTATCTGTCAAGATTTAAATGAAGGTAGTTGGAATTATATGGAAATTACTAATCATTCTTCTTATGATTTTGACACCAGCATCTGATAGAGGTAGTTTTTAATTTCAGATGGAGAAATCAGCAGATTTGGATAAGTTGTGACTGATGAGAAATTCAAGTGAAATTTGACATGGGTACAGATAAACTGATTTACTGAGCAGTGAATATATTTTCAGAAGTAGATAATAGAAAGTTAGTTCACCGTTGGATACCCGTTCACAGAATGAAATACCGATTTCAGTGATCTGTAATCAGCTTAATGTCCCTGCTTTTTCCATGGGACTCAGATCGAACAACTGATCTGTTGTCTATTATTGAAGCAGGAAAAGCAAATATGCAATCAATTAATTGTTTTCGGCGAAAATTCTCCCGATGGTAATAACCAAGTTGCAGTACAAACAATATGAAAATCGTATGCACGAAAGTCCAACCGGTATATCTCATTCTATTTTCTACCTATGAAAATTTATTAGATGTATACTGCCGTGAAACGCATATCAGTCCCATCTTTGCTTGTTTTCCTATTCATATGGGACTGATATGCGTTTCTCGACAGTATAATTGTGCATTAGTAACGTTCTCACAGTACAGTTACAGTTACAGTGCCTAATTCCCTATCTACTCGTAAAAATCGCATAACAACATAATTCAGCAGTGTTTTATTAATAGATCTCAAAAGAATCCTGTGATTCAAGCTTTTTGGATTTTTGATAACATCCTTGGTCAACACATGGGTACAAATTTTGGAAATCTACAATTTGGAACTTTACGAAAATTAACAACCTATGAAAGTAAATAACTCCTTTTTTTGCGGCTTATAGACCACTGCGACCAGTTATTTGTTTATCCCGTATCCTTTGTTTAGTACATGTCGAGTTACTACTATTGAGAAATGATGGTGCATTCAGTGTTGTTACAGTAGCAGTTTTTGGTTTGTTGGCAATGAATCGAGTTTTATTGAAGGTCGGACACCCTATTTAAACCCTTTGAGGAGTGAGCTCAGAGGTTGGTTCCATTCTGATATATTTATATTTATTTGTTGTTGACATCAACAGGTTCAATGTGGCCCCAATGATGTTGAGAATAAATTAAGTTAAAGCGTAGGGTCAAATAATAAAAATACATGTACATAAATGCGGTCATATAGTTATTCAACACCGGAAGCACCATTGAAAAACGTCGGAAATTTTTTTTGCTATCCTGACGATGAATCCCAATGTCCTCGACGCCTTATCAACCACATACGAGATGTGTTGCTTGTGTGAAAGTTGAGAGTCCAGAATAATTCCCAAATCTTTTACTTGATCAACACGATCTATTGTTGATCCTTCGAGTCTGTAGGTAAATATGATCGGTTCTTTTTTCCGGGAGAACGTGATTACCGAACACTTCGCAGGGTTAACCACCATTCTGTTTAAATTACACCAGCTGGCAAAAGCTTCAAATTGACGTTGAAGGAAGATGCAGTCGTCAGTCGCACGAATCCGAAAGTAGATTTTCAGATCGTCAGCATACGATAGTCGTGGGCCTTCGATGACCAAATTCACATCGTTGAAATAAAGTAGGAAGATCAACGGTCCGAGGTGACTTCTTTGAGGTATCCCTGACGTAGCTGGATAAATGCCGGATTGGCAGTTCCCAATGGTAACCATCAGCTGTCGATCGGTCAGATATGAGCGAAACCATCGCAGAAAGTTGCCGCTAACTCCAAGTTTTTCTAGTTTCGCAATCGCAATTGCGTGGTTCAGCTTGTCGAATGCTGCTGACAAGTCGGTATATATGACGTCAGTTTGAGCTCGTTCAGCCATACTATCCGTGATATACGATGTTAAGACACAGTAGATTAGTGGTGGTGGAACGACCGGAAGTGAAACCGTGTTGATCACAACATAGATATTGTTTGCAATGAGAAAGTAGAGGCTCCATGACGACTAACTCAAATAGCTTCGAGATCGCGCTCAACTAAGTGATTCCACGATAATTATTCATGTCTCCTTTGCTTCCTTTCTTGTGGACCGGAAAAATGTGTGCAAATTTCCAGCAGGACGGGAACACTCCTCTTGCGACGGACATTTGGAATAGGCGAAGCAACGGTGTCAGTAAGCAGGTAATGTGTCTCTTCAGGAATACTGACGTAACACCATCGGGTCCAGGATTGTAGGACGACTTGAGTTGTTTTGCGGCGGTTGTAATCTTGTCGACGTTGATGTCGATTGTACTCAGAGCTTGACCGTATAGTGGCACATTGTTAGCTGCTGATGTAACGTGTTCATCAGTCAAGCTCTCGCCGGAGAAAACACTGGAAAACTTTTCGGAAAACAGGCGGTATATCTCCTGGGGGGATGAAGCGACTTCACCGTTTAACCGATGGTAGGTCAGACTTTCTGCGCTGCTCGTTTACGTGCTTCCAAAAAGTCTTCGGATGCGACCTGAGTTTGGACTGAATTCCTCGTAAATATGACGAGTAGCATCGACGGCTGACTCGCTTGAACTCACAATTGAGCCTGACGTAGTGGTTTTTCAGTGAAAGCGTACGATAGTTAGTAAATTTTCGCAACGCCGCTCTCTTAGTCGATTTCAGTTTTCGAAATTCACTAGTTTGCCAAGGAAGGTGCGACTCTTTGTGGTGGACTCTTTTCGGAACGTGCCTGTCAATTACATATGCCAAGACGTGTAAAAAAGTTTGCGCAGCGGAATCGACTTATTCAGGATCGAGGATGCTCTCCCAGGCTATGTTAGACAGCACGCCGACAATACTACGGTGATCGGCTTTCCGGAAATCGTATGACACAGTAGCAGAAGTGCCGTCAAAGTCTCGAACGTGGTTACCTTCCACGGTGACAATTAAAGGAGCGTGGTGAGGAGCCAGCTCTACTAGTGGAGTTGGAGCCGTAGAGATGAACGGAGCGGTGTCATGAGCGCTTACAAAGCAGAGGTCTAAGTTTCGGTTGTTCTCATCTACAACGTGATTGATTTGAGATAGCGTGGCTGCACTATAGTTATCAAGAAGACTAACTGACCCTGGGTGAAATACAGAGCGTGTTGGGTCTGGATAGAGAAAGCCGTTGGGACGGTTTCCACGATATACCAGCTAGATTGAAGTCGCCAAGGACGATCAATACTGATTCAATTCGTGGTACGTTGGCCTCGGCCACGTTCCGTCTTCCATCTGCACTGCACAGTTGATCGTACGCAACACCTTCTGTTCGAAGATACCAAAGGCGCGTTGTTCCTTCACGAGCAATGTCCATGTTTCGTGGCCGTAGAGGACTACCGGTCTAATTAATGTCTTGTAGATGATCAGCGGAAAAAAAGTGGAAGGAATGTCTTCAAAAACGTGCGTTGCCACTCATCCGAAAGCACAAAAGTCAGACACTGTTTTGGCCTGATCTGGCGTCGTGCCATTATGCACCTTCCATAATGGACTGCTGTCACAAAAATGGAGAATGTAGAAAAGGCTATGAATCTTCCAAAATGCCCGCAAATAAGGCTCATTGAAAATGGTACAGAAGCCGCTTACGTCGACAAATTCTAAAAGTACCGGGCAAATCGATGGAACAGTTGTCCATAACCTGATGAGGAACATTAAGACGATAGTGCGTGACCTGGCGAAGTCAACGAATAATTCGAACAACGAATAACTATATTACTTTTATTTGTGTGTTATACACTATAGAACTTTATTTTTGTAATTCAAACTCCGAAAAAAAATGCAAAGTAAATAAATCAGTTTCTTTTTCATTACATAATTATCGATACAGTCCTTAAAGTACAAGAATCGGTTAATATGGCACACTGCACAATTCAGTACTGCTTACTGATCATTTCATGCCAAAAGTGTATCAATCCCTTAATTAACAAATCACAATTGCATATCACGTAAGAGAAGAATGCGATTTTCGACAATGTTTTGGATTATGAAAATCCCTATGAAACGTTTCATTTGCAGGATTTGGGGAAAAGCTGAAAAAGGTCTTTTCAGGTTGGCTAAATTCTTGTCGGCTTTATTACTGCTGGCCACATTTCCGTTTGCTAAAATTCCGCTGGTTGAAAGGAAAATAAATTTTACTCTTGAAATTAACAGTGACTAACTTTCCGCTGACCGACTTCTTATTTGCTGTCTTTTCTGAGATATACGCCATGGAAATAAATTTCACTCTTAAAACCAACTATTTGACAATTAAATAGTGTTCCTAAATAGAGCGATTTAGATTCAACCCGTGATCGAAATTGTTCTGCTGGCTGACTTCTCGTTGGTTTTCTCCTCGCTGGCTGTTTTACTGCTGGCCGCTATAAAAATTGCCCGTCCGAGGTCCGGGTCCCTACCCCCCCCCCCAACACCCCCATCCCCCCACTCCCTCTTCCCCCCCCCCTCTCTCTGCTCTCCCCCTATCTATCGCTCCTTCACCCCCCTGGTGTATTCTTTCTATATGAAATATGTACACGGTGTTCAATAAGTTCGAATACAAGTTTTCATCATTGCGTAGGTATGCGCCATGTACATATTCTGCATTGGTATTGGTGTCAGCTTTAGCTTCATTCATACGCTACCGAATGTGCGCGGTGTTGACATTCTGTTAGTTGTTGTTTGTTTGTTACGCGCGATGAAAGAGTATCGGGACTTCGTAATTAAGCGTTTTTTGAACGGTGAGCGACCCGGCGATATATTCCGGCTGCTGAAATCGCATGGGGTCAAGCGGAACTTTGTCTACACGACCATCAGGCGATACCGGGAGACGTCCTCGACCAATGACCGTGCGAGATCCGGTCGGCCGCGTTCAGCGAGGACGCCACGGGTCATCAAGATCGTGAGGGAGCGAATTCGGCGCAAAAAGAACCGCTCAATCCGGAAAACGGCTGCAGATCTCAACGTTTCCATTGGAACCGCTCACACCATACTCACCAAGGACCTTGGTTTCAGGCCTTACAAAAAACGTAAGGTCCATGGCGTTTCGGAGGCTACCAGCAAAAAGCGGTTGGATCGAGCTAAGAGGATCCTCTCTCGGCACGCTGGTCAGGAGTTTGTTTTTTCGGACGAGAAACTGTTCGTGCTGCAGCAGCCGCACAATGTGCAAAATGACCGGGTGTGGGCGCCATCGAGGGACAGCATTCCTGAATCCAATATAAACATCCCTCGGTTCCAAAGTGCCGCGTCGGTGATGGTTTGGGGGGCAGTATGCAAACGTGGTAAGCTACCCTTGGTGTTTATTGAAAAAAACGTCAAAATCAACGCGGCGTACTACAAAACTGAGGTTTTGGAAAAGGTTGTTGCCCCCAGTCTCCGAAGCCTCTACGGCGATGAGCACTACGTGTTCCAGCAGGACGGTGCACCAGCCCATACGGCAAATGTGGTTCAAGCCTGGTGTCGGGACAATTTAACCGACTTTCTGGACAAAACTTTGTGGCCTCCCAGCTCCCCGGACTTGAATCCTCTCGACTTTTTTGTTTGGTCCTATATGATGGCGAAGCTGAACGAATACAAGGTCAGCACTTTGGATCATTTCAAGACGGTAATTCTCAAAATCTGGGACGAAATGCCCATGCAGTCCGTGCGCCGCCTGCGACGCGTTCGAGAAACGTTTGAAGCTCGTTAAGGAGTACAAAGGGGGGTCATTCCAAGAGAAATGTTGTAAACGTTCCTTGTAAACATAGCTTTCAATAACATAAATCCAAAAAATAAAAAAACATGTTTTCATTTTTTTAACAAATTTTGAAAGTGTATCCGAACTTATTGAACACCGTGTACCCTAAGGCCGTCTCTATTGACCGAGTTAAATTTAACTCATGTGACTGATGGGTTCAATACCCGGAAGTTTGACACAGGGGTGCCATTTTATTTCCAATGTAATTTGATCCGTTTTGCCGTACATTATACAACCCCTTATCGTGCACTTATTCAGTTAATGTCCATACTAATCGAGTCCGAGATAATTGCCAACCAACTTTCAACATGTTTTAATCCGTTTTTTCTTATTTTTTATTCTTCTTCTAATCTCAGGTTCATTCCAGATACTGAACAGGCTTGAAAGTCAAAACCATCCAAAAGAAGTATAAACCGAAGTAAACCGCAGCTAGTAGAGGAGCATCACACATAACACACATTCTTAGACAAAGGCAGAGAGCATCTTCCACGAAGATTCCCGCTTACCCAAAAAAAAAAACAACAACAAAGAACTACAAACAACACACATCCCGTTTGCGTTCTCCTTAGGTTAGGTTTTTTTTATTAGCTTGTGGATAAGTTGTAAAAGAAAGCAACACCCTTGAAAACAAAGCACCAGAATGGGGAACGTGTTTGCAAATCTGTTCAAAGGGCTGTTCGGCAAGAAGGAGATGAGAATATTGATGGTCGGATTGGACGCCGCCGGTAAAACCACAATTCTGTATAAACTAAAATTAGGAGAAATTGTTACAACGATTCCTACCATTGGTAAGATTCGGAAAAATGCGACGATTGGTAGAGCGTCCGGAATTAAATTCCCCCCACTCTTCAATTCCAGGTTTCAACGTGGAGACTGTAGAATACAAAAACATTAGTTTTACAGTATGGGACGTAGGCGGTCAAGACAAGATCCGACCACTGTGGAGGCATTACTTCCAGAACACACAGGTGAGAAGCGAACAGGATGAGTCTTCACTATCTGCAGATTACCCTGTAATGGTTTTCTCATTGCTTTGTAGGGACTTATCTTCGTCGTGGACAGTAACGATCGGGAACGTATCGGCGAAGCCCGCGAAGAACTGATGCGAATGCTGGCGGAAGATGAGCTCAGAGATGCCGTTCTACTTATATTCGCTAACAAGCAGGTAAGTCAGCTTACGTTAGAAACAATGCCCTGCTACTGTGCGCCGTTCGAAGCGTAATTGCCAGTCAATCTGCGCAGTATGGGTTCCATGTGCTAATTAGGAACGGATGACGAGTTTCATCTTCGTACGTTCACATTTCTTTATGAATCAGTGTCACAGACACAGATTGCTTTCCATACCAGCTCGTTATTGATGAATGGTGACGTGCTCGCGGGTTTATGTTATATTGGTACGGATTTTCTTATCGCCTTTTCACTGGGCGTTTTGAGGTTGCGCAGTGGGTTACAACGTTATCAACGTTGGGTATGTTTTTTCCAACCTCAGGTTGCAAATGGTAGTCAAAATAGTTCACGCTTTTGTTTCATGAGATAGCGGATGAAAGGCATTACACCGTTGTGTACGTTATGTGAGACAAAGAACACTAAAAAAAGGTTATTTATAAAATAATGCTTTGTTTGAAAAAGTTTGTTTGACGTTATGAAAGGTGAAAATGTACAGTTGGTTGTGGCATTTTGTCGTTGTGTGCTCGTGAAGTTTGAATTTTACACACATATCAAACAGAAAGGAATCGGGAATGCTTACACTCTCTTCATAACTAACCCTGGTCGTTACAATTACCTAGAAATAACGCGGGCATAAGAAAATTTTTGGATGAAAGAAAAACTATTAAATATATAAAATTTTCGTTGATTATTGTTGATTTTACAAAAATGACTCCACTCCCTATCGGGCGGCCTTACGGCAGTTGGTCAGTATTGCGATCAGAGGAGCACAGTAATTCGCGCCGCTATGCAATTGTTATTAGTCGTTAATAAGTTCTGAATTTTCATTCCATTGCTAGCACTCAACCAAACTAAGGGCCTGTTCATAAACCACGTAGACTCATTTTTGAAAATCTCATACCAACCCCCCCCCCCCCCCCCCACGTTGAATTTTCACCATACACTTTTTTGAATTTTTGTATGGATCGTAGACTTTGGTCACGGTACTAGAAGGTGCAAGTCAACGATGGTGAAACCAAAGATCGACGAAAATACCTGCTTCCGCTGCAAGAAGCCGGGTCATTTTGCGGCAAAGTGTCCGGAAGAGCAACGGCAATCGAAACCGAGCAAGCAAAAGGCTCTGTGTTCCATTTTTGCGATGGGAGACGTAAGCTCGAATGAATGGTACTTTGATTCGGGTGCCACTTGTCACATGGCACGGCCGGATCAGAGATTTGTCGATTAAGTGAGGATGAACCACAACGTCGGAATGGCGAACAATTCTAGCATGAAGCCCGTAGCGAAAGGTTCCGTTGAACTAGACAGCAACGAAGGACGAATCGATGTCAATGGAGTACTGAAGATCCCGGATCTGGCCACCAACTTGTTGTCCGTAAGTACCATTTGCAAGAAAGGAAAAACCTTTATTTTCACGAAGGACAAATGCGAAGTTTGGGACGAAGGCGGAGAGCTGGTCGACACCGGAGTCGAGGAAGGTGGTCTATACAGAGTAAATCGGCCGGAGAAGTCATTTTTGGCAAGTGGCATCGACGTCTGGGACTTCTTCACGAATGTGGTCTGAAGAAGCTGAAGCGAATCGCCAACGGAATCGATTTTCTAGATGGGTCGTTATCAAATTGTGTTGCCTGTCTGGAGGGGAAACATGCGAGGCATTCGTTCCCTAGTAGCGACTCGAGAGCTGAAGAATTGTTGGAGTTGGTGCACTCCGACCTCTGCGGACCAGTAGAGGTTCCGTCAATAGGTGAAAGCCGTTATTGACGTTCCTGGACGACGCAAGCAAGCGCGTCGTTGTCTACTTCTTGAAGAACAAAACCCAAACACTCGAGGTGTTCAAATCGTTCAAAGCTAAAGCGGAAAGACAAACGAGAAAGCAGCTGAAAATCTTGCGTTCAGACAACGGAAGGGTATATCTGAATGCAGATTTCAGGAAGGTGCTGGAATTGGATGGAATCCGACATCAAACCACGTGCCCGTATACGCCTGAACAGAACGGGGCTGCAGAGGTTGTATGCTGAACGATGCGAAGCTGGGTAAGGAGTTTTGGGCAGAAGCCATTTCGACCGCTGCATCGATGTCCAATACGTTCCCTGGAAGACAAAACGCCGGAAGAGGCGTAGACTGGAAAGAAGCCGAATCTAGGGCATCCCCAGGTCTTTGGCTCGGGTGTGATGACTTGATACCGAAAGCGAAAAGGAAGAAGTTCGATCCTAAATCCGAGAAGGGTATTTTCGTTGGTTACTACGAAGAATCGAAAGGACATCGAGTGTTTGATCCAGTATATGACCGTTTATATGTCAGCCGAGATGTCGTGGTAATAGACGAACGTGTCGCTATCCGCGCGGCAGAAGAACGAGTGGCATCGGTGGAGTTCATGGAGCTTTGCTGGGACGAATTCTATGATCGTCCTGTGTTCGGTGCAGCCGAGCTTCCCGAGGTTGAACAACCGAGGCCTGCTGAAATTATTGATCAACTGGGTGGCGATTCTGATGATACCGAAACAACGGAAGAAGCCATCGTTGTCGACATCGAAGATATCATTGATGGTTTCGGTATGGCCGATGCTCACCCAGTTGCAACACCAGCAGATCCTAGCTTCAAGTTGGACAAATCTATGGCACTCGGGTGTTTGCAGCTCAAGTCACCAAGTCAAGACAGGATATAAATTTTACCGTCAATGTTGTGAGTACAGTGCCAATCGGTAAAGAGGATAATCCAGTACCTAAAAGAAACAATCACCAAGAAGTTGGAATATTCGGCAAACGGTCCAGCGGAAATAGTTGGATACAGCGATGGTTCACCAAGCCAATGACCGTTCAGATGCAGCAGAAGTTTCGGAAGCTAATAGGCATCTCGGATTAGGGAGGAGTATTGCTATCATAGGGGCACAGTAATTTGCGTCGCTATGCAATTGTTATTAGTTCTTAAGTTCTGAATATATGTCCATTGCTAACATTCAAGCAAGCTAGACGATTAACTGATTTGCTCCGCAACAGCCAGAACTTTGCCCATATCCGTCGAAAAAAGGAAGTGGCATATTCTTCAACCCTTTGGTCGCCTTGTTGATCAGTACCAGAAATTTTCAATTAGGCGCAGCTTGAGGGGTGAGGAGAGATGACCTTCTTTAGGACGACTGGAATCTTCTCCAGCGACCGGTTCGCGTTATGTTCCGAGGCCAGAACACGACAACGTCCTTCGGGTGGCGTTTCTCAATGAAGGCCGCATCTTCTGGTTCTGTTCATTAACCACGTAGACTCTTTTTTGAAAATCTCGTTCCCCCTCGTAGAATTTTACATTTTTTTTTTTTTGAAATTTTGTATGGATCGTTGACTTTGGTCAGATTCGAATTTATTAGACGACGCCGTGCAACAGATCAACGTTGAGAGGCAGCTTTATGCTGTTGTTTTCTCGATTCCAGCTCTTGTGGACGATTTCTCCGTGTCGTGCATGCTTATTTGCAGCATGGTTTATAATCTTTGTGAATCACCTGTTTCATCACCAGTAGTGACAGTCTTGGTGGGGAGTTTGCAGTGAGATGTGAAGTGCTTCTCACCATATTTAACACAAAGTGGGGCAAGTAAACAATTTTGCATTCCATGCTCGAAACGATGACAACTATGGCACTGAACAGCGTCGGTGGGTTTAGTATAATACAATAATTTGAAATGGGTTTTAACTTTTTGTAGCATAGGAAGTTGTATCTTTAGCGAGGTCATGCCGGACTATTTGGGGTGCAGTGCAACTGGCGTTCGATGTTCTATTGCTTGAAGGAGCGGTCCCATGCTTTTGGCGGATAGTGCTAGTTACATACTTTGAGCGTATCGTTAACCAAAACGAACCCTGCTGCCGACCTTTTCCCAACTATCCAACATCCAAGCGATTTCTCGTGGAAGTGCAGAGGATTTCTCGGCTTCCTTCAAAGCTAGTATCACGTCAACACGTTCCTTCCCATTCCCCATTTGACCAGCATTCGGGCACGGTCGGCGCCGGTATTGATTCATAATGGGTCACCAGTTTTTACACATTGATGATGTATGTTAGTCTCAAACATCATCTATTGGTTCTCTGTGTAAGTACAGCTGATCTGGCAATAACGGAGCAGCATCAATCATGCTCATAGGAAGTTGTACCTTTAGCAAACATTAGCAGGTATAGTGAATTTTCCTTCCGATTCACTATTTACGGAGAAAAATCCTTTACCTCCAACGGTTTTATTCGGAAAGTCGCCAGCTATGTTTTTAGTTCCTCGATGTCAGTTTTTTGTTCAGTAGTTTTCGTGTAGCTGATAAAGTATGTATTTTCCTTCAAGGCTCCTTGCACCAGCTTGAAACTCTTATAATCAGAACGGTGACTTGGAAACCTCATCTTACTGCTTTCTGGTGATGTCTTAACTGTGAAATTCACAACAATATTTCGCGTACTTCCTTTGTCCCTTTGTCGATGATGGAAATAGGTGGCAACCGATCTTTTTTCGGCAGAGGTACACCATAGGACTGATTGATATCGACACCGTTAGTAACCATGTCTGTAAGCAGATCAATTCCTTTGTGAAATGTCGTTTGCTCCTCCAACAGCGTTGATGTGAAGCGAATTATTTCTTCGTAAACGTTTTGATTGTGCTGGGCTTTATTTTGTGGGTTTGGAGTTGCCGATTTGTTGTAATTGTACCGAATAAGGATGTTGGACTTTTTCCGAGGCATATCCTGGATTAATTTCAGTTCCGTGAGCTCTTGGCCATCCACCGTAGAGTGTATACGCGAAGTACCGATTAAAAATATCTGAATAACTGAGATAATAAATAGAGAAAACGAGGTACAGCACCGTGTTTGGTTACTGGCAACACACATGTGTGTACTCCTTTGGGATCGTTATTTGTGTGAATTCCACAACATCTAAACCTAATTTGCAAACCCTCTGACGGTATGTCGATAATACGTCAGACAAGACTCTCTGAACCTTTCCAGGATTGTAGTGTTATTTTCTCGCCAAGGTTTGGAGAATCAGCCAGGCGATAGATTGATGGTACGGTCAAGAATCAATCAAGAATGATGAGACATTGTTTCAAAGGACTAAAAAAAGTACTATTGTGGCAAGCAGCAGAAGGCATCGGTTTCCAAAAACATTTTGCAGTTCTTTCGTAAAGCAAAGAAATGCGTTCAAGGAACCGATATTGTACAAGAATTACTAACAATAATCATCCGAATTTACTTCTACGTCTGGTGGAAGAAGAGATATTTCGGTCACACCTCGCTTGCATACACCCCTGGCGGTGCGAAGAGTTACAACCCTGGTGATGTTATCTGCCGAGCTTCTAGTGTATCGGCAAATTATTAGCGGTTGGATCTTGGTGATCTTGAACAATTTATGGCGGTTCTGCATTTCTGAAATCCACCGCTTCCATAAATGCCACCGTGAAACAGTCGACAGCTTCAAATTGGTATACGATGGCTCAGGAATCGACTGCATCTGTCGCCCAAAAAGAAAGTGAGCAGGAATTATGGCGGTGAAGTCATTTGGGTCATCCGAATAGTACCGCTTCGATCTGTACCAGTACCGTCGACAGCTCCTCGAAAGTTAGCTTCTGATAACCGACAACCCTCTTCAAATGGTGTTTGACCGCCTCCTGAATTCCACCGAAGTGTCGACTTCTCGGTGGAATGAAGCTCCAGGCAATTGCACGGCCTCCACAAAACTCAGTAAGCTGCTTGATATGGTGCTCGTCAGCAAACAAATTGCTAAACTATTTCAGTTCGGATTCTGCGCCAGTAACATTTGTCGCATTATCCGAGTAAATCTTGCTGACCGTTCCTCGTCGTCCCGTAAATCGCCTCAAATCAGCCAGAAAGGCATCAGTAGTTAAACTGGACACAAGCTCAAGGTGAATGGCACGTGTACTAAGGCAAACAAAGAGACAGATGTATCCTTTCGTAATCATTGGCTTGCGTGCTTGGGTAAGAGATTTTATCAAGAAAGGTTCCACAAAATCAACACCATAGTGGGAGAAAGCGGGAGTAGACTGCACTCGATAGGATGGAAGGTTACGCATCAACTGCGTTGTCTTCATATGGGGTTTGCTCGGTAGCACGGAATACCATGGAATCACCTTCCGGATGGTATTCTTCGCATAGAGAGCAAGAGGGGCTTTCTGTCCCGCGTGAAGGTGTTTCGCTTGTAATAGCATTTGGTGGCGGCTATCGTACGACACGAAAGCCCGTTTGATTCGTCCTCCGACTCGGAGAACGCCGTCTTCAGAATCAATGAATGGGTTGAGGATGCCTAGGATGGTAGACGGTGCTTAACATCATTTCCTTCCTTGAGCGCTAGCAATTCCGGTTGGAAAGCTTCTCGTTGGACCAAGCGTACAATCAGCTTCAAAGCTGGATCCCTTTCTTCAACAGTAAGTAGCCCTTTCGTCAGCATCTTCTTCTTCGAGATAATGTAGTAGGCAAATCGAACCACATATCCCATGCTGCGTTGAAGCTTCTCGTAATTCGAAATCCTCTAAAAAATCGGCAGCCTCTTCACGGAAGCTGTCACAGCCAAACAGGTACTCGGTCGAATCTCGGGAAGTTCGCCTTTAGATACGGGGGTGGCTGTGCAATGATTATTACGGGTTGTTTCAGTATTGCTGGCCCATTCCACGATCGATTAAATTTTTCGATCGTTCACCTCGCGAACGAGATCGACAGGGTTCAACACACAAGTTTTATCGTTACATAACCGTTTAATTGTGTATACAGGCACGCCCCATACGCTGCATCAGAGGCGTCACTGAAACCATGAAGTTCAACGAGTTTCGTATCGTCATGCAGAATCGACTGTGGTATTTGGAGATCATTCAGTGCACAAAGCTTTTCTCGAAAACCACGCCAGCATTTCGCTATGACTTCCCGTACTTTTTCATCCCGGTTGAGGTTCAGTAATCCAACTTCACGAAAAATTAATCTCGCTGTTATAGCTACCGATCCGCAGATACCCAGTGGATCAAAGAACTTCGCATTTCACTAAGTATCTTTCGACAGGTCATTGGCTGGTAGTCCTCTTTATGTGGCGAAATGCTGAATGAAAAACAATCCTAGATTGCATTCCACACCACACCCAGAATCTTCACGGCTGCCCTGGCATTTGCATCCTCCAAATCGAATCGATGTTTTGACCAAAGTCTATGCTCCATACAAAATTTCAAAAAAATGTATGGAGAAAAGTCTACGAGAGGGGAGGGGGGGTCTGTGATTTTCAAAAATGAGTACGTGGTTTATGAACCGGCCCCAACCAGGGCGTTACAAAGGTGGTACAGCTTGATCGTGGGTGATTCAGTAGCGTATCGTGGCATCACGTTCCTGGACATGGATTTGAACGAATACCAAGCCTCGTAGGTCCCGTCAAAAGTGGGCAGTGGGACTGTCAGCGGGGGAATACACTGCTGCGGCATAAGAGCAGAAGACGTCGATGCAATTGCTAAGAAAACCGTAGGTGCTGGCTCCAGGCTTCTAGCAGCGCACTCAATTGAATCTCGAACTCCACGTGTCGTTGGTTTTGAAACGCATTATATTCACTGTAACAGTTCTCTACAGTTTCAGTTACAGTTTCAGAAAGAGCACATTTCAGGCAAATTTTAATTTTTAGTAGAAGTGATTGTGGCATGCTTGAGACGTTGCTGAGACGAGACTCTGGATGAAAATGGTTACCATTTTATCTATTATTAATATCTAAATACGTGCGAATCATTTTTAACATTGCATCCCCCTTATCTCTCTTTTCCCTCTCTCCGTAGGATCTACCAAACGCGATGAACGCTGCAGAAATTACCGATAAGCTGGGACTGCATTCGCTGAGAAATCGCAACTGGTACATTCAAGCGACCTGTGCAACTAGCGGAGACGGTTTGTACGAGGGTCTCGATTGGCTATCCAACCAGTTGAAGAACGCTAACCGTTAAGCAGATGGACGGGAAGAAAAAATAAGCAGCCTCAGCAAGCGAAGAAGAAGCAGCAGAGCATGATGGTGGTGATGATGATGAAGGAAATGAAAAAAAAAGGGACGAGCAATTGCAAGCGAGCGAGAGATCGAGACGCACTGCTATGAAGAAATGGAAGCGTAAGAATGAAGAGAAGCGGAAAAAGAAGAACGCCGTTGATAATTGATATAGGAAAAATACAAACCAACAAATAAAGTAGCGAAAAATAAGGAAACACAGAAAACCAACTCCCTCTTTAAAACAAAGAAACAAACTATAAAAAAAAACAGTAATAAGCAGAAGCCAGCCAGGTGACGTGTGTGTGTGGATGATCATATTGAAAAAATGAAGAAAATAATATAAAGTAATATAAAAATAAAAAACCAAGTAAAACACACTGAAAAAAAAACAGAAGCTGAAGCGTATTAAATAATTTAGCATGTGAGGATAAAACATTAGCTAAGCTGTGCAAGAAATATGGAATACAAGTGAGCTAAAATAAAGTGGGCGATTAAGAAAATTGAAAAACAAACAAACCATGTGCTTATTATTGAGTGTGCTACAGAACGACAGCAACAACAACCACAACCTAAACGAGTGAACGAAGAGGCATTATTACTCTATAATACACGTACATATTGGGCCTGGTTAGGAGTCTTGTGTTGTCTGTGTTGTGCATGCAAATATCGTTCGCAAGGATTTCCAGAATTCCCAAAATCATTTCCCTTTCTTCGCCTTCTGTCTCCTCGGTCGCTACTGCTTCTGCTCCTAGTACTACTATTTACTACTACCTACTACTATTACCTTCCGGGAAATTGTAGGGGCTGCCTTAATCAATATTATTGTTTAGCGAGAGATTTATTTCAACTGTGCAAAGGATTCGCTTTTCTGTTTTGTTTCACCTTTATTCATTGAGGATTATGTTGAAAAGGAAGTAACTATGCTAGTTTTTTTTTTATTTATTAACGCTCCTTTTTAGTACTCGAGCTAATGGCTAAGATAAAGTTATTAAGAAGAAATTAAACATTCGCATATGGATAAGGATCTTAAAAAGGAAAAACAGTGTTTCTTTCCACTTTGTTCCGAAATGTTTTGCGAGCATAACCATATTGGATGCGTCTGGATTGCTTTTTCGGCCCGTAGAAAATCACAATTGAATTCAATCTAACACACCCACACGGAAGTGCAGCCGAAACAACAGAGAAAACGAGAACGGAAAAGTAAGGAAGAAGATATCACTTTCAGTTTTTGAGAATGCAGAGTGACACGTCTTACTTTATGGATAAAAGGGAAAACGAGAAATATTTAGACTGCAATAACGCAACTGCTGAGTTAAAACAAAACGAAATAAAAAAAACAGCTAATGATACAAGCAAACAACTGAAACCAATAAAAGACGCTACCAGATTGAGAATTACAAAAAGGCAAACATGTTTAGTATGGATTGACCGTAACGGCTGAGAAAAGAAAAAAAAAATAAACAGAAAGGAACAGACAAGAAAGATATCCGCAGGAGACATCCGAAAACATTCATTCAGATCAGTTTAAGAAGAAGAAAAAAGAACAGCTACAAGTGTAACAGTTACGTTTAATTAAGATGAATAAAAACACTATATATAGACGAAAGATTGCAGGATTGATTTCACAAAAGAAATATTGATTTATTTTGAAGGGTATATAAAACGACCATTGTTAGTCCTCGATGCAAGGCACTGGCATCAACATGAACATGGATCTTCTGAAAAATGTTTTTCTTACAGCGAATGTAAAGGTTGTACGGAATCAAATTGCACCACTTTTGAATGGCTGTAACTTTTTACCCGTTGGGTATTTTCTATTTAAATTTTGGGTGGAATTAGTGCAATGTGTATTTGTTTACGCTGTGTAAGTTCCACTAGCAGATGCGCAATCGTTGCGAAGATGGAGTCGGAAGAACAGCAGCGGCGCAAAGAAATTTTGCGCACGTACCTTGCAAATCCGGATCTTTCTCATCGTGCCATCAGCAGGAAGCTGGGAATGGTTCGGTGTCTAGAGTTTTAAAAGGGTACCACGAACGTTTGACCATCGATCTGAAAGAAAAAAGTGGCAAAAATGGATCTCCGTATAATGTTAAGGATCACAAGCGGGTAGTTCAAGCTTTCAAGAGGAATCCCAACAGTTCAGTTCGAAATGTGGCGAAGACACTGAACCAAAACTTTCGTGCAAGATGCGAGAAAACGTGAAGGACTACACTGCCGTTATAAGCATAACTGTCCCATGTATATAGGGAATCCCATATATTTGTATAAAGGATCTGTAATTTGTGCACAGAATGATCGTCAAAATCCTTCTTGCGTCCTTTTTCTCTTTGCAGAAAGCGAGTAATGGCGCTATAACCAGAAGCCATTAAAGGCTAGGACAAGAGTTAGTGCTCTTGTCCCAACCGATAGTCAAGCTCTCACGCAAGAGAAGGCTCTACACCCTTGGCATTGGACCCTGGATACATGTAGGAAACGTCTGTGTTCCAGCCCAGAATCAATCGATTCTGAAACATGCATGCTGTCATCGTCTGGTAGGCTGGAATCCATAGTATTATACGTCATCTCGTCGTCAGCTGCAGGATTGCGTACTTGTTCCACCATTGCTGTCCTCTTTAATCTTTCAGAACTTCATATTCAGCATTCTCATCATCGATGACGCTCGACGCCATAATTTTGGCGATTGATTCTTTTCACCTGTTTCGTGAAACACTCCCCATCTTCCAAGAACCTCTTGTATAATGATCTGTCTGTACCGTGACATAATCATTTCGATCACGTTTTGATCCATTGGTTGAACTACAGCTGTGATGTTGGGCGGCATAAACATTGTCCAGATAGCACCGTCATCAGTCTTCATTTCATAAAATTCACAATAACTGCTCGCAAAGGGAGACCAGTTTCTGTCAAAAACTTTCGGATTTGTGGCACAAAATGTTCGAAAAACCAGGTTTTGAACAGAACGCGCGTAATCCTTGCATGCTTTGATATGACGTATTAAACAGGCAAATCTTTCAAATTTTTCAAAGGTCGGGCAACAGTAAGAGGTAATTTTAATAAACCGTCCATGTTTGCGCATGGCATAAAAGTCAGACGTTCTTTGTTTACTTTCTTTCCGGTCGCAGTAGCCGATTTTTTTCTCGTCAACGTATGGGTTGGTCGGCGTGCATTTGAAATACAGGCCGCTTCCGTCAGTGTTCAAGATTTTCCTTGGAAGCAAATCTTTGGAACGCATTTCTGTAGCAAAAACATTGACGTACTCGTTAATAATTGCAATGTTGCTTGACAATTTCTCGCCCGCATTTTTCAGAAGACGAATATAATATCTTTTAATGAACTTGTCGATATAGTCACGACTTCCAAACTTACCCACACTAACCAAGTCATTGAAAAAAATTCTCTGATTGAACACGGAGCTTATCCTGGCTTACCGAAATGTGTTGTTGTCTTTTTTTGCCAAAAAAAAAAGCAGATGTATAATGCTTCATCCATTTTGGGGGCTTGAAGGTCTTGCGATAATATACATATGCTTTCTCGCCAAGGGAAGCCTCCCGCACAATCCCATCCAATTTCCAACTCCAGATGTCTATGAAGGTAACATGAGTTCTCAGCATCTTCTTAAGTAGACATCTAATCAACACTTCCTTCCCATCCCATGCTGATCATAAGGACCTAGCCAGGTGTTGTGCAAAGAAATCGATGGATGAAGAGCCTGTCACGCCCAAGGCAGCACTCCAGGCGCATCCATCGTCTCTACAAAAGCCAACGCAGGATTATGTATGGTCGGAACATGCTATGCTATACAATGGCTTGAAAATAGTTACTTCAATATTTTTTCATTCAATCTCATCATAACATTCACTGCTAAATTTCCATAACGAGACAAATTAGATACAGATCTGTAATGAATAATGATAAAGGCTTTATTTATTTATTTATCATTTATTTCGTCCATAAATCATTCTTAACTGGTGGCCGTAGAATATATTGATTCATATAACGGTAACAAGCAATAAACAAGGATACATAAGGTTGTATATTAAGGGAACGCAATGTTGTAGCTGCCATCCAAGAAATCTGACAAATTCTCTTTCACCACCCGTTCTTATATTTTCAGACATTCTTCTCTTTTCAGAGAGCGGCGCTAATAATTATGAACGCTATAATTATGAACCATAGGGAGCTAGGGCTATAGTTAATGCTTAAACCGTTTGAAGAGAAATGGAGCATCACTTAACCTTCTTAGACTAGATGCCCCAACAAAAATGTTTGAATAAATTTTTGTTCTGTACACCAACCAGGGCATTCTGTTCAACTATTCTCTCCGACTATTCATTTCCTTTTTCCTTAGATATCTACTGAAGGCTACGTGGCTTTCCCGTGTCTTCTTAAGTTAGATATCAAATCCTCCCTATCACCAACGGTTGCATGCAAATTCATACAACAATGTTGCGCTAGACGGTGGTCCATCACACGCCTTATTTATAAATTTTTAAATTTTTATCTACTAGTTAAAAATTTAAAACTAATGTTACCTAGTGTTTAGGTTATACACGCAGAGAAATAGATATTTATATTAAAAAAAGTCACTTTGAATTCAAAGAAAAATATGTTTGACTCAGGGCCTAATTGAAATTTTCTTTGAATCAAATATAAACGTTATTAGTTTCAAAGCAAACATTTTTTTGTTTTTACAATCAAGCTTTCTTAGGACTGGATGTAGATTCAAAAATAGTTTTATTTGAATCTGGAATAACTCAATTTCAGGTATGCTTTGATTTTTCTTTATTTTAAGTGATAAAAGTAAAGATCAAGGTTTAATTATTGTTTTTAAACAATATTTATAATGTTCACATAATTACATTCAGGTTTTGAGACGTCTTGTTGGCTCGCTTGTTCACCAGGTGGTGTAAACGGAGAAGAAAATGCCGATTCAACTAACGGAGGAAGATTCTGGATCATGGAAAAGGAGATTGGAGAGGACAGCTGAAACGATTTTAATAACTCCGTAATTTCAAATTCACCCACAGCCAACGTCTCAACTTCAAGTTCCTTGATGAGAATCTCCGCCGGCGAGTCCATTTTGCAGTTTTCGTGTTATAAAATGGCGCGAAGGAGATACACAAATAAGGTCTGTATCATCATTAATCCGGATCATATCATTCATATCATTGTAACTTTTGAAATATTGTACGTAGGAATGAAAAATTTCACTGTGGTATAGCTGAGCGTCTATGATGAAAAATACTATGATTGATGTTTACATTTCATGTTTAGTATTCAAGATGGCGACGAAAGAAAAACAGGTGCGCGAGCGAATTTTGTACGGGCGTACGGCAAATCCTGACTTGTCAATACGTCAATACCTTGCAAAAACATTGGATTTGCCTAAATCCACGATTAACGGTGTGCTCAAATCATTTTCGGAACGTTTGACGGTGGAGAGGAAACCGAGAAGTGACAAAAACATTGGATGCGCTGATCCTGTCATGGACCAAAAGGTGAAAAGGATATTAACGAAAAACCCAAATCTCTCCATTCGAACGGTGGCTCGTAAAATAGGGATGTCGCCTGGATTTGTCCAAAAATCAAAACAACGTTTGGGACTTAAGTCGTATAAAGTAAAAACAGTTCCAAATCCCAACGACAAACAGAACTTGGCAGCAAAATCACGGGCTCGACGTTTGTACTGCGAATATTTGACGAAGTTTTCATGCGTTGTTATGGACGATGAAACTTATGTCCTGGAGGATTTCAAGCAGCTTCCAGGGCTGGCTTTTTATTCTGCTATGGCCAGAAATGCTACAGCTGAGCATTTCAGAACGAAGAAGGCATCGAAATTTCCCAAAAAATATCTTGTGTGGCAAGCAGTTTGCGCGTGTGGCAAAAAGAGTAAATCTTTCGTCACTACAGGCACAATCAACAAGGAGATCTATCAGAAATAGTGTCTGCAGAAGCGATTGCTACCCTTCATCAAAAGTCACAAAGAAAAACCTTTGTTCTGGCCCGATTTGGCATCATGCCACTATGCTAAAACTGTGATGGAGTGGTACCAAGCAAATCAAGTGAACATTGTACCAAAAACCTCAAACCCACCAAATTGCCCAGAGCTACGACCAATCGAGAGATATTGGGCTCTGATGAAGCGGAAGCTATCTGGAAAAAAGCAAGGAATCAAAGACATCAAACACATCCAGCAAATTTGGACAAAGACGGCTTCCACGATTTCTGAACTGTCTGTACAAACCCTAATGGACGGAGTTAAGCGCAAAGTTCGAAAATTTTATGCAAATACCGAATAACTATGTTTTGTCTTCACGAATTGTTAAAACACATTTCATGAATCTGAAATAAACAACTACGACGGAAATATAATGCAAAATTTATGTTTTATTCATGTTTTGAGGTGTCCGGATTATTGCGGATACAGACCTTATGGACAAAACATCATGACATTTTGAAAAGATTTTGTGGAAATATTGTTGATTGAAATACCCAACAAACAATCACTCATTAAATAAACATCATTATGGCCATTTAATTCAGCAGCGGGTTGAATAGTCTCTGAACTATTTTCAATCACAACTTCTGTTCAGGCATTATTCACACAAATTTGGAGAAGTTATTAAGCTGTCGTCAAGTGCGTTTGGACACTGCCAATTGCATATGCTTAAGAAGCAAGTTTACAGCAATGGAGTTCAGCTGATAATTTAATAACCGCTGTTTAAGTGCTGCACAGAACTTGAGGGTAATTCCGAGAGTCAAAGTGACCTTTGTCGAGCTAAGCGAGTTTTTTTTTAAGAATAATATATTCTCTCCTTGTTACCTAATAGTCATGATGAAATTTGTCTTCAACATCATTAAGCATATAAAAAAGCGGTGGTGTCTTTTATAGAACTTTTGTTCAACTTTTTTTTAATTCTCATAAAACTTTCTTTGGTTTTTTTTGTATGATTTAGTTGAACTTATTGTTAAAGTTAATACTGAAAAAGATGTAGATAATATTTTTATATTTTTGCTTCTAATATTGATATCTAGGTTTTAGTTATTATAATAGTTTTATTGATTATTGTTGTATAAGTGACTTTCTGGACGGCCTGCAAAACTCCTCTACGACGGCTATAACCTCTTTGTTTGATGAAAAATGCTTTCCACAGTGGAACTTCTTGAGGTGTGAGAACAGCCAGCAGTCAGAGGAAGCTAAATCTGACGAATAGGGTGGATGCTGCAACAATTAGTACCCCAATTCACTGATTTTCGCGATGGTTTTTTTAGCTGTGTGTGCCACGACAATGCACTTGATGAAAAATGATTTTTCTCTTATGCAAACCGGGTTCTGCAATTTTTTTCAACCAACTGGTCCAAAGGGTCACAATAATAATCAAAGTTAATTGTCTTACTGTTCCGTCTCCGTCGGAAGCGTCCAATACCAACGCACGTAAACCCACGCCACATTTGAGCGAGAAAATACACCACTAAGAAGACCACCGTGCAGCAAATAACCTGCAGCCAATCAGAACCATCCACATAATGACGCGCAAAAGGCGCACCTATATAACGGGCATGGACCGAAGTGCCCACCATCAGTTTTTATTTGAACATCACCCAGCGAGCATCAGCAGCAGCAGACAGTTTGTTAAGGAGAAAGAAGAGAGAAAAATAAATTAAGTTTTGTTACTAGCGTAGCCGTCGCCGTTTCCATAATTTCACCGCACTCATCCCTTGGTTCGGAGCAGCGTCAACCCCCAGCTCTTTTCAGAGCTACAAGAGTTGATTTTTCCATTGACGCTTGCCTCCTCCACCAACCTGCTGATACAGTCCACTGCAGAAGAGGAAAGTTCCCTCTCAGTCCGAACAAATACCTTTTCCATCCCAAAAAACTGACGCTAAAACCACTAAACCTAAACCTAAAATTTCTGGACACGAACTCGCTTCGGTGAAGAAGTGCCAGATTCACACCACACCTTACTCACTTGTTTTGATTCTGGATCATGGTGCTAGACCCAAGTATCATCCATAGTGATGAATCGACGCAGAAAATCCCTTTTATCCTTTGTAAATTGCTCCAAATGTTGCTCAGAAAGTCGCATTTGAACGTGTTTTTGTTGCATTGTTAGCAAATGCGGCACCCATTGTGCACACAGTTTTTTGAAACCCAAAACTTCAACCAAAATATGCCATGTTGTTCCATGTGCGATGCCTATGGTGTCATCTATCACATCCATAGTCGATCGATGATCTTCCCAAACCATGTCCCGTATTTTCGCTATGATTTCTGGTGTTGATGCACTTTTTGGACGTCCTGAGCGTGGCTCGTGTGCAACGCTTGTACGGCCACGCTTAAACTCCAAAACTCATCGGTGAACGGTTGGAAATGAACACGGAGAAAAAACAGTCATGTTTGAAACAACAAACTAGTTTGTTGATATCCAAACTGAAAAATAGTTGTTTTAAAAATCTGTTTTGTGATGTGATGTGATGTGATAAGAACCCACCATCAGTGTAAGGATTATAGCCTACGTGATGGCTTGATGTAGCAGGGCCAGTTGATCTCAATGAGGACCTTCTGAAGACTATGGCCAGAAGGTCGCGTGTCTTCTCATGACAAGGGACTGGCGACTCCACGAACCCTTGTCCAGTCAACAAATCCTTCGACTGCCTTTGCCTCCCCCTCCGATCCCAGTTATATAGTTGTTTTAGGAACAGTAGAAATTTTTAGCATAAATGATGATTTATAAAAAATGTTAAGATACAAAATGTAGGAAATTTCACGGCCTTAATGAAGCTTAGATTCAATTAATAAACTGATTAAAGTTTTTCTTGGTACTAGTGAATGTACTGAGATATTGCAAATTTCTACTATTCGTAATAAAATAGTTGTTTAAAATAAAAATAAATTACAATAAAAGCATACCAGTCTCTATGTTTTATCATATATTCAATGAATAAAACTTTCAAACGCATCTTTCACTGCTTATTATTCGTGTAAGACTCATATGCTTTTAAAGGCTGATAAAATATGATATGGTTCGAAAGCTAAAATACATATACTTTGCTCGTCCCTTAAAAGGTCTTACTTTTCTCACATAAAACAATTAAGATATCATAAAAGACAAAAATGTTATTTATACAAATTGCAAACTTGAATGAAATTTATTGAACAAATTAAATTACTTGACAATGTAAAAAGCGGTTTCAGTAAGTCAATAGGAGAACATAATATGCATAGGTACAACTTATATCTAACGTCCACTGGATTGTTACTGAAAGAAATAAAAATTAGATAAGTATTAATATCCTACTAGTCCTGGAAAAGCTGAAAACAGATAGATCATTCCAAATATCAATGAAATTTTTTTTTATAACGCATGTTGTTGAAAATTTTCTTTATACTGTCCTAGTTCCAGTTCAAAGATAGTAATTGGAGCGATCGAAGAGCCCTGTTTGATGATTTCTGAAATAAATGGCTTATCTTATCATAATACTACCACAGAGAACAGACATCCAAGCTGGAGTGCCCTCCGTGTGTAAATTTCTGTAACTGCCATTTTATAATTACAGCTCGTTTTCGTTAGTTTTGGTGAATCGTATGTTGATGGCGCCACTTGCCCGCCTCGAAATTTGATAGTCTGTCAATTTTACTTTGGTGAAACCTAGACTAGGCAGCGTTGTTTTTCCAACGGTTTGCTTTTAAAAATTTACACAATAAGTTGGGAAAAAAATATTCGAGCCTGGATGTCTGTTCTCTGTGATACTACTAAATAAACTATTTAAATATAATCCTATACAGCTTATAAGCGGATGCCAGTCTTTTATGAATCTAGTACACTCCCGTTTCATTTTACTCAATTCCTGAGTACAACTGTATACCATCTCCCCCTTTCTCACGGAAATGCCACTCAATCTTCGTAAAAAGTGGATCTACTCATAAAATTGAGTAGATCCACTTTTTAACGAAAATTGAGCAACATTTCTGTGAGAGAAAAAGAGATAGTACACAATTGTAATAAAAAATTAAGTAAAATGAAACGGGCGTGTAGTTGAAATTCAGAAGTGCAATTTAAAAGTAAATGTTATGCTAAAATGCTGAAAAACAAATTGAGCTTTTTATATCATGTTGCCCCAGGCTCTTGAGATAAATGGTTTTGAAACGCAAAGATGATTCCAAAGCGTGCTGAAATTAATAATTGATATGGGAATGGAAAATTATATGATATGATTTACAGGTCGCACCCCCTCATTTCGTTATTGTCAAAATGACAACATTGCCCAGGCCACGCCAACCAGCGTATCCATGTTTCAGCTGGCTGTCGTTTGCAGGGGGTCAACGTCGCTGTCAACCACATATAGATGCACCATGATTTTGACAATTTTGGACATCTGACAATTTTTGACATCTGACAACTGAAATCGACAAAGAGTTTTCATTTGGGCCTAACTGATAAACGTACACAATTACCACAGCCATTTCTAAGAACAAGAGTCCTTCTATTCGATTGCTTTAAAGCTAACATGGGTATATTTTGTATTACGAGAAATTTACGGAACAAGCCATTGTTTACGTTTGTCAGTTAGGCACTGTTGAAAAATCTTTGTCGAAATATGGCCCATCAAAACAAATCGATCAATGCCAAGGCACGACAGGCATGACAGAACAAATCAACTATCTCTTTCACACTCGCTTCGTATACTATAACTACGTAACCAAGCGCACATATAAAAGTGTTGAATGTTAGAAAGAACAGCATTCATCCTAACCATATATGCATCACATTGATACTGAAATCCATGTGAGCTACAGCGAAATCCTTAATGGTTGCCCCCCTGGTCGTTTGTGATCATATGACTCGTGGATTCGTGAGGTAGGAACTTGTGAGGACCAGAGGTCGGTCGCACCCTCCTTCGAAGTTGTCAACTCACCATTTGAAGCCCTGTTTTAAAAATCTGTTTTGTAGTTTTAAACCAACGATTCTGTTTTAAAACAAACAGGCACGATGGTTGTTTCTACCCAAAGTTCTGTCCAGTTAGAATCCGGAATCACTTATTGTGTTTCAGCGGCACGGAAAGTTCTTTAACAGCGGTTTGTTTACCTAGGCGCCCACTTTCTGTGGTATAAATTTGACGGTGTTTCGTGCAGCGAGTCAAAAGTTATTCCAGATGGAAGCCGAGAGGAGAGAAAAAATTCTGCACACCCACGTTGATATTCCAACGTGCTCCGCAATAAAAATCGCAAAAAAGTTGAAAATTGCCAAATCAACCGTGTATGATGTGCTCAAACTTTTCAGGGAGCGAAAGAGCGTGGATCGAGTGCCTCAAGGTAAGCGTCGTAGTGGAACATATGACCGCAAGCTGAACCAGAAGGTGTTGAGAACCGTCAGAGCAAACCCTGGACTATCAGATAATGAAATCGCACAAAAATACGCTGCTGCTCGCAGTACCGTTCGAAAAACTCGATTGCGAGCAGGATTTCGTTCTTATCGAGCCAGCAAACAACCAAACAGAACGTTGAAGCGAAGTTTCGTCACCAAAATTCGAGCTCGGAATTTGTACCAGCAGGTTTTGACGAAGTACCAAGGATGCCTGCTCATTGACGATGAAACCTACGTCAAAAGGATTTCGGATAGCTTCCTGGCCAAAAATTGTACATGGCGACGGCACGAGGAGATGTTCCTGCGAAGTTTAAGTTTGCTTTTATGGTAAAATTTGACAAATAACTGATGATTTGGCAAGGGATATGCAGCTGCAGACCAAAGTGTTCGTGACGAATAAGACGATGGGCTCGAAGCTATATAAGGAAGAATGCCTCAAAAATCGCGTACTACCTTTCATTAAAGCCCATAAAGGTCCCGTGAAGTTTTGGCCAGATTTGGCGAGTTGCCACTACAGCCGGGAAGTCATCCAGTGGTACCGCGATAATAACGTACATTTCATCGATTAAAACATAAATCCACCCAACTGCCCGCAGTTCCGGCCCATCGAGAGATTTTGGGCAACAATGAAGCGGAAGCTTAAGAAAAGTGGAAAAACGGCTCGAGACGTGACACAGATGACCAAAATGTGGAACAAGGAACAAGAGGAAAGTGCGAATTTTCATTAGAAACGAAAAGAAATTATTTGTGTTGATATTTTTTCCTAAAGTACAGTGAATTACCTTTGTTTTGATGTATTAGACTTATTTGTACGTCAACCCGTTACCGAGATACAGATAATTTTATTATTCCGGATTCTAAATGAACATAGCTTTAAAGATATTACAACAAAACAACTCAAAATATGGTTGTTCTAAACTAACAAATTTGTTGTTTCCACCTTGAAAGAGGTTTATTATTACCAAAACACAGGTTGCGTTGACTCAGGGAAGGAAATTAAAAATTTATATTGATTCAACCAAATCGGCGGTTAAATCACACTGATATATTGTTTGGAGAAAAAGCAACCAAAAGTTTAGTTTGAAAGAAACTATTTTTTTAGGTTATTTCATTTTCCGTCCGGTCCCGCTGCATGCTCTATTCGCGTAAGTTTTCATCGCAGGTGAACATTTAATATTTTACTTAA
Organism: Aedes koreicus; assembly: GCA_024533555.2. Classification (NCBI taxonomy): domain Eukaryota; kingdom Metazoa; phylum Arthropoda; class Insecta; order Diptera; family Culicidae; genus Aedes; species Aedes koreicus. The sequence goes on along the minus strand of JAHHFK020002007.1, from coordinate 15,317 downwards.
AATAACCTGAAAATAGTAACTAGAAAATAAGAAGAATGATTAGTAATTTCCATTTAATTCCAACTACCTTTATTGCTTATCTTGACAGATAAAGGGTGTCCACGATGAAATTGCCACACTATGAAATTGCTCTAACTTTTTAACCGTTGGGTAGAATTTAATGAAAATTTGGGTGGATTTAGTTCATAGTGCATTATTTACATCCTGCAAGTTTTAAAATCCTGTGATCAAAACTCGCGGAAATGGAGTCGAAAGAACAGCTCGTGCGTGATAAAATCTTGCGCATTCATCACGAGAACAAGGATCTCTCGCATCGTTCCATCGCTAAAACGTTGGGAATCGCGAATTCCACGGTGTCGCGAGTGATTAAGCGGTTCGAGGAACGGTTGACCACCGATCGGAAGCCCAGAAGTGAAGGAAAAAGTATTCCGTACAACACCAAAAATCACAACCGCGTAGTTGGGGCCTTCAACCGAAATCCGAACGCCTCCGTTCGGGATGTGGCTAAGGAGCTGCACCTAAGCCGAAGTTTTGTCCAGAAGGCCAAAACTAAGGCTGGGCTTCGAAAGTTCAAGGTACAAAAGGCCCCTAATCGCGACGAGAAGCAGAACAAGTCCGCCAAAACCCGTGCCAGGAAGTTGTACCTCAACATGCTGACGAAAGTTGAATGCTGCATCATGGACGACGAAACATATGTGAAGGCCGACTTCAAACAGATCCCCGGCAACCTGTTTTTCACGGCCAAGGATAAGTTCAGCGTTCCGGAGCATGTCCGCACTCAGAAGATGTCCAAATTTGCGAAGAAATTCCTGGTTTGGCAAGCCATCTGCACGTGCGGGAAGCGGAGTGCACCTTTCGTGACTCAGGACATGATGAACGGACAGGTGTACATAAAAGAGTGCCTCCAGAAGCGGCTGCTTCCTCTCCTGAAGGCCCACAACGTCCCAACAATCTTCTGGCCGGATTAGGACTCATGCCACTACTCCAAGGACGTGCTGAAGTGGTATGCGGACAATAAGGTCAATTTCGTGCCGAAAATGTTCAACCCTCCCAACACTCCGGAGCTCCGCCCCATCGAGAAGTACTGGGCGATTATGAAGCAGCACCTTCTTAAACGACCTAAGGTAGTGAAGACAGTCGAGGAACTGAAGAAAGTATGGGTTTACATGCAAAAAACGGTTGATTCACAGGTTGTGCAGAATCTTATGGCCGGGGTTAAGGCCAAGGTGTGGGCATTTGCGTATGGACTGTAAATAAAATACGAGCAAAATGGTAAAATGAAGTTTAATATTTATTTCTCAATCCCTGAAAATTTGATGGCAATCGGATGAAAACTCGAATTTTGCGAATCAATTTTGTGTGTGGCAATTTCATCGTGGACACCCTTTACGCGTATTTCGTCTACAATGTGCAGACTTCTTCAGTGTCGTGTACTAATACTCGACTAATACTCGATTAGTACACGACACTGAAGAAGTCTGCACATTGTAGACGAAATACGCGTATCTGTCAAGATAAGCAATAAAGGTAGTTGGAATTAAATGGAAATTACTAATCATTCTTCTTATTTTCTAGTTACAGGTATTCCACTAAACAGCTCACACTCTCCATAATTCTGAAAATAGTAGAAAGGCTCGCATCCAAATTTGTAGATTTCTTTAGACTGAGAGAGGTCTATTAATATGAATGTGCGCTTTTCTAAAGTTTGTTAGCATTTTATTCAAATAAATATTATTGAAATTATTACAAAAGAAATGGTGGTGATTGTTAACGGAAATGTTTGTTAGTTCAACCGTTTTCGTTCGTTTGTTTCAAACAGTATTTCAGTTTCAATCACACTCAAATTTGTTTGAAACAAACCATAAGCGTTGGAAGAACCAACTAACAAATCTGTTTGTTTTCTCAGCTGTCATAATGAAACAACCAACATAATAGTAAATTCAAACGGATGTCAGTTGAACTTAACTGCTTAATTCCCGAAACAATTACATAAAATTTTGGTTTGTTTTAACCACCGTAGGTAGTCAAATAAAACTAACATGATGTTTGTGCCCAATTCAACGTGAAATTGCGGGTAAATGAAACTAGAATATGTTTGCGTTTACCAATCTTTTTTCTCATTGAAGGAGAAGACTCCTCTAATACTTTCACCGTCTTTGCATGGATCTCAGTAGCCGATAAACCTTCCAAAACAACGAATTTAATCACTGCACGATATTCGGATTTTTCCATAGTTAAAAAATACACTGACACGTCAACTTCAAATGGCTTGTAAACAAAGAATGAATTGACAGATCCGAATGAAATTTTGAGTTCTTCTGGAAGATGCAATATCAAAATGGCGTAGAAATTTTGGTTTTTCTACTACTACATAGATGTCGCTTTCAAAACTTTTTGACTAACCTAGTATTGGCCAAATCACGTATTGGCATGGATTTGTTCTTCCGTATTAGAGCTAGCACTTTCTGATCTAGGGTTTAGGTTTAGGGTTGGAAGATCCGGGTTTTCTACTTCTTCCTGGCAGTTCATCCAAAGAACAGTATTCCCCAAACATGGTTATGATGGATTTCACATTCGCGTGATGAATTCCAAAGTGCTTTGCAATTGTGCAATTGTAGCATAGTTACACCCTTTTCAAGTAGCCATGTGTCCAAACCCTTAATTTTCACGTCTTTTTTTTAAACAAACGAAAGATGACAGTAAAACGCACAGCATGCTATGATGAATACATTAAAACCATCACAAATCCACGCGTACAACGCAAATGTACGTGGATAGCTTATTTTCGATACATTCCCTAATCGTTTCCGGAGTACCAAATCGAGAAATCCTGCGCTGCGTTAATGCTCTAGCGACAGCCGGTGCTGTCATATCCAACAGCGGAAAAGCTTCTGGCCAGCGAGTAAACCGATCCACGATGGTTAAAAGGCCTTCCCAAACCGCAGCGTTTTTTTCTGCCGCGGCAGCGAAATCGCGGCGAAAAAATCGCTGCGATGAGATTACGTGGCGGCTTATGGGAGCACACAAACCGACGCGATTAAAAAAACGCATCGCGTCGATTTGTGCGCCCCGAATTACATCGTCTTCAACCAGTGGTTGCACATACCGAATAATTAACATTAACGGACAATACAACGCCCGGTGGACCAGTAGAGTAGGGTCATTTTCATGTTCCACCAGATGGAGCGGGAATGGAGCCCTCACTATGTGACAATACGCCTAAATGACGGGTGGATTATCTTCTCTACTCTCACCCAATGTATTTTACGATACCCGTCCGATTCTGGCAACAAGATTAAACAATTCTAACCTTGTTCTGGAATAAAAACTACAAGGTACAGCCCAATGGGGTTGTGCGCAAAGGTGACGTAGGACTACGCAGCAATCTAATTCCCATACACGTCAGGGCCATTCGCTAATTGATTTAAGTCAGTCCTTAAAAGGGCTAAGAAAATTCTATTGTAATTCTTTAGAAAGCATTTGGCCCCGGTTGTATTTTCTACGATGGTTGAGAGGGCCACTATCTCTAACGCGTAGAAGATATTTATGGATCTGTTGGTTCATTGGTTGTTCAACGCGCTTTGCTATTTACTCCGGGAGGCGGCGTTTAAAGCAATGCCATGTTCAGCCGGGGCGCGGTAATGGAAATTTCAAACAGCCCAAGAGAAAAATTCATCCAAATGAACTCTTCAGTTGGCAAACTAATTTGGTCGTCCTGAAAAAGACGGATTTTGTTGACGGGGGAGAAACAGTTCGCGACTGAACTTGGACTTTCTTTCTTGGTTCATCTCCTCTTCATTGCGGGTGGCCATCTGCAGGTGACGTGGGATAGTTGATTCTTGTCTCGTTGTCAAGGGCGGCTTTTTCGCGCCAACTCGTAGGCTTCAGCAGCCATGTTTCTCGCAGCAAGGTTGGCGGGAGCATCGGCACCAACAGCCAACTGCACCAACGCCTCTCTGGGCAACGACTGCTCGCCAGTGCACGCTCCATGGTGCGAGCTGCCGCCAACTGCGATCCTACAGCCAGTGTACAGCTCCACGACTGTCGTAAGACTGAATCAAAATATACTGCTAAAAGCTTTTATCCGAAGAGAGTCGAGATATGGACATATATTTCATTTGTTGGTTATCAAACGTGCTTAACCATTTACTCCGGGACGCGACCTTTAAAGCTATGCCATGTTGAGCCGGTGCGTGGGAATATAAATTTTGATGAACGCAAAAGAAACTTCAAATTAACAAACTCTTTAGATAGGCAAATTAATTTGTTCGTCCTGAAAAGGACGGATTTTAGTTGACGGGGAGAACATGGTTCCAATTGAACTCAGGCTTTTCACTCGGCCTTCTTGTACAGCGGGACAGCCTGAAAAATCCAACACTCTGTGAAATGTTCACACCGGGAGGGTTTCATCAGCTCTGCGTCGTTGCGGATGGCCAGCATGTGACGTGGTATGATTTTGGTCTACTTGTTGTCGCGGGTTGGCATTTCCTGCCATCTCGAGCACTTCACCGGCCAGGTATTCCATCACCGCAGCCAAGTAGACGGGAGCTCCAGCACCAACGCACTCGGTGTAGTGCCCTTCCAGAGCAGACGGTGAACATCTTCGAGATCGCTGAAAGACTGACGGAAAATTCCAACGTGTCCCCCTTAAATATCTTTTCCTGATGCATAGGAGACGTTCCTTACTTAAATATGAAGGCTGTGCTAGCAAAGTACTGTGTATTTAGTAAATTTACTCTGAAAAAATCGGCATTATAAGACATCACCCTATATTTGCGTTAATTTCAATAGTTGATAGTTAAAAATCAATAGTTTGAAGTATTTAAATCGAAGCGTAGAAAATGTTCCGATCGATTGGTGCAAACATTTTGGAAATCAATCGTGGAATGACTTAGTTATTAACGTTCAAAACCTATATATTTTTCGTGACGCTCCAGATTTTCGCAATTCGAACGTGTACCCCAGTATTGAAAACACAGACGTAGTCCTACGTCAAAAAAATAAACGATTTTCATAAACTTTCGATTTTCCCCATGTTTCTAAATCAAACCACATTAAATGCCAAACATTAAACGGGTACTGTAATGTCTCAATATATTCATTTCATAGTCATGTTGGATTTTTGTACAGGTAACCACCGAATTTGTTTGCAGTTTGTACTGAAAATGTACATTTCATCCGCGACCCTCTCACCCATATATATTGGCAAAGCAACACCGCTGAAACACGTTTTTTACTCACCCTGCTCACACCGTTTGAATAGATTATATTTTTTAATGGTTGTTCAAATAATACACCGTGTCCAATATATTCTCATACACTTTTTCCTTGCATTGGTGTCGTGCAACTACTCAACATGCTTCACGTATGTTTTGGTGTAGTTTTGCACCATGTTTATACAAACGCTTTTAGGTTATGTCCGATTGTTTTCATTCGGTGTTTATCTTTTACGAGCGATGAAGGAGTTTCGTGCTGTGGTGATAAACAAGTTTTTGAAAGGTGAGCGCCCGGGCGCTATTTTCAGAAATTTGAAAAACCTCGGAGTAAAGCGGGATTTTGTGTACCGAACCATCCGAAGGTACCTTGACACCTGCTCGTTGGATCACCGGTGCGGACTGCACGAGTTGTTAAAGTGGTCAGGGAACGGATTAGACGAAAATCACAGCGCTCTGTACGTAAAATGGCCGCAGATCTGAATGTTTCGAGATCGTCAATGCACAATATACTGTAAAATGACCTCGGATTCCAAGCTTTCAAGAAACGTAAGGTTCACGGAGTTTCGAAACCTTCCAAGCAGAAACGACTCGAAAGAGCAAGTCTGCTTTTGTCGCGGCACGGTGGGGAAGAATTTATCTTTTCCGACGAAAAGTTATTCGTCTTGCAACAATCCCAATGTCCAGAACGACAGATTGTGGGCTCTCTCTTCGAGAACTGTTCCAGACAGTGATAGGAATATTCCACGGTTCCAAAGTGCTGCGTCAGTAATGGTTTGGGGGGGAATTTACCACTGGTAAATTCCTACAGCGAGGCAAATTACCACTGGTTTTCATCGAAAAAGGCGTTAAAGTGAAAGCCGTATATTATAAAACGGAAGTTTTGGAGAAAGTTGTCAAGCCATATGTACAAGAGGTGTTTGGAGATGATCACTATGTGTTTCAGAAAGACGGAGCGCCATCGCATACTGCAAATCTCGTTCAGGGCTGGTGCCGAGAAAATTTGACCGACTTTTTATACAAGAATGAATGGCCTCCCAGTTCAACAAATCTGAATCCCTTGGATTATTTCGTATGCTCATACATACTGGCGAAGGTAAATGACCACAGGGCGTCTAATATGAACCAATTCAAAACCGTTATCAAACGAATTTGGGACAAAATGCCGATGGAAGTCGTGCGTGCCGCCTGTGACGGTTTCGAAAAACGTCTGGAGCTGGTCAAGAAGGCTAAAGGTGGTGTTATTCCAAAACATATGCTGTAGTTGATCAGTATTTTATTGCAATATAATGGGTAAAGTTATCAATAAAATCTGGACTATTTGAAATAAATAGAGTTTTATTTTGCATGAGAATATATTGGACACGGTGTAAGTGATTAGCTATTAACAAACATACATTTTGAGTTTTGGTGGTTTATTGCTTATGGTTTGTGTTCCCTTAGCTTACCTTTAATATAATTATTTTATCTGAATATCTAAATAGGAACATCAAGCATATCCTTTTAAAACGACGTATGTCGCAAATTTAAGCAAGCTGTGATTTTTGTGCTATATTGTTGCTACTTGCATTCTTAATACACGAGTAGTTAGCAAATAATTTAGGAAATTGTATTCATCAATGACGAAAAGAAATTCATATGCGTTCTAACAGCTATTCCTCAATATTTTAAAAATAGTTTATATACACTACACACTTAGATTTTTTTACAAAAATATGTTAAAGTTTACCGAATTCTCAACAGCTGAACGTTCGGTAATCCAATTTGACGGATTTCGCTAAAATTTTACCGAAACCCGGTAATATTTTTTACAGGTAACTGTAAAATTTCACCGAAATCCGTTAAATCTGATTACCGAACGTTCAGCTGTTGCGAATTCGGTAAACTTTTACAGATTTCTGTAAAAAAATCTAAGCCTGTATTATTTGGCTTCTGAAAGCTATAGCATTGGTTTGAATATTAATTTTTTTAGCTTTTTCAGTTTTTAACCAAGAACTAAAAATTTAATTGAGCATAGCTTCTTCAACTTTCAGCTAGCGGGAAAAAAAGCAATCAATGCTTATCTAATAGCAAACATTACAGGCTAAGAGATATTTCCCTAGTAGCACACTTGTTTCAACCCAATAAAGGTGACTGCTCTGTGACTCAATTAAGTCACAATAGAGCTGCTGAAACCATTTTTGACGGTTGTGTGCTGCTTGGGTTTTTTACATACTTTAGGCTAGATGGGTTGGGTTCTTGGTTAAAGCGCTTGCATTTCAGGTTATGTGCTTGTCTTTTTATTGATAAATATTTACATGACAGTTTTCGCACAACTGCAGTGCCGCCTACCAGGAGCATAACGACATACATTAGAAATGTCGGTTTAAAGTTTTACACAAGTAGCAGACCGAAGATGAACGTCTGTTCTCTGTGGTTATACTAAGGAATGTAGTAATCATTACCGGATGGTCGCAGATTTGTCGTCGAATTGATTAGGGTTTTGTTACGTAAATCAACCAGTAGTCCAAAGTGTGCTAAACAATCAGCACCGATCAGCGCATGGCTTACGTCTGCTACCAAAAAAAATCCACGTTTACTTCCGCCTTAGACCGAGATCTAATGACACGAATTTGGTAGAATATGTTTGATCGATGTTCCATTAGCGGCGTGCAGTAGAAACGAAATTGATTCGCAGAATTTGTCCTTCATCTTAGCAGGTATAATCGCTATGATCTTCAGTACTCCAAAACGGGAAAACCAGATATTACAGAATGCCTTCACAACAGTTTTGGCTAGCATATCTGGCAATGGAACTGCTGGTGGGGTAACCGTATGCCATTGGATCTTCGTGTGTTGATGATCAGAACATGACCTGACGGACTGACCTACGTCTCGATTTATAGATGGCCAAACGAATCTTTCCAATACCATCTTCCTAGTAGCACGAACTCCCGGGTGCGAAAGAGCGTGAGTTCTGGATTAACAATAGAAAAAGGCCTATCAAAATTTGTAAACAAACACTTCTGAGGCTATTTCCTCGCAAAGCGTAGGCCACCCACGTAAACCAATATCATCATCATGTAGAGGAAAGTTTCCCCTACATAAACCAATATCATCATCATGTAGAGGAAAGTTTCCCCTACATGACGATTCTGTAGGTTTGCGTGTATAGCCAACGGCTTGCGAGAAAAAGGGCTCAGAAGTGTTTGTTTACAAATGTTGATAGGCCATTTTCTATTGTTGATCCAGAATTGTTCTCATATGCGGCTAGGGTACGAACGGCTTCACTCGGTTGTTTGTCACATCGCAGTAGACGGGTAGATCCGAGTGAACCGTTGGCTTTAATTCGAGTTTCAGTAACGTTTCCTTTCCAATTTGAAGTTGTTTCAGTTCTTCGTCGTGGTTTTGGAAAGCTGCGATTTTTGCAAAGTTTATTCCTGATGGAACGACTGCGTGTTCTCTGGAAGTGCCTGAAGTCCTTAGTACAAGTCGAAATGAATTCCAGGTAATGTTCCTCGTGCGGCAGATGGTTTGACTTGTTGTTCAAAGCGTACGTCAGGGGACAATGATCCGTGAAGTCTACGAAGTTCCTATCTTTCATAAGATACCGGAAATGTTCTACGGCAAGCTTTATCGCAGTTACCTCACGATCAAATACCGAGTACTTCTTTTGTGAACAGGAAACATGCGAAAAAAATCCAAGTGATCTCAAAGCACCATCGCACAGTGGTCAAAAAGTCGATTTTAACGCTCTCAACTCATAGCTCCCTAAACAGTGGAGCTAGAGCGATGGCGTCTTTGGCAAAGTTGATGGATATGACAAGCTTCATATTTTTACGGCATGATTTTTGTGATCATTGTTGTCTGGCGATGATAAGAAGCTGCTAGCAAAAGAAGCGGTTGAAATTCTAAACGGCATTGAAAATATAAATGTTTAATAATAATTGAAATACAAATCGGTGTAATTATAGTAACATATAATGAATCAAAATATTGACTAAAAATAAAATGTAAAATTCAGCTGAAAATAATGAGTTTGAAGGTGTAGTTACCATGACAACGCAAATGTTGGTACTGTTTGCATCATGATATATAGTTAAACTATCGATATTTGTTTTGAGCATATCTCCCCAGCAGACGGTCGTGGACGGACTTACTAACCACTACTTGAAAGCTCATATAATGTGCTATTAGATGCAGTCAATTCTATCTGCTCCTACCAGCTCCTAAGTGTGGTACAGCCGTCCAAATTACGACGAAAAAAAAAACCAAAAAAAGTTCAATAACTCATCCCACTGAAATAATGCAGGTATGGTATGTTCTAGAAAGTTTTGTATTTTGATATTGCAAATAACTTTGTAGAACATTATATTGTCCTTAAAATTAAAAACAAAATGTTTAGGTGAAAAATGAACTTTTGGAGGTTAGTTCTTATAAAACGCTCTCTATCTCCAATAGGATGAAACATACGATTTATATGTCTTCAGCAAAGTTGTTTGTATTGACTTCTTCTAAAATTTTGCTGAAGACATCAACTCTCTATCTTAAAATCCTTAAAAAGTTGAATTTTTATCTCACTTTTAAGGGGATTGATCACAAAAATCATGCCGTCAAAATATGAAGCTTGCCATAGCCGTCAACTTTGCCAAAGATGCCATCGCTCTAGCTCCACTATTTAGGGGCTATTAGTTGAGAGCGTTAAAATCGACTTTTTGACCACTGTGCATCGGCAAGCTGTTGTAAATCTGCTCCTGCTGCGACATCCAACCGTCGACCATTAAATCTGTGGTTCTGAAATTGTTAGATAGTTACATATGACATTGGATTTTTAATCGTTTCGTCAAAACGAAACTTTAGTCAGAATGTTCGGTTTGGAGACAAAAATGGATGAGCAAGAGTCAAACACTCAAACATAGCTTTTCCCGTCGACATGAAACAATCATATGGATTGATAAGCCCAAACATCAGACCATATTCGCAAACCACACGACCCCCGATTGTCCATTCACATCGAATCAGCAATAAACAAAATGCGTCTCAATCAGCATTGCGAACAAAACAGCGGTCAAAGCTTTGAGGCATAACATTGGTAGAAGCATGAAGTATCCTCACTCATGAGCACATCAGCGTGCTCTCGAGCGGGGAAGGTGTGTCCTCTAGTAGAGCCAATCAGCATCGAATGTCGTGATTTCGAGCATGACGCGCCCCGACGACGCAACGGACGGTGGGCGGCTGCAGGCGGCTATCGGCTTCTGGTAACAACCTTTGAATTCCTGACACCCTCAAAATTTGAAATTCCCACAGTCTATCTACAGAGGTGAGCTTAATTGATGAACAATTGCAGCAGATAACATACGCGCTCGGTTATAAGGCAATTTGTAATAAATCTTAAAAATAGATAGCAACAATGACGTGAGGGTTGTTTGTCACTGATTAATTGCGTTCTTGTGGTTCTCGGGAGGAGATCAAGAAAATGATCTGTTTGGCGATGCTAACTTTAAAATATTGATCCTTTCAATTATAACAGATTATAACGTTCGTTTCGCACCTTCAGTTTGTCTGACCATCCGCGCTAGAGTCTGAGCTCAGCTTGGCCAGGGACGCTTGACAACAGTAGCACATGTGCAAGATTTGCTTTTTAGTTTGCGGCATCAACGAATAGCCCGCTTCAATATTTGCAACATAACGCAAAAATATGTTTATTGGCAAAAGCTGATTCGCGAAAAGGCGATAAACTGAATTGGTCAATATTGTCGGATGATAGGTGCCCATTTCGCTTGACCCCTGCCATCAGATTTTGTGCAGCCACCTTGTCCACCTTCTTCGCCGCAGAAAGCCAGTTTGCCTTGAACTGCTGCTCGTCCTTGGCAGTTTCTTTGGTCTTCTTTAGGTGCCGCTTGACAATAGCCCAGTATTTCTCAATTGGGCGGAGCTCTGGCGTGTTGGGAGGGTTCTTGTCCTTGGGAACCACCTGCACGTTGTTGGCGGCGTACCACTCCATGGCCTTTTTTTACCGTAATGGCAAGATGCCAAATCCGGCCAAAACAGTACGGAACAACCGTGTTTCTTCAGGAAAGGCAGCAGGCGTTTATTCAAACACTCTTTCACGTAAATTTCTTGGTTGACAGTCCCGGAAGCTATGAAAATGCTGCTTTTCGGGCCACAGGTATAGATGGCTTGCCAAACCAGATATTTCTTTGCGAATCTTTGACAGTTTCGTGTGCTTGAAAAATATCTGCTACCTTTCCCCTTCCTTTTGCCGTATAAAAACTCCTGCCACACAAAGTAGTGATAATATCACACTCGCTCCTCTTTCTATTTAATAGCCGCGTCGTAGCACGCATGTATACAGGCACTAAAGTTGAGTGTGATACCGGCGGGTTGGGCCGCAAATCATTAAAAATTTAATCATAGATAGATTTATTCAATTTTGAAAACGTTTAATATTCAATTTGGGGTGGAAGTTTGAACTGTGTCATAGAATTTCCTATGCAGTGGACTTCTAGACCGTAGCCATAAGTATTGTGGTTTTGTGGGATGCGGAGGGCCCGTTTAGGAACTCAGAGTATCGTATCACTGGGGTTTGTCATAGGTGGGTTTGTTCAGAATGAAAGAGGTGTGCTACCGGCGGGCTTTGCCGCAATTTACGCTTACACGAGGCTAGAAACAGTTTGTAGACGCCTGGCATCAAGTAGTTAAGGGACACGACAGGAGGTGCAGTTTTCATTGGCGAGGCAATTCTTTCATTGTTGTTTATTCATTGATTGTCATTAACTAAACACCAAACATACCTAAATAGCACTTCTAATTCTAATTCTAATATAAATTATAATTTAAATATGTGCGGTATACGACAGCCGACTTTCAAATTATAGCAAATCATAGAGAGATGTTACTTTGATATAGCAACTTGCAGCGTAAAAACAACATGAAATTTACAGTGGCATCTCAAATAGCCTGGTCACATTGATACGAACTACAGGGAATGGCTCTCTCTATCTTTTCGGGATTTGCCGTATATCATTGTAATGCGGAATTGTAAATTAACGATTTTATGATCACTTTCACTTATTTTTAAAAAAACACTATTTAAAAAAAAAACTTTTTGAGCGTATTAGTAGAACGATTGTGATTGGGAAACAAGGAGAATTTCAAATTAACACTTCATTTGATCACTTTTTAAAATAAAAAAAAAAAAACATTGAAACACTTTTTTCAAATTATCACTAGTAAACGCGAGCAAATTCCTTTAAATTCCACTAGAGAAAGCTTATCTTTTGACAGATAGGCCTATTTCGTCTGCGACTTACAGACTTCTTCAGTGTCGAGTGCTCGACTTATGATTTTCTTTTTGCAGTATTTTTAACCGGTCCAAAACGCCCTACCTTAACCACCTACCCTAACCTATCCTTGTTCCTTCCCATGGAGTTCATGTGGTCTGAATAGACTAGTTCGCCATTACCCCTCCTTCACCATCGGCTTTGGACTGACTTGCGCTCTTATTGCCCCACCAAATGCTGCAAAATGAAAATGAAAATGCTCTGGAACACGATGTATGACGAAGTGTTGAGGTTGAAGTTCCAAAACGCAGTAAAAATTGTCGGCTTCGCGGACGACATCTCCCTAGAGGACTATGAAAAGTTTAGTATTGGATTTTTTGTACTTTTCATGTAATAAAACGAAATGTGTGAATAAATGACGCGGCTGGGTAGCTCAGTGGTTACCCGTTCTGCTTACTGAGCAGATTGTCGGGAGTTCAATCCCAGGCCCGTCCCCTTCCTTGCCATTTTTCACTTGCCTCTTTCTATCACCACTAGATTTAAAATAAAAGCAGTCTACTGCGCTTTCTTTCATTGATCGCATCACTTACCACAGTGCATCCATTATCTAAAAATAACCTGCCTCACTAACACAACTATCCTTCCCTTGGCAATTGTAGAGATGCAGTGGTGTTCACGGTCTCTAATAACAACGATTGTCAAACTAAATCATCCTTCCCCCTTCCCCAAAACACCGTGAGGACGTGGCCGGCGCCGGTACTGATCTATAAATAGAATTAGTGAACTTGTACATTGAAGATGTAAAGCTTACTCCCAAGCTCCATCTATGTGGTTCTCTGTGCAATTCCACTAGTTCTGTCAGTAAGGGAGTAGCAACTACGAATTTGCACGGTCTTTTTTTAAAAAAAAAAAAAAAAAATAAAACGAAATGTGTGAATAAAAGAGGTTTTATGAGTGTACCATCATGAAAACTTCATCACTTTTTGAAGCTATCGCGTTCAGCAGCTCTTCTGCGGGAGTTGCAAAAATGCTCGGTAGATCTGAAACATTCACAATAAACACCGTTAACATGGCAAAGAAGAACATCTATAGTAATTTATTACCTTCAAAAAATTCAGTGACTTCCGCTGGCAAACCAAGTACCTAAACCACCACACGGTAAACTTTACTTTGCTTCTCCATTTTGCAGTTTTTTTTTCTTCTTCTAGAACGATAAAGCAGCTGATTGTTTTTCGCGCACGGTTTTTTATTTCGTTTTAAGTACGAAGATGGATGGAATAGGGCAAAGTGAAAACACACTTGAATGACATTTCTCGCTCCATTGAAAATTATGTGCGGACCATATGTGTGTTCTCGCGTCGCGCAAGTGTACCGTCGATTCATTAATATAGCTATCGTGTTGTTCAGCTGTGAATTATTTTTGTTATTTGCAATAGTTTACCGGTCATCCTGTGTTTGCTGGCATGTTGTGTTGAAAAAGTTTCCCGCCTTCGCGCCCATTCTCTCATCTGCCGTAGATCAATAAAGAACAAAGAAACATTGAGCACGTGATCAACTTTATTTGGACTTTTTCGCACTACGTTGCCTACTGAAAGGCGTTTACAAAATGGTAAAAACCTGTGCCGAATGCTGTGAGTCGATCACTGGCATTGATTATGTTATCTGTCGTGGCTACTGTGGTGCTACTTTCCACATGCAAACATGCTCTGGTGGTGTTACGCGTGCGGTGCTGTCGTACTTCACGACACATAAAAAGAATCTATTCTGGATGTGTGATAAGTGCGCTGAGCTCTTTGTGAATTCATCTCAAACTTATGAACAATCCCTGCTTGCTACACTTACAACTTCCATCACCGAGCTTCGTACCGAAATCAAACAAATGAATGCAAAACCAACAGCACCAGCACCTGCATCTGCGTTGACATATGCAAACAACTGTTGGTCCTTACTCGAACCACGACGAGCTAATAAGCGACCCCGCGATTTTCAGATGGTACCAGAAAAATGTCGGATTGGGTCCAAACAACCACAAGACTACGTGGTTTCTGTCCTCATCTTTAATGATACAAAGGATCAGAAATTTTCGTTGTACCCGTCGAGGTTTACACCAAATGTTAGCCAATGATTCAGTCGGTAGCATGGTTAAACCCAATCTCACGTTGGAAATTGATCCAGTTGGTCTGAACTCGTCCCCAAGCATAAGGACATCAGTATGATCAATTTCGTGTCCTTCAGATTGGATAAGATCCATCACTGAAATCCAAAGCACTGGTTCCAGCTACTTGGAGTGCGGGATTGCAGTTCAGGGAGTTCCCTAAATTTTCGGATGACAAGTTTTCGTAACAACCAATGGAATCGAGTAACGTCCGAAGGGAACCATTAAAAACTAAATTAGATAGTCTCTTCCTCGAAAGATGTCTAGGTAAAAACATTTAAAAAAATAAAATGTATCTTTTGGTTTAGGTGGTGACTAGGGTGGTCTTTTTATGTTCATAATAAAATTCTAACTTTAAATTCTTATAATTTAGATGACTTTTTGCTTCTATAGAATTGAAGATATTTCAATTTAATGAAACACTGACTGAAGCAACTTCACTTTATCTCATCTACGTATCCAGTTTTATAACAGTTTATTTGTCTAGCTATTTTTCCTTAGAGAAATGAAAAGAATTAAAAAACGTGTTTTTGCTGTATAGTGCTGTGCATAACAGTTTATCATGATCCACACTGGAGGTTAACGATCATACTATTGAACATGTTTGGGTCACTGTTAAGCTCAGTGATTACTCGCACATTGTCGATAATATCTATATACCCACATACATATATGTCGAGAGATCAT
>JAHHFK020002006.1:0-43003 GCA_024533555.2 Aedes koreicus | reverse complement strand
AGGGAAAACGCGTAAATCGGTGAAATCGTTTATTTAAAAAAATCAAATTAAATTTCTTTTTCAAGTTCAATTAGTATAAAATTCAGAAAAATATTCAGTTAGGCTTCCGCTTTTCCAAATCCGAATTGCCGGGCCTTACGCTTGACCCCTGCCATCAGATTTTGTACAGCCACCTTGTCCACCTTCTTCGCCGCAGAAAGCCAGTTTGCCTTGAACTGCTGCTCGTCCTTAGCAGTTTTTTTGGTCTTCTTTTAGGTTCCGCTCGACAATAGCCCAGTATTTCTCAATTGGGCGGAGCTCTGGCGTGTTGGGAGGGTTCTTGTCCTTGGGAACCACCTGCACGTTGTTGGCGGCGTACCACTCCATGGCCTTTTTACCGTAATGGCAAGATGTCAAATCCGGCCAAAACAGTACGGAACAACCGTGTTTCTTCAGGAAAGGCAGCAGACGTTTATTCAAACACTCTTTCACGTAAATTTCTTGGTTGACAGTCCCGGAAGCTATGAAAATGCTGCTTTTCAAGCCACAGGTACAGATGGCTTGCCAAACCTGATGTTTCTTTGCGAACTTTGACAGTTTCGTGTGCTTGAAAATATCTGCTACCTTTCCCATTCCTTTTGCCGTATAAAACTCCTGTCCCGGAAGCTGCTTGTAGTCGGCTTTGACGTAGGTTTCGTCGTCCATTACCACGCAGTCCAAACTTCGTCAGCATCGTCGTGTACAGCCTCCGGGATCGCGCTAAGAAGCCGTCGTATTTTGTTTATCATCGCGATTTGGAGTCACTACCTTCTTGTAAGTCGATAGTCCGGCTCGTTTTTTGGCTCGATGCACGGTTGTAGACGATACACCCAGCTTATTTGCGGCATCTCGGAGAGATAGGTTAGGGTTTCGCTTGAAACTACCGGTAACTCTCTTTGTCGTCTCAGCGGCTTCCGGTTTTCGATTTCCCCCCGATCCAGACTTCCTGGCTGTCGACAAACGTTCCCCAAACACTTTAATTACATTTGTAACGGTTGATTTGGCAACTTTTAGCGATTTTGCCGCAACTTTGCGTGCGAGTAGCTCGGATTTTCGCGATGCGCGAGCAAAATTTTGATACGCTGCTCTTCTTGCTTGGACGGCATTTTGACAACTGAAGAGTGAATTCCAAAATCAAAATAGGAGCAACATTCTACACACACACACCTTCAAAATGAGGGGTGTTCAGGTTTTTTAAATGCAAAATTGAAAGAATTACGTCAAGTTGATATTGACCAAATTTTGACCGTATCGCCCTTTACTCTTCTTTTCTTTTTTCATATTTCTATCCTCTTACTTCCCCTTTCCCTATTTTCTACTGAAAAAATGGTTATCTGGGTTCTGCAATCCTTATAACTTCACTGACTTCTTGCGTTATTGCGGGGTCTATATATACGGTCGGCGAAATAATGCGAAAATGTTCAAACTTGAGTATTGAGTTAATTCGTGTAGCTATTGACTTATTTCTGTCGAAAGTTTATTTGTTTGTGTTTACTTTCAAGTGCTGCATCACCAGTTTGTTGCTCACCCAGAAGAAGCCGAAAGAGATTGCCAAGGTGGTAGGGTGCCATTTGGCAACAGTTTACCGCATAAAAATGTCTCTTTAGGATGGTCCTAAGCAGCGGAAGCCGGGAAGCGGATGTCCGTGCTTTGCCCGCACGCCGAACGTGATCAAATCGGTTCGTGCATAAATTGCTCGCAACTCGGTGCGTTCCATAAGAAAACTTGCAAAGGAAGCCAATATTTCGGAGAAATCCATGCGGAGAATCATCAAAGAAGACCTGCATGCATCTTCCAGAGCCAGAGTGAAACATCACTTGATTACGGACCGGGTCAAGGAAATACGAGTGACTCGTTCCAAGAGATTGCTTTCCTTGTTGAAGAAGGAAAAAATGATAATCCTGTTCTCCGACGAAAAGCTTTTCATCTGTCTGTCTGTCTGTCTGTCTGAACCTTATAGACTCGGACACTACTGAACCGATCGGCGTGAAATTTTGTATGGAGGGGTTTTTGGGACCGGGAAAGGTTCTTAAGATAGTTAGAGACCCCTCCCTTCTCTGAAAGGGGGGGGGGGCTCTCATACAAATGAAACACATATTTCTGCATAACTCGAGAACTAATCAAGCAAAGGAAACCAAATTTAGCATGTGAGAGTTTTTAGAAGCAAGAAATGTTTCTATGGTGGATTGAGACCCCTCCCCTTTCTGGAAGGGGAGGCTCCCATACAAATGAAACAGAAGTTTCTGCATAACTCAAGAACTAATCAAGCAAATGGAACCAAATTTTACATGTGGAGTTTTCTGGAAGCAAGAAATGTTTCTATGGTAGTTCGAGACCCCTCCTCTCTCTAGAAGGGGGGGGGGGCTCTCATACAAATGAAACTGAAATTTCTGCATAACTCGAGAACTAATAAAGCAAATGGAACCAAATTTGGCATGTGGGGATTTTGGAGGCAATAAATGTTTCTAGGGTAGTTTGAGAACCCTCCTCTCTCTGTTAAGGGGGGGGGGGGGGCCCATACAAATGAAATACAAGTTTCTGCATAACTCGAGAACTAATCAAGTAAATGGAATCAAATTTGGCAAGTAGAGGTTTTTGAAGGCAAGAAATGTTTCTATGGTGGTTTGAGACCCCTCCGCTCTCTGTAAGAGGGGGCTCCCATACAAATGAAACACAAATTTCTGCATAACTCGAGAACTAATCAAGTAAATGGAACCAAATTTGGCATGTGGAGGTTTTTGAAGGCAAGAAATGTTTCTATGGTGGTTTGAGACCCCCCCCTCCTCTTTCTCCATCTCCCATCAAGTAAATGGAACCAAATTTGGCATGTGCAGGTTTTTGAAGGCAAGAAATGTTTCTAAGGTTACTTGAAACCCCTCCTCTTTCTGAAAAGGGGGCGCAAATGAATACAAATGAAACACAAATTTCTGCATAACTCGAGAACTAATCAAGTATATGAAACCAAGTTTGGCAGGTGGAGGTTTTTGAAGGAGAGAAATATTTCTATGGTGGTTTAAGACCCCTTCGCCTTTTGGAAGGGGAGACTCCCATACAAATGAAACACAATTTTTAGCGTAACTCTCGAAAGCTAATGAAGCAAATGAAACCAAATTTGGCATGTTGAGGTTTTTGGAGGCAATAAATGTTTCTATGGCAGTTCAAGACCCCTTCCCATTTGGAAGGGGGGGAGGGGCGGCTCCCATACAAATGAAACGTAAATTTCTGCATAACTAGGGAGGGCTCCTATACAAATGAAACCCAAAATTTCTACCAAACTTGAGAATTATCCAGGTTACTAAAACACAAAATGTGTATTTCTCGGGTAAGAAGCATGTTTTGAAAGAAGTTTGAACCCCTGCTTAGTCAAGAAACAAACTGATTCCGAAAAACAACCACAAACGTGCCAGTCCTATAAAAAAAAAAAAACATTTAGTTGCAACCGTAGCAGCGCTCGCACCGGGTTCAGCTAGTTGCTTATATTTTTGTCTTTATCGATAGGCCCCGATAGATTCAAAGCACCACATTAGAGCTCTTTCGCCTTTGTGTCAAATTGATGTTTCATTGCGTACTGTATCATTAGCGCAATTACCCTGAACCTAATTCATCTCAAACAAACATTATACTCATCAGGCGAAACTTTTCAAGAGCATACGCCAAACCAAGCGATGAATTCGGTTAAATGGAACCAGTCATTCTCTCCCTCCAAAGTATCGCTGATGATGACGCTCCAATTAATCATTTTCGGGGCAACGAACAAGTGTAAGAAGAAGAAAAATCACTGCAAAAATTGGTGCAGTACCTCGATCGCGTGCTGAAAAATAATTTTAATTTCTAAGCTTCACTTCCAGCATCGTCTCTTGACTTTGAATGGACTAGGTTGACGTCCATAAGAGAAATTGATTTAATTTCTAGTTTCATCTTTTTTCTCCTTTCCTAATTCATTTTCACCCCACAGCTGGTTTGCTCCATTTGCTCACCACTGGACCAGTGAAAATTTATGCAACTTCGCTTTTGACGTCACTTTCCCCGGATAAGCAGGATATATGTAGAAAGATAGAACGAAAGAGAGCGCTAGTCACAATGAAAGGACTTGTCTTGGTAGCTGGCAGTTTGTATAAATAAAAGTGGGATCAGGTCAATCCTCCTTCGAAACGATGCGATGGTCCAACTTCCAGCTGTTTGCTTCCTGTTTCGTGTGGGATCAGCTCGCTTGGATTGCACCGTGATTCCGAGTAATACTGCCCGAGGTTGATGGTAGGCGAAATGGAAGCAAATAATTAGGACAACACAAGCTTAAGTGGAAGCTTCTAGCTAAGTCCTGGAAGCAGTAATGGGTAAAATCACTGCAATCATTTAGAATGAGCTGATGGTATTTATAAAAAGGAAGCTGGCTAGAGCTGTAGCGTTATATCTCGAAAAATCTTGCGTTCGTTGTTTTTTTTTCAGCACATTCATAATACAATGTAGACTAGCCTTGTTTTGCCAGAAGGACTTTTCATCTTTCGTTTTGATGTTAGAATGGATCTTATATGTGCATTCAATGTTTGAAACCGTGTTTACATGTTTCCCCCTATATAGGAGAATAATAGTTTTAATTTAAATCGCAACAACTTATTCAAAACGACGAATCTGATTTTGCAAACAAAGAGGGGAACATAGATTCAAACATAAATTTCTCAAAACTCTCAGCACCCCCACGGAAACTAGCATCACCATCATGCTAGGGAAATATTATTCCTTGTGTTGATGGTCTTCGTTTGCGTGAAAATACTAAGGGTTTTAAGAATTTAACGTTTGAATAATTTTTCGTCTCTTTGTTTACAGAATCAGATGCTTCGTTTTGAATATGTTGTAGAGAAATATTTTAAACATCTACCAAAACTAAGCTAAAATTAATCAACCTAACGGCCTTGACTCAAATCTGTTCATCTGATCGCAAACTGGTCTATGGAATGCTGGTACTGGAATGCTTTCTGTTCTTTTTATGGATTGGAATCCAGCCAGATTGTGGATCTCAGAATTTTGTGTTCACGGTTAATAATGTTAAGATTACGAGTCAACGTCAAAACATTTTCATTTTTACGAATAAAATACATTTGGAGGCGGCCATGGGTGAGATCAATCTAATTAAAAATATGCAACAAAAATACTATTTTCCAATAATACTAAATACGTGGCTGGTTTGGAAATTTTATATTTCCAAATCGGGAAGTGTTTTGCAGTACCCTTATCAAAATGACATCGGTAATATTAACAGGCGGGGCATATTGTATGTGAAAATAGCCTCGGAATGGGCGTGACTCTCCAGACATTCTGAAATGGGGTGCTGGATCTGTAGCAAAGCTCTCTTTTTCTAGCTCCCGGATTAAAACTGCTTTCAATGGTCACTTAAACGATTGTGGCAAACAGATTTCATCCATAATACAATTTCCGGCCAATGGGTGTTAGATTGTACACACACACATTTAATAATGTTAAGAATCAATCAAAAATCTCAGCTGCATAAAATGCTTAGCATATGATTTCAGTTGGGAGTTAAATGAAATGGAACATAACATAACACGCTAAAATCAGACAGCACTACTCTGAAACAGGTAGATTTTTTGTTTATTGAAACCAAACTGTTTTTTTCTGAAAAAGTTACAGAAAAGTGAATACAGTAATCGTTTCAAATTGTTGCGATTAGTTTAAGTCCTATCAATGTGCTCCCAGGTATTCAATGTGCTGCTGATTGTTAGTCCATGGTTAAGAGTGTAACCATCAAAATTTGGTTAACTCAAATTACCGTGATGTTTTTTATTTTGCATAAGACTTGAACACCGCTTACTTTGTGGGTGTGTATATAAAATGTGCCTTTGTTATATTTGCCATTTCCCATTAAGCTTTCAAAATGGCGCCGAAACAAGCGAATCGGCTTGTCAATATTTCCCCACCAACTTGGCCAAATCCACAGTAAAACACATTATTTCAGTATTCATGGAACAACTGGCGACTGCTAAAAATCCAAGAACCGAAGGAAACCGAAAACAGGCAATGGAAGTCACTGGAAGAATAAGGAGTGTATCGAAAATAAGCTATCCACAAATTTTCTTTCAAATTATGTTGAAAACCGATATTTTATTCATACGAAAAATTGATCCTTTATTGTACGAGGTTAAACTTGAACATAATGAAGACCGGATGAAATTTAAGTTATTCCTTCACGAATTTTCGAACTTTGGATCGAATGCTCTTCATCAAGTTCCGGACAAGTGTTGCATCGCATTTTTTGGACGCTTGAGCCCAAATTTTTTTGAACTCCTGCATGTTCCCAGCTGCCTTACCAGTCTTCTTGAAGACCCTCTTCACGATTGCCCAGTAACGTTCGATGGGTCGAAGCTGAGGGCAATTTGGTGGATTGATATTTTTCTCAACGAAATCTATACCCTTTTCCGCAAGCCAATTGAGAGTGGTTTTGGCATAGTGAGCCGACGCTAAATCCGGCCAAAACAGTGGAGGTGTACTATGCTTCTTATATAAAGGCAACAATCTCTTCTGGAGACACTCAGATCGATAGATTTCCGCATTTATAGTTCCGGTAGTGTAAAAAATGGTTGACTTCAAACCACAGGAATATATTGCTTGCCATACCAGTACCTTTCGACCGAATTTCTCCACTTGAATTGACCTGTCCGCATCGCTCTTATCCTCCCCAACGACGGCAGTAAAGTATTGTGGACCTGGAAGGGTTTTTGAGTCCTCCTTTACATAGGTCTCATCGTCCATCAAAACGCATGCATCCGGACGCTGCAAAAGACGCGAATACAATTTCCGGGCCCTTGTTGCTGCTCGCTTCTTCTGTTCTGCACTTTGTTTCGAGATTTTCTGCTTCTTGTAGGTCTTCAGGTGGTTTCGCCTCTTGATACGCTGGATCATTCCGACACTCGTTCCTGCTTTTTTGGCCAAATCACGTATTGACATTGATTTGTTCTTCATGATTAGAGATACCACTTTCTGCTCCAGTTTCGGGTTGGAAGAACCGGGTTTTCTGCCTCTTCCTGGTAGCTCATCCAAAGAATAGTGTTCCCCAAACTTATTAATGATGGTTTTAACACTCGCATGATGAATTCCAAACCGCTTCGCCAATTTTCGCATAGTAATACCCTTCTCACTTAGCCATGTGTCCAGAACCTTAATTTTTACTTCCTTTTCAATACGCGACATTTTGAAAACGCAGAATTTGAACCGCACAAACAAGTAAACAAAAGAAAGCTGACAGTCAAACGCACAGCATGCAGTGTTCAGAGCATAAAAAACCATCACAAATCCATGCGTACAACGCAAATGTATGTGGATAGCTTATATTCGATACACTCCTTAGTGTCTAGCGCTTCTGTGCGTAAGCCTAAAATTTCTCTAGGAGATGTCAAAAAAAAAATGTTGCAAATATCACACACAATAGTGCTGTTAGGACGAAAAAGAATAGTTACGAACTAACTCTAGCAGCTAAACAGGGTGGCAGAGGTCGCTTGTCAGTGTTTTTTGTCTCATTGTATTTCTTGTACAATTTTGTTTACCGATGTGTGCATATTTTTCATTATATTTGTAATGATCTGCCATTTGATGGATGTGATTTGTTTTGAAATATTGTTTGTTTTGGTTACACTTTAAACATGGACGCCAAACGAGAGCTGGTAGCAGATTTTTATATGAAAAAAAAATTGACTGTGTGAGATCTTGAGACGGCTTAAACAATTCGCTGTGAATGAGAGAGATGTCTTCCGCACCATAAAAAGATTCAACGAGAAGGGTATGTTAAAAATCAACCAAAGACATGGACTTTATCCAACGGTTAGGACCAAAACGATGGTCAAATGCGTTAGGGAGCGAACTAATCGAAATCCGACACAATAAGGGCGAGCGGTGGCGGTGGATTTCAAATTTCACAGGAATTTTTCGTCGATCCAGAATGTCTTCACCCATGATTTGAAACTCAAACAGAAATAGAAAAGAAGTCTCGAGTAATTCGAAGTAAGGAGTTGCTACTGTGAAACGCTTCTTCTTCTTCTTCTTCTTCTTCAATCAGACCAAGGTCGGCGTGGCCTCTGCTGTACACAGAAGTTGTCTCCATTGTAATCAGTCCATGGCTGTACTTCACCAGCCTCCCTGTCTGCGGAGGGTTCGCAGGTCGCCTTTTACTTGATCTATCCACCTTGCTCGTTGCGCGCCTCTTCATCTTGTACCCGTCGGTTTGTTTTCGAGAACCATTTTCACAGGGCTGTCGTCTGACATCCTTACGACTTGCCCAGCCCATCGTTCATCGATGAAAAGATGACGTGTGGGCACGCTGTATTCGCGACATTTCTGCCGCACTTGCCGAATCGCGAGAATCTGGTCCGTAGTAGCACGGGCTCCCATGAATCCCGCTTGGTATTGCCCCACGAACTCCTTTGCAATTGGTGACAGGCGGCGGCATAACATTTGGGAGAGAAACTTGTAGGTAGCGCTCAGTAGCGTGATCGCACGATAATTGCAGCAATCCAGCTTGACGCGCTTTTTATAGATGGGACACACTATTCCTTCCATCCAATCCTCCGGTAAACATTCCTCCTCCCAAATCTTGGTAATTACCCAGTGCAGTGCTCTGGCCAGTGCTTGTACCATTATCGTGACAAATGGTATAGGATGGAATTTCAGAAAACGTCAAGCTTCCACCAGTTTTTATCGAAACAGGAGTAAAACTCAACACTGATTACTATAACGAACATGTTTTGAAGATTTTTTTTTCAACTGCATGCTTCGAAATTAATTCTAGATGGAAATTACTGATTTAAACTAGATTCTGCCCCCTCTCATCAATCGAAAACAACACAGGAGTAGTTTCGCCAAAACTTGCCCAATTTAGAATCATCGAAAGAATGGCCTGCCTCATCGCCAAGTCTCAATTCTTTGAATTTCTTTGCATGGGAATGCATGCTCAGTAAAATATGAAGCACAAATGGTCTCATTCTTGAATCTTTCAAGAAATTCTTGATCAATATTTGAGACAAAATGCGTCAAGAAATGGTGTTTGCCAGTATCGAAGCGTTTAAGAAACTTCTACGGCTGGTCATATGAGAAACATGTGAGATGTGCGAGCTCAGCATGTAAAATCTTAATAACAAAATCAAAGTATAAAGAAAATTAATCGTTTGTTGATTATAAGCCTTTCTTTGTGTTTCTATGAACATTTATTTTACTGAAAAGCAACCGTTGCCACCTTGTACACAGAAGTTTTCTCCATTCTCCATTCGATCCCCGGCTGCACTTCGCCAGCCGCGAAGGTCATCCTAATAGAACACTTGTTTCAAACCAGTTGAGGTGACTGCATTGTGACTCAAGTAAGTCACAATCGACTTGCTGCAACCATTTCCGACCATTGTGTGCTGCTTGGGTCTTCTAGTTGATCGATCTACCTTGCTCGTTGCACGCCTCTTCTTTATGTGCTCGTTGGTTCGATACCGAGAATCATTCTGAGCTTTCATCTGACATTTTTACGCCCAGCCCAACGTAGTTGACCGAATCGAGTGGTGTGAGCGATGGGAGGTACGCACAGCAACTCCTCCACGTTCCATTTTTCATCGGCACTCCAGCGTACGTCCTTCTCTCTTCTTCTCTTTTTTTCTTCTTCTTTCCCCCTTTTCGTGTGTTATATATGTGTGCATATGTGTTTTTATTTGTGTGGGTATGCGCGAGGTACATATTTTGTATGGGTTGGGGTGTCAGTTTTAGTTCCATTCATTCGTTCCCGAATGTGCGCGGGGTGTGATTTTTTTGGGTGGTGTTTTTTTTTTTCCCCCCGCGAGAAAGAGTAGCGGGACTTCGTAATTGAGCGTTTTTTGAACGGTGAGCGACCCGGCGATATATTCCGGCTGCTGAAATCGCATGGGGTCAAGCGGAACTTTGTCTACACGACCATCAGGCGATACCGGGAGACGTCCTCGACCAATGACCGTGCGAGATCCGGTCGGCCGCGTTCAGCGAGGACGCCACGGGTCATCAAGATCGTGAGGGAGCGAATTCGGCGCAAAAAGAACCGCTCAATCCGGAAAACGGCTGCAGATCTCAACGTTTCCATTGGAACCGCTCACACCATACTCACCAAGGACCTTGGTTTCAGGCCTTACAAAAAACGTAAGGTCCATGGCGTTTCGGAGGCTACCAGCAAAAAGCGGTTGGATCGAGCTAAGAGGATCCTCTCTCGGCACGCTGGTCAGGAGTTTGTTTTTTCGGACGAGAAACTGTTCGTGCTGCAGCAGCCGCACAATGTGCAAAATGACCGGGTGTGGGCGCCATCGAGGGACAGCATTCCTGAATCCAATATAAACATCCCTCGGTTCCAAAGTGCCGCGTCGGTGATGGTTTGGGGGGCAGTATGCAAACGTGGTAAGCTACCCTTGGTGTTTATTGAAAAAAACGTCAAAATCAACGCGGCGTACTACAAAACTGAGGTTTTGGAAAAGGTTGTTGCCCCCAGTCTCCGAAGCCTCTACGGTGATGAGCACTACGTGTTCCAGCAGGACGGTGCACCAGCCCATACGGCAAATGTGGTTCAAGCCTGGTGTCGGGACAATTTAACCGACTTTCTGGACAAAACTTTGTGGCTCCCAGCTCCCCGGACTTGAATCCTCTCGACTTTTTTGTTTGGTCCTATATGATGGCGAAGCTGAACGAATACAAGGTCAGCACTTTGGATCATTTCAAGACGGTAATTCTCAAAATCTGGGACGAAATGCCCATGCAGTCCGTGCGTGCCGCCTGCGACGCGTTCGAGAAACGTTTGAAGCTCGTTAAGGAGTACAAAGGGGGGTCATTCCAAGAGAAATGTTGTAAACGTTCCTTGTAAACATAACAAAAAAAAAAAACATGTTTCATTTTTAAATTTTAATTCCAATTTTAACCGAATAGCCCCCACCCCCACGTTCCCCCCCCTGCCACCCAACAAAGAATGCCGTACTTTGTTCTTTACCTCCCCCGCCAAAGGCACATTTCCCACCCAAATTCCCCTTTGTATTTCTCGTGTCTATTGCCACTCGTCAAATCAAACCTTCCAATGTAATGTTAATTAGTAAACACGACAATTAATCCATCGTTGCTTTGACCAACCACGTTGATTTTTTTTGGAAATCCATATTCTTAAATAAAAAACCATAGCTGGTCTCGATCGATAGTGTTGTAAGCTGATTTGAAATCGATGAAAAGAATTCTCGACATTCCTGAAGCACATGCCGAATAATGAAAATCTAGTCATTAGTAGCGCGGTCACCCATGAATCCCGCTTGATCCTGCCCCACGAACTCCTTTGCTGTTCGTGACAGACTGCGTAGAATTTGAGAGAGCAACTTGTACTATATTTCAACGGTCCTTGTGCTTTTTGACGTCCCAAGCAACACAGCTTGTTTTTAACATTTTCAACTTGTCAAACACTGTCCAATGAAAAATACAGCTAATCAATATGAGTGTATAATACTTTATTTCATACTTCGATATGACGTAAAAAGCACAAAAAGAGAAACCACGAAACACGAAATGAAAAAAAAATATCCTCATTCAAAAATATGAATGGTATTGAACACTAGTCCTTTGTGCGATAGGTTTGTGGCTTCTTTGCTAACCCAACTCCGTTTATTGAAAAGTCAGTTCTGAGTAACTATGATCTGCTTATACAGGGTGCGGCAGAAAATAATGCGAAAATGTTCAAATTTGAGTATTGTTTTAATTCGTGTAGCTAGTGACTAATTTCTGTCAAAAGTGTATTTGCTTATGTATACTTTCAAGTGCTGCATCCCAATATTCTATTTGTTTTATTTCAAATTCGTCAAAATGTTCGCGAAAGAAGTGATCACCAGTTTGTTGCTCGCCCAGAAGAAGCCGAAAAAGATTGCCAATGTGGTAGGGTGCCGTTTGGCAACAGTTTACCACATAAAAAAGTCCCTGCATGATGGCCCTAAGCAGCGGAATCCGAGGAGTGGACGTACGCGCTTTGCACGCACGCCGAACGTGATCAAATCGGTCCGTGCATAAATTGCTCGCAACCCGGTGCGTTCCATAAGAAAACTTGCAAAGGCAGCCAATATTTCGGAAAAATGCATGCGGAGAATCTTCAAAGAAGACCTGCTTGCATCTTCCAGAGCCAGAGTAAAACGCCACTTAATTACGGACCGGGTCAAGGAACTACAAGTGACTCGTTCCAAGAGATTGTTTTCCTTGTTGACGAAGGAAAAAAATGATAATCCTGTTTTCCGACGAAAAGCTTTTAAGTATCGATGCTGTGGCCAACAGTCGCACGGACCGGTTCATTTCACCGCAGAAAATGGAGAACGTTCCGGAAAAAGTGAAATTCAAATTTCAAACCAAACATCCGGCTGGTGTCATGATGTTTGGCTTGATGGCGTCCAACTGTTTGAAAATGCCGCCTGTTTTCATTGATGCTGGAGTTAAAATCAATACCGAAGTGTATATCGGTATTTTAAAGGACCAAGTGCTTCCCTGGGTGAAGGCCAACTTTTCCCAGGACCAAAACGTTGTCCTACAGCAGAATGGAGCGCCGTGTCACACGTCCAATCGAACCCAACAATGGTTGAACGATAACATGAAGTTTTGGCCGAAGGATTTGTGGCCCCCTGGCAGTCCAGATCTTAATCAGTTGGATTATTCGATTTGGGAATATGTTGAAGCACGAGCCTGCAAAACATCACACCCATGTGTGAAAACCCTGAAGTCAACCATAACACGCACATGGCAGTCAATGTCGGAGGAATACGTCCGAAAAGCATGCTCTAGCTTCCGGCGTCGGCTCGAGGATTTTATTAATAAAAATGGAGGACACATTGAATAAATTTGTTTAAAAGGACTTTATAAAGATAACTGCACTCGAAAAGGTTGATATTATTTCTTGAATTAGTTGAAAATGGGATTTGAACGAAATGGAACAAATTTTCGCATTATTTTCTGCCGCACCCTGTAGTTGGCAGTAAAACCAAAATCTTAAGCATCGTTGTGAAAAAAAAACACGTTTTGTAAAACATGGTTGGTGTAATCTAATTTGAATAGTATTTTGAACTATCTATAACATTTTATCCTGTTCATGTTTTATAGATGTTGAAGAATGTAACAATGTTTTAAAGAACTATAATAAAGAAATAATCACTCGAAGCAGTGAAAAAAGTATTTTTAGTTTAATCGTTAGTCAGGGTGAACTGACTGTGAATTTTGTGTGCTGCTTGGTGTTACTTATCGGCAGGAAATCTTGTAGTTTGTTAGTTCTAGGTGATATGGAAAATGAAAATCGATTTTTATGCACTGAAAAATAATATCAACCTGGATTAAATCTGACGTAGTGTCCAGTACCGTATGCGTGATAATGTTTGCACCGTTCGGATTTCGGTTCAAAATTTTTGTTTTGATTTTTTTATTTATTCAAATGGGGGATGTTTCTAAAAGTCTTAAACTATGTTAATCATCGATCGAGTTTCTCCTTGTTGCAATAATGGCATTCACACGCTTCCGTAACGCAAGGCAGGTCATAATAATGTAGCCTGGATCCATTTCTCTCCAGGTACGGGTCAATGTTTGTCCAGGGATTGTTCTACTCGGGTGGCGATTGAACAGGCCTTGGCCTTCATGACCCGGCATTCTGAGTAATCCAGCGGATTTAGACTGTCACCCTTTTTTTAGATGGGACTCACGATATCTGCCTTCCAATCATCTGGTAAATATTCCTTTTTCCAAACCTTGGTGATTGCTCAGCTCAGCAAGCCGGTCCTTTCCACCGTGTTGTGATAGCTCGCTTGGGATTTGATCAACACTGACAGTTTTGTTGTTTTTTAACCGAACAATTTCCTCCTTAACATCCTGAAGTGTTGGGGTCGGAATCCTGTCATCTTTTGCACGTGCTGCCTAATGTATTAACATGCCACCTCAATTTGCTGTAACATTGCCGTTCAGGTGCTTGTCAAAGTACTGCAACCTTTGGATCACCTCACACTCACACTACCGACTATTATCGACTTTATGTCATCGCGCAACAACATTGCTAGGGACCTGAAACTGAGCCTCCTTAGGCTACGCATGACAGTGCAGGTTGCATGCAAGGAGAGGGAGGAGCTGGAAGCTAAGCTCCTAGCTGAGCAAAATGCCAGAGTTAGCACGGCTAGCAGCCACGAAAAGAGCGAGGGAGATAGCCTCCGTCTCATCGTCAAAGTACTCCGAGGTCTTGAAAGCGTTGCGCGGGGACGCTAAACTGGCGTAGGCGTCGATGTGCAGTGTATACACCGTACCCGCACTGGCAAGATGCTCCTGGAGCTGAAAAGGACAGCACAAGTCACAAGGCGCCGGATTGTAAAGGTCCTCCCAAATGCTTGATGTGCTCCGGGAAACCGGATAATAAGCACGTTCGGGGGGGATGTGCGAGGCAAGTGCCCGGCCGCTAAGGGTATTCCAACGAGTCAATCGTTATGCAGGTAACCCAACTAAACCTGAGCCATTGTGAGGCCGCCCAGCAACTGCTGTGTCAGACAGTTTGCGAGTTGGCATCCGATATCGCTATAATTTCCGACCCATACCGCATCCCAGCCGGCAATGGCAACTGGGATGCAGACAGGTCCAATATGGCGGCTTTACGGACGACGGGCAAGTACCCGGTTCAGGAGGTTGTGTCTACCACAAATGAAGGCTTTGCGGTTGTAAAAGTGAATGCTGCGTTTTTCTGCAGCTCCTAGGCACCGCTAAGATGGTCGATTGAACAGTTTTCCAATATGCTCGATCGGATGACAACTGAGCTAACTGGCCTAAACCCGTTGGTAATAGCGGGGGACTTCAACGCTTGGACGCTCGAGTGTGGGAGCCACCTTACCAACCCTATGGGCCAGATTCTTCTGGAGGCCTTGGCTAGGCTCAATGTGGACCTAGCCAACGTGGGTACCAAGAGTACCTACCATAGAAACGGAGCAGAATCGATAATCGATATAACCTTCAGCAGTCCTGGGCTGCTTAACAATTTGAGGGTGGATGATGGCTACACCCATAGTGACCACTTGACGATTCGTTATTGTATCGTCCACAATAAAAGGCAGCGTGTAGAATGAGGAGCATCCACTCCATTTGCCCGCTGATGGAGGACGTCCTACTTTGATGTACAGACTTTTAAAGAGGCGCTTAGGAGGGAACTAATCTTACGCAAAACCCAGGAACCTTGCGGCGAACGGCTCGTGATGGCACTTACACTAGCGTACGATGCGACCATGCAGAGGGAAGTCAAACCGAGGAATGGAAGATCGCCGGTGTATTGGTGGACAGAGTCGATCGCTGACGTCCGAAGAACATGCCTACACGCAAGACGGAGTCCGCTACTGTGCAGTGATCACCCTTGACGTGAGAAATGTGTTTAATAGCGCCAGTTGGGTGGCTATCGCCGACTGTACAAGATTCTGGGAAGTTATTTCCAGAATCACGTACTGGTGTACAACACAGAGGTAAGCCAAAAACGTGACCAGATCACCGCAGGCATCCCACAAGGTTCGATCCCGGTGCTATGGAACATGATGTACGACGAGGAACTACGGCTTGAGTTCCCGAATGGGGTGAAGATAGTCGGGTTCGCAGACGACATCACCCTGGAGATATGTGGTGAATCCATCAAAGAGGTTGACCTAACGGCCTCTCACTCCATTGGCGAGAGATGGATGTGTTCCAGGAAACTGGAGCTAGCTCACCATAAGATCGGTTGTTAACAACCGAAAATCGGACCAAAATGCGACGATCAGTGCAGGTAACTGCACAATCGAATTGAATAGGTCTTTGAGGTATCTTGGGGTCATGATCGACGTGAAGCTGTCCTTTATCAGCCACGTCGATTACGCCTGGAAGAAAGCCTCTAGGGCTATATCGGCATTATCCCGCATGATGTCGAATAGCTCGGCGGTGCACGGGAGTAGGCGTTAACTCCTGGCCAGTGTCGCCCTGTCCATACTTAGGTAAACCTGGTCGGCATAGATCACCGCGTTGAGTTTCAAGGGCTACTTTAGTAAGCTAGAGAGTACGCACAGGCTTATGTGCCTAAGAGTGGTGAGTGCATACCGAACGGTATCACGCGACGTGGTCTGCGTCCTAGCGAGGATGATGCCAATAGGCATTGTCATAAAAGAAGATGTACAGTGCTTCAAACAACGTGGAACAAGAGGTATTCGAAAGACCACTAGAGCCGCATCTATGATTAAGTGGCAAAAGAAATGGAACAACTCCACCAAAGGTCTGTGGACCCACTGACTAATCCCGGAATTAACCGGGTGGGTTGGTAGGCGACCTGGTGAAGTGAACTTCCACTTAACGCAGATTTTGTCAGGCCACGGCTGTTTCAGACAATATCTGCACAAATATGGTCATGAGTTTCAAATAGTGAGTTGACAACTGCGGAGGAGGGTGCGACCGACCTCTTGTCCTCACAAGTTCCTACCTCACGCCTCCACGAGTCATATGATCACAAAAGACTGCCAGCTGAAACATGGAGACGCTGGTTGGCGTAGCCTGGGTAATTTTGTCAATCTTACAATAGCGAAGTGCGGGGTGCGACTGAACATCATGTACCTTAAGTCATATTGCATATTTTCCATTCTCAATTTATTAATAATTTCATCACGCATTAGAATCATCGGCATCGAAAGCTCTCAATTAATAACTGTGGAAGTGCATTTGGAACACTGAGTTGAGAGCAGGGAAATAGCAATTTGTGAAAGCAATTAGCTTGAAATGCTATATATAATAACGCTTTTGAATCATCTTTGCATTCCAAAACCATGTAAGAACCTGGAGCAACATGACAGGCATCAAAGGCTCTATTTGTTTTTCAGCGTTTCATCATAACATTTAATTTAAAATTTCACTTCTAAACTTCAACTACTATATTCATACAAGACTGCCATGTGCTTATAAGTAATGTAGGATTATATTTCAATATTGTGTTTAGTGGTATTATGGTAAGATAAACCATTATTTTAGAAATCATCAGACCGGACTCTTCGATCACTCCAATTGCTATCTTTGAAATGTTACTAGAACAGTATAAAGACAAATATTACAACATGTCTTATAAAATAATATCTTTTATTGAAATTTTATCTTTGATATTTGGAATGACCTATTCTGTTTTCAGCTTTTCCAGGACTAGAAAGATATTAATACATATCTTATTTTTATTAATTTTTCAGTAACAATCCATTGGATGTATCATTTAAGTTTAAATTTGAATGAATTAGCATTCTTTTCTATAATGACATCCTAATTTTTCGTGTACAAAATATACTAAATATTAAATAACACATAACGGGGGAAAGGGAGGGACCATCAGGGCACCCAAGTAAAACGATTTGGATAGGGAGCATGGGACTGCCTCCTCCCTATTGTTAACATTTCGCGGAACAAGGGCGGGCTCTTTGACCCCATCTATTGGGTTTATTCTGTCAAACGAGGGCTCGATTCTAGTGCTGTCTGTGTGACCTTGCTTTTGGAAGGAGATTCTTTTCCCTATATTCGCTGGTTTAGCGTAAGTGTCTCCGCTTACGGGACCGCCCAAACGTTTTTGGCCCTTCATACAGGAGCTTGATGATCACAAACAATAATAGAATCCTGATCAAATCGTTTTTCAGATAATTCCACTGCTATGGAAAGTTACCTTGCTACAATAGATGGTATTATATCATCATCATCATATCTGCACAAATATGATCATGCGGAGTCCTCCGCATGCGCCGAGAGAAGAGGAAACTGCGGAACATGTTTTCTTCACGAGATCCGAGATCCGGCATGATAGCCGTAAGCGGTCACGACACGACTCCGGATAATCTGGTACAGAGGATGTGCCAAGACCGGGGCATCTGGGACACGGTATGCATAGCAGCCTCCCAGATTGTCCTTGATGTCCAACAGAAATGGCGAAACAACCAACGGCAGTAGCAGGGACCACCTAACTACTAAAGCCCTAAGTAGTTAGACATAGTGGGTGCTTAACAAGCACAATAGCCCCCTCCCCGAAGTAATGCCGAAAGATGATTCCGGGGAGGGTCCAGGGCTAAAGGCACGGGTAGGTTTTTGATCGGTCGAGGAGTTGGCACCCTCTTCCCCACACCCTGAGTTCTTTAGGTGTCTGGTTGCAGATTTTCTATCCCATCTAAAAAAAAAACACTCACACTACTACCTTCCATGTCTCTACACATATCGGCTTGTGGTACGTTGCATTTGCCCAAGCTGTTCAACGACTCGTAGAATTTGCATTTGTCGTTAGCACGGTGAAGCGTCTCTAATTTGGCTCTTTTTCTCTTAAAGAATAGAGTTCTGTTTGTACCGTTCCACATTCTTTCTCATACGATGGTGCAGCATTCTTGCCTGTGATGCATTCTTCTCCACTATTAACTGCATGCGTTCACCGTCAAACCAGTAGTTTTTTAGGTTCGCTGCAGAAGTGTCCAGCGCCGCTATTGCAGTGCTACCAATGGTGGTTCTAATATCTTTCTGTCATCTTTAGGAGTAGCTGTGTCAAGCTGCTCTTCCTTTAGTAGGGTAGCTTTCTGCAGTTGTATGTATTCCTCGGTAGCTCCGGTTTCACGTAGTAGCTCAATGTTAGGTCGTGGCTTCCGAATTCGTCACACGTTGTGCACCGTCGAATGTTTTGACCACATACAGTCTGTAACGAGTCTATATTTGCACTTCAGCAAGTGTGAACGTTGATGATATCGGAGAAGAGTTTATCGTCGATTAGTACATGGTCTATTTGATTTTCTTTTCCTCGGTCAGGTTAGGAGAAGCTTTATGGATGTTTTTGCGGGGAAAGAAGGAACTTTGGACTAATAAACCACGGGACATTGCCTCCCGTCCTACCTGAGCGTTCATGTCACCAATGCCGACTTTAACTTCCCGCCATGGACAGCCGTCATACACTTGCTCTAGCTTCACGTAGAACGCTTCCTTATCGTCATCGGGTCTCCCTTCGTGTTTTTGAAATTTGCCAAGAAATTCATGGTTTGGCAAGCGATTCGTACGTGCAAGATGCAAAGTGACGACATCAACCGTGAAAGGCTAAATGTACGTAAAGGAATATCTACAAAACTGTTTCCTCCCATTGGTCTATGCAGGTGCTGGAATAGTATAAGGAAAATAAGATCAACTTCGTACCTTAATCTTTCAACACCCCAGAGTTGAGTCAATCGGAACATGTTGGGCTATTATGATGCAGAAATTACGCAGACATTCTAAGACAGTCAAACAGATGAAGAATTGAAGACGGAATGTCACACAAAAACTTTTATATTTTTCGTTGTTAAAAACCTCATGAAGATTTTAAGAAGAAAAAAAAAAAGAAAATAATAAAAGCAAAAATAACCAAAGAAATTTAATTTGATACTCAAAAAACACAAAACACCTGGATAAAAAACGAATTTTTGACATTGCATAAGCAGTTTGTTGCAATTTGAACGTGAACAAACTTCAGGCATTCTCTTTTCATCATGGTCCTACAAAGAAACCGAGCTAGCATCTAGATGACATCCCCCAACGTGAAAGAAACATTGTTTAGAGCCATAAAGGGTGATACGATCAAAATTTGGTCAAGGGAAAACGCGTGTAAATCGGTGAAATCGTTTATTTAAAAAAATCAAATTAAATTTCTTTTTCAAGTTCAATTAGTATAAAATTCAGGAAAAATATTCAGTTAGGCTTCCGCTTTTCCAAATCCGAATTGCCGGGCCTTACGCTTGACCCCTGCTATCAGATTTTGTACAGCCACCTTGTCCACCTTCTTCGCCGCAGAAAGCCAGTTTGCCTTGAACTGCTGCTCGTCCTTAGAAGTTTTTTTGGTCTTCTTTAGGTTCCGCTTGACAATAGCCCAGTATTTCTCAATTGGGCGGAGCTCTGGCGTGTTGGGAGGGTTCTTGTCCTTGGGAACCACCTGCACGTTGTTGGCGGCGTACCACTCCATGGTTTTTTTTACCGTAATGGCAAGATGCCAAATCCGGCCAAAACAGTACGGAACAACCGTGTTTCTTCAGGAAAGGCAGCAGCCGTTTATTCAAACACTCTTTCACGTAAATTTCTTGGTTGACAGTACCGGAAGCTATGAAAATGCTGCTTTTCAAGCCACAGGTACAGATGGCTTGCCAAACCAGATATTTCTTTGCGAACTTTGACAGTTTCGTGTGCTTGAAAATATCTGCTACCTTTCCCCTTCCTTTTGCCGTATAAAACTCCTGTCCCGGAAGCTGCTTGTAGTCGGCTTTGACGTAGGTTTCGTCGTCCATTACCACGCAGTCAAACTTCGTCAGCATCGTCGTGTACAGCCTCCGGGATCGCGCTTTGGCCGTCGTATTTTGTTTATCATCGCGATTTGGAGTCACTACCTTCTTGTAAGTCGATAGTCCGGCTCGTTTTTTGGCTCGATGCACGGTTGTAGACGATACACCCAGCTTATTTGCGGCATCTCGGAGATATAGGTTAGGGTTTCGCTTGAAACTACCGGCAACTCTCTTTGTCGTCTCAGCGGCTTCCGGTTTTCGATTTCCCCCCGATCCAGACTTCCTGGCTGTCGACAAACGTTCCCCAAACACTTTAATTACATTTGTAACGGTTGATTTGTCAACTTTTAGCGATTTTGCCAACTTTGCGTGCGAGTAGCTCGGATTTTCGCGATGCGCGAGCAAAATTTTGATAAGCTGCTTTTCTTGCTTGGACGGCATTTTGACAACTGAAGAGTGAATTCCAAAATCAAAATAGGAGCAACATTCTACACACACACACCTTCAAAATGAGGGGTGTTCAGGTTTTTTAAGTGCAAAATTGAAAGAAATACGTCAAGTTGATATTGACCAAATTTTGACCGTATCGCCCTTTAAAAAAAATAAAAAAAACAATCCCCTACTTCTTCTACCACAACTCTACCCTTATCTCCCACAAATATATCCATTCAACCCCACCACCCAAACCCATCCCCCAACATCAATCTACCAACTTTCCCCCCCCCCAATTTATTAAACTTAATTCAAACCCAAAAAAAAAAAAAAAACCTCCCCCTTTCCTCCCCCCATCCCCATTATACCACACTTTTTTTATCTAAAACAATTCCTTACAAATCAAACAGACCAAATACTTTTCACATTATTGTCACCACCGCTTCGCAGCATTGGCTAAGCTAACCGAAGCACTAAAAAATATACATAACATACAAAGTCCTGCTGGGAGGAAATCAGTTCCTTCCACTTTCCCCCGAAAAAAAAACGGAAATAAGAACAAAGGCATCTGGTACATAAAATAGCGTCAAATCTCAACCAGATTGTACCACTGAAACAATCCGAAAGCCTCCAAATGCACAAACCTGGTAAGTAATCTTCTAATTCCTGTCCTCTCTTGGGGTGAACAATTTCCGTTTGCTGTCCTTTTTTCATGAAAGGGAATGCTTCAGAAAAGTATGCAAATTTCCTTTTCTGCACACACATACAGGCGCCACTTGTCGGAATCTTGTAATGAAATTTCCTGCTCCTCAACGCCGCCAGTTACTGCACCGATTCAATTGTGATACTTCAGTTCGGTATGCTTCCAGACCTTGTACATTTCCGAGGAACAAAGAATCTGAATCGCACACCCACCTTGGGGTTCAGCCCCTCATCCTAATGGACGGTTTGAGGGGACCGAATAAATTAAGCAAATTATTAATGCAAGAAAACACAGTTCTCAAAAGCCTCTATTCCAAGTTCCAGCGATGATGGTTCTTCTCGTGGAAGGTTTAGTGAGCAAATATTGCAAGACGAGGGAAATTGTATCAATGGGGTCGGGTGGAAGATTGCACTTTATATTTGAAGGAAGCATATACCTTAACCCCGCAATAACGGCCATGGCAGTAGCGGCAGAGCTCATACTAAGAGCAAATGGACGTTCAAATCTGCCTTCCATTTACTTCAATTACATTTGCATAATGGAACAACACATTCACCATTCGACACTCTTGACAGTGGAAATGTGAACCGCTGCTTTCGGTTGCCGGTAAGGACTGTGGTGAAATCGGACCCGTCCCCTGCGTCAAGTTGAGGGGCGAAGAAATGATAAAACTGAGAAAATTATCTATTCCTAGTCATGCCCAGGGATGCGGCAATAATGCTGAGAGGGAGCGACGGGAGAAAATATTTCCGCTGGCTTGAATCGGTTCGGGTTGGGTTTCGGTGGAAAAACCTTTTATGAAAGATGATGTAGATTTTTCTCGTTACATAATGGCACGAATAGATTTGCGGGAAATATGGTTATGAAGTTGTTTTCCCTCTGGACAAGAAATTTTGTGGGTTGCGCTTTGCTGGCTGCTCTTGGGCTCCGCTTTCATTTGTTTATGCTAGCCGTCCGACCTTGGCAATAAGAAGATCATGTTTCATTGGCAGAAATTTGTCTAATTGAAACGAGGCCGGTAATAGATGGGAAGGAAATCGCTTACTGTTGTTTGGAAATCATTTGGAAATAGCAGGCCTTTCCCGGTGTTCTTGCTAGAAATGGCGCATGGTTCAAGGCGGTTGCCAGAGCACGCGGTTTGTACGAGTATGTGTACTATAGAGCAAAAATGCCGCATTTGCCGGAAAGGCTTTCGCGGTTTTCAATTCTAAACAATTTTGTATTAAGGTGTGCAAAACAAACGAAAAGATCATTCACCTCAACTTTTGACGTTGGGCCACGTCCATGCATACTATGCAAATTTATTTTCAAAATTCTTTTATCTGCTCCAACCACAAACGCCCGACAATTATTCTAAACATTCTGCATGAATCCAGTACATTCGACATCCAAAGACACGTGTCTTCTGTAATTTATTTTTGAGCTTACATCGGGCTCATTCGCAGTGCTGTCGAATGTATTTGTACAATTGTCAAATAGTGTAAAACGGCATTGCGCCAGTTTACGATTTCAAGAAATATAAAGCGCGAACATGAAATTATTGCAACATATTATATTTACTATTAAATCACATGTATTTATTGGATTAAATCAACTACCGTCACGATAAGTGGTCAGGTTTTAAGTGTTAATTTCTCAGTCATTTCTTCAAATATTTTCAAAATGTTTGCTCCAATTGTTCGAAAATATTTCTACGTGTCGATTTCAATATTGAAATATATTAATATTTGTCATTAAACTATTGAAAATAACGAAATCATAAGATGATGTCTTATAATTTCGTTTTGCAGAGTAAATTGACTAAATGCCAAGTATTTCCCATCACAGACTTCAATTTTAAGTAAGGGAGAACTCGTATGCAAATGCAGGAGGTTAACAATATCAAAGAGATTTCGCTCGGCATCCTAGGAGCTGTTTTGAGCGGCAATGAGCCTGTATTGAATTGGCAGCTGGCGGTGAGAAGTACTCCGGAGGTTACTCTGACGAGCAACCATTGTTCAGGTAGCTAGGCCAGGTATGGCTTGGTCACGTATGGCTAGGCAACCGATGCTAGGCAGCTATTGGCAATGCAGTTGGTTAACCAAGCCAGTGGTGAATTTGTAGCTAGCTGGTTGGCGCAACCACGAGCGAAAAAAGTGTGATCTAGTTGGCATCCATCTTTTGGTAAGGCGGTTGAGTGGTATGAACGGAAACGCTGCATTTATTCACATCAATGAACACTCTACACCTGTTTTCGAGAAACATCACTCACAGTGTTCATTTTCGTAGCAGCATTGCTGCACGAGATGAGGCGCGACGGTTTGAACGATATGGCGATTCAACTCAGTGAGAGAATAAGAAAAACTCAGAGAATGAGTTCATTAGAGCCAGCTCATTCTCTCTCAGACCTTGAGCCGAATCGAAGTAGTTCATGCAACATTTGTCTTGCAGTCTGAGCATAATTTTACTGAAGAAAGAATTTCTTGCTCACTCAGATAATCGCTAGCAGTTATCTGGTTCAGGAAATTTGATTCAAGCAGAAAGCAGATAAAGGGTACGAAAAAAAATAACAACACCCCCCCAAAATATAACCCTAATTCCCCCCCCCACCAACCAATCTCCAACCTTCCTGCAAGTAAAAAAAAACAAGTTATGATGATTTTTTCATGTTGGTTTTATTCAATTTCAATTACACTACGCATAAGGTCCTATACAACATTTGGATCCAATTTTTTATGCATGGCAATCCATTTTTTCTTCAAATCTTCCTCGGATTTACCTTCCTTAGGATGCATCCAAAGTGCCTGCTTCATAATGGCCCGGTACTTTTCAATTGGTCGCAGATCCGGTGCGTTCGGGGGGTTTACCTCCTTAGCCTTGTACCACTCTAAAACCTCTTTCGAGTAATGGCACGAGGCTTAATCCGGCCAGAAAATCGTAGGACCATCGTGTTACCTCAGAAGAGGAAATAGACGCTTTTGGAGGCATTCCTTTAGGTACCCATTGACCGTTCCAGTTTTCACGAATGGTGCTCTGCTTTCCACACGAGCAAATTGCTTGCCAAATCATATATTTTTTGGCAAACTTTGACATCTTCTGCTTTATAACGTCCTCAGGAACATCAAATTTATGATAAGCAGTGAAAAACTGGAGCCACGGAAGCTGCCGGAAGTCTGCTTTTACATACGTCTCATCATCCATAACGAGGCAATGTGGTTTCGTCAACATCTGAGTGTAGAGCTTCCGTGCACGTGTTTTACCTACCGTATTCTGCCGTTCATCGCGATTAGGCGCCTTTTGGACTTTGTACGTGTGTAGTCCTTTAAGTTTTTTCGCATCTTGCTCGAAAGTTTTGGTTAGAT
This sequence comes from Aedes koreicus, assembly GCA_024533555.2. Lineage (NCBI taxonomy): Eukaryota > Metazoa > Arthropoda > Insecta > Diptera > Culicidae > Aedes > Aedes koreicus. The sequence goes on along the minus strand of JAHHFK020002006.1, from coordinate 18,212 downwards.
TCAGTTTCTCCGCCACATCTCGAACTGAACTGTTGGGATTCCTCTTGAAAGCTTGAACTACCCGCTTGTGATCCTTAACACTATACGGAGATCCATTTTTGCCACTTTTTTCTTTCCGATCGATGGTCAAACGTTCGTGGTACCGATTCAAAACACGAGACAACGTAGAATGTACCATTTCTAGCATCCTGCTGCTGGCACGATGAGAAAGATTCAGATTTTCGAGGTACGTGCGCAAAATTTCTTTGCGCCCCTGCTGTTCTTCCGACTCCATCCTCGCAACGATTGCACATCAGCTAGTTAAACTTACACAGCGTAAACAAATACACATTGAACTAATTCCACCCAAATTTTCAATAGAAGATACCCAACGGGTAAAAAGTTACAGCCATTTAAAAGTGGTGCAATTTAGTTCCGTACAACCTTTAGGCGGCATTAAAAACTAAATCACAACCTCTCCTTTGGTGCTCGCAATATACCTACTAGATACAAGCACATTGCCCGTTACATCTTGTTCAACCAGCTTTTTTCACTCAATGATCAAACCCGTCAGCTGGTCGAACGGTACTCACTCAAAATGCGAATGGCTTCCTCACCAATCAATAAAAATTCGTTTCGTACAATGAAAACATAAAACCGCAATGAAAAAAAAAACACACACACACACATATTCACTCTCCTGAGGCAACGATCGATGGATGATGAACAGCGGCATTTATTTTTGCTCTTCTCTCTCGTGTAGGAAACTCTCGGCTGTAAATCGTGAGATCGCTCATGAACCAACAACACTGATGGACTGTATAAACTAGCCACCATCATCATCGTAAATGTGTGCAGAAAATGCATTAAGCTACTAGTAAGTAGCAGATAATTGATTTAAATTTTCTACTAACAACTGTTGCATATATGACGCTAGTATTGTTGGCTAATGAATTGTCCACAATATTAGTAAAGATATGAATGGGCCATACGACAGGTTCAAAAAAGATCGATCGAATCGACCAATTTGATTTTCCCAGCTAGAGAGTTTGTTTGGATTGGAATATATCTAACATACCGTTCCAAATTCTTGTCAGATGGAAGTGAGCGGTGGCTAAAAAAAATTTTTTTTTTAGTTCCTTGATTATCGAGATTTTCAGCCCTGGGCTGGTTCATCTCCCGTCGTAGACACTCAAATACCTTTTTGGGTATTTTCATAACTTGTCCGAGGGTGGGATTTGAACTCGTGACTTTGGCGTCAGAGGTATGGATGTTAACCTCTACGCCTGGGTCGCCCCCTGGTGGCTAAACAAGTTTCGATTCTCCTTACTCCGCATACCTTAAATCGTTTGTACAATTTCAAACGCGGCTCGAAAATTTAAACGGTCTCGAGCAAATATGAGCAAGCCTATGCCAAGAGCAGCTTACCAAATAGAAATTTTACAAATGGCGACCCTCACGAAATATTGAAACAAATGATACAATAATTACACATTCCTACGTAGTCGTACGTCACGTTTGCGTGCAACCTCATTGGGCTGCCCCCCGTAGTTTTTGTAGCTACTTCGTAAGCATGTCATTTGCATCTTTTACTTTCAGTTTGGTCTTCCTGAGGTTCCACTGCATCATGGCCCAATAAGTTTAGATTGGACGTAGCTCAGATCAGTTCAATGGATTCGTGTCCTTGGAGACAAAATGCACTGAATTAGTTCCATAGCATTTTAGCACGCTCTGTGAATAGTGGTATGAAGCTAAATCCGTAAAAAAAAAGTTTTTGAAGGCATTCCCACAAGTAAATTGCACCATTGATGGTTCCTGTTGCGCGAAAATTTCACTTCGCCTTCCACAGGTGCCGATAGCTTTGTTTTTTGGAATGATTTTCTACTTTGAATTAATCTTTTCCTATGTAAAACTACTGTCCTGGTAATTGTTGGAGGTCAGCTTTGACGTATGTTTCGTCGTCTATCACACAGCAACTGTATCCGGTTAAATTTTCCCCCTTTACACGGATCTACCTAGCACGGGTCTTGGCAACAGTTTGCTGCCGTTCATCGCGGTTTGGGAAGTATTGAACCTTGTTTGCATGTAATCCAGCGCTTCCCTTCTTGACTAACTTCCATCTTGGCCGCAACAAACCACAAAACTACGCAATTCACAGGGTAACCAATACACTTTAAAGAGGAACTATGCAAAATCTAGTTAAAGGGTGTCCTCGATGAAATTGCCACACTATGAAATTGCTCTAACTTTTTAACCGTTGGGTTTAATGAAAATTTGGGTGGATTTAGTTCGTAGTGCATTATTTACATCCTGCAAGTTTTAAAGTCCTGAGATCAAAACTCGCGGGAATGGAGTCGAAAGAACAGCTCGTGCGTGATTAAATCTTGCGCATTCATCACGAGAACAAGGATCTCTCGCATCGTTCCATCGCTAAAACGTTGGGAATCGCGAATTCCACGGTGTCGCGAGTGATTAAGCGGTTCGAGGAACGGTTGACCACCGATCGGAAGCCCAGAAGTGAAGGAAAAAGTATTCCGTACAACACCAAAAATCACAACCGCGTAGTTGGGGCCTTCAACCGAAATCCGAACGCCTCCGTTCGGGATGTGGCTAAGAAGCTGCACCTAAGCCGAAGTTTTGTCCAGAAGGCCAAAACTAAGGCTGGGCTTCGAACGTTCAAGGTACAAAAGGCCCCTAATCGCGACGAGAAGCAGAACAAGTCCGCCAAAATCCGTGCCAGGAAGTTGTACCTCAACATGCTGACGAAATTTGAATGCTGCATCATGGACGACGAAACATATGTGAAGGCCGACTTCAAACAGATCCCCGGCAACCTGTTTTTCACGGCCAAGGATAAGTCCAGCGTTCCGGAGCATGTCCGCACTCAGAAGATGTCCAAATTTGCAAAGAAATTCCTGGTTTGGCAAGCCATCTGCACGTGCGGGAAGCGGAGTGCACCTTTCGTAACCCAGGACACGATGAACGGACAGGTGTACATAAAAGAGTGCCTCCAGAAGCGGCTGCTTCCTCTCCTGAAGGCCCACAACGTCCCAATAATCTTCTGGCAGGATTTGGCCTCATGCCACTACTCCAAGGACGTGCTGAAGTGGTATGCGGACAATAAGGTCAATTTCGTGCCGAAAATGTTCAACCCTCCCAACACTCCGGAGCTCCGCCCCATCGAGAAGTACTGGGCGATTATGAAGCAGCACCTTCTTAAACGACCTAAGGTAGTGAAGACAGTCGAGGAACTGAAGAAAGTATGGGTTTACATGCAAAAAACGGTTGATTCACAGGTTGTGCAGAATCTTATGGCCGGGGTTAAGGCCAAGGTGTGGGAATTTGCGTATGGACTGTAAATAAAATACGAGTAAAATGGTAAAATGAAGTTTAATAGTTATTTCTCAATCTATATAAGAAAAACACCATTTTGCAATAATTTTTTTTGTGTCTTTTATTCTCGCCCCCCCCTTTTTTTCTCTCACGGGGAACAAAGACCACCAAGTTGAAAGTCTAAAAAAATTTCGTGTGCGCTCTTTCAAACAACCTATATAACAGAAATAGAAACAGCTTACGGTTGCTTTGGTAACATTTTGTTTGAATTTTGTAGTGTCTTGTTGTGAATTTTGAATTTTGTAGTCTCTTGTACTGAATCCAAATTTCATCTCTGATATTTCCAATCCAGCCTAATCTTATAATATTGTATTTTTGTGGAGCACCCGACAATGCATAAACCGATATTGTTTAGCATTACGTTAGTATGAATTGATTTCAATTATCTGCTAAAAATTGATCACATTCATGCTAACAAGACGCTCATATAAGCGTAGGTGTGAATGGGCCATGAGTAAGCAGCCGGTTGCTAGGCAGCGTAGTAACCAGAGCCAGCGGTGGATTTGCGGCCAACCGATTAGGTGCAATGCAACGGTGTGTACCATTTGGCAGCCACCAGTCGCTAGGCAGCCGCCCAAGCGCAACGAAGAGGCAATAAACAACCTGCTTCCAATAAAGACCGAAAAGAAGCCAAAATTTAATCGCGGGTCATTTTTAGCACCTACAATCCATCCTTTTCAGTACTACTTATTCGATTTTCCCTGCTAGAAAGTCTGATTAATTGGAGTTGCTCTTGATCATATCAAACTTACCGTTACATATTGTGGTCAGTAGGCAACTGGTCAAGTGCACTACCTGGTATGGAATAAACCGGTGAGCCGGTTGACAGCCAGTGATGGCTAAGCAACCGGTTAATCTTCAGCCTAGCAACTAGAGTAAGACGGAACTACAAGGAGAAAAACAAGATTGTATGGCAAAAGATCAAACCAAAGAACAAATGGTCGAATGGGAAAAGTTTGGAAGGACAAAAGTTCGAATGAACAAAACTTCAAATGCACATAATGTTCAATGAACAAATCTTCGGCTAGGCAAAAGGTTGCAAGGGTTCAAAACTACTCGACAGGGTTTACTATTAAGGGTCCTCTTCAAACATGGCCAACATTTACTGAAAGGATTGTCATTTCAAGAACATTTTGCCTGTCTGAAAGCATCAAGATTATCACATTATTCTTCAAAGGGCGCAGTCTATCTGAGCGTCTGTTCTCCATGTTAGGGACGGCTCAAAACAGCGTCTGTTCTCCATGTTAGGAGCGGCTGATCATCGTCCTTGTGCCAGCGTGGGACTCTAAACAGTGCTCTGCACGATGGTCCTCCGGCGAGACAGGGGGTTGGGGAAGGCCCAACAAGCCGCCCTTAAAAAATCAATGTTACGAATAATACAGAAGTTAATACGGACCGGAACAATCGGCAAAGACCTAGGCGACGAATTAAGGACTACGATTGGAAACTCGGAACCTGGAACTGCAAATCGCCCTGCTTCCCTGGCTGCGATAGGATAATCTACGACGAACTTCAACCTCGTAACTTCGAAGTCGTAGCACTGCAGGAAGTTTGCTGGACAGGACAGAAGGTATGGAAAAGCGGGCATCGAGCGGCTACTTTTTATCAGAGCTGGGGTACCACAAACGAGCTAGGCACCGGCTTTGTAGTGCTGGGCAAAATGCGTCAATGCGTGATTGGATGGTTTCCGATCAACGCTAGAATGTGCAAGCTGAGGATCAAGGGTCGATTCTTCAACTACAGCATCATCAACGTACACTGTCCACACGAAGGGAGACCCGATGACGAAAAAGAAGCGTTCTACGTGCAGCTAGAGCAGGTGTATGATGGCTACCCGCAGCGGGACGTAAAAGTCGTCATTGGTGACATGAACGCTCAGGTAGGACGGGAGGCAATGTACAGACCGGTAATAGGGTCTAACAGCCTGCATACCGTATCGAACGATAATGGCCAACGATGCGTGAACTTTGCGGCCTCCCGTGGTTTAGTAGTCCGAAGTACCTTCTTCCCCCGTAAAGACATCCACAAAGCCACTTGGAGATCACCTGACCAACAAACAGAGAATCAAATCGACCATGTTCTAATCGACGGGAAATTCTTCTCCGATATCATCAACGTTCGCACTTACCGCAGCGCGAATATAGACTACCTAGTTGCAGTATGTATGCGCTCAAAACTCTCGACGGTGTACAACACGCGTCGATTTCGGACGCCACGACCTAACATTGAGCTACTACGGGAAACCGAAGTTGCCCAGGAATACGCGCAACAGCTAGAAGCAGCCCTACCAACGGAAGAGCAGCTTGGCGCAGCTACTCTTGAGGATGGCTGGAAAAATATTCGAACCGCCATTGGTAGCACTGCATTAGTGACACTAGGTACTTCTGCAACGAATCGAAATAAATGACTGGTTTGATGGCGAATGCAAGCAGTTAGTAGAGGAGAAGAATGCAGCACGGGCGAGAATGCTGCAACACCGTACGAGAGCGAATGTGGATCGGTATAGACAGGCACGGAACAGACAAAAATCTATTCTTCGAAGGAAAAAGCGCCAGAGGGAAGATCGAGATCGCGAAGAAATGGAAGCACTGTACCGTGCTAACGACACACGCAAATTCTACGAGAAGTTAAACAGCTCGCGCAAAGGCTACCTACCACAAGCTGATATTTGCAGAGACCTGGATGGCAAGCTTTTCACAGGAGAGTGTGAGGTGATTTAAAGGTGGAAGCAGTACTTCGACGAGCACCTGAACGGTAATGTTACAGCGAACGAAAGTGGCACGGTAATAAATCTAGAAACACGCACAGAAGATGACAGGACCCTGACCCCAACCCTTCAGGAAGTTGAGGAGGAAATTAGTCTGTTGAAAAACTACAAAGCCGCTGGTGTTGACCAACTCCCAAGCGAGCTATTAAAATACGGTGGTGAAGCACTGGCCAGAGCGCTGCACTGGGTAATTACCAAGATTTGGGAGGAGGAATGTTTATCGGAGGATTGGATGGAAGGAATAGTGTGTCCCATCTATAAAAAGGGCGACAAGCTAGATTGCTGCAATTATCGTGCGATCACGCTACTGAGCGCCGCCTACAAGTTGCTCTCCCAAATGTTATGCTGCCGCCTGTCACCAATTGCAAAGGAGTTCGTGGGGCAATACCAAGCGGGATTCATGGGTGCCCGCGCTACTACGGACCAGATTTTCGCGATTCGGCAAGTACTGCAGAAATGTCGCGAATACAACGGGCCCACACATCATCTTTTCATCGACTTCAAATCAGCGTATGATACAATCGATCGAGACCAGCTATGGCAAATCATGCACGAATATGGATTTCCGGAAAAACTGACGCGGTTGATCAAAGCAACGATGGATCGAGTGATGTGTGTCGTCCGAGTATCAGGGACGCTCTCGAGTCCCTTCGAATCTCGGAGAGGGTTACGGCAAGGTGATGGATTGTCGTGTTTGTTGTTTAACATTGCATTGAAGGGTGTGATTCGAAGAGCTGGGATAGACACGAGTGGCACGATCTTCAGGAAGTCTGTCCAACTATTTGGCTTCGCCGACGACGTTGATATCGTAGCACGTAACTTTGAGACGATGGCGGAAACGTACATCAGACTTAAGGCTGAAGCTGGTAGGATTGGACTTGTGATTAATGCGTTAAAAACAAAATACATGAAGGGAAGAGGCTCACGAGAAGACAATGTTAGCATCCTAGCACAAGTTCAGATCGACGGTGATGAAATCGAGGTAGTAGACGAATTCGTGTATCTGGGCTCATTGGTGACCGCCAATAACGACACCAGCAGAGAAATACAAAGGCGCATTATGGCTGGCAATCGTGCCTACTTTGGACTTCGAAGGACGCTATGATCGAACAAAGTTCGCCGAACTACAAAGTTGACCATCTACAAGACATTCATTAGACCGGTAGTCCTCTACGGCCACGAAATATGGACATTGCTAGTGGAGGACCAACGCACCCTTGGAGTCTTTGAACGGAAGGTACTGCGTACGATCTACGGTGGAGTGCAGATGGAAGACGGAACGTGGAGGAGGCGAATGAACCACGAATTGCACCAGTTGCTGGGAGAACCTCCCATCGTACACATCGCAAAAAGCGGTCGACTACGATGGGCTGGGCATGTCGTAAGAATGTCGGACGACAGCCCTGTGAAAAGGGTTCTCGAAAACGAACCGACAGGTACAAGAAGATGAGGCGCGCAACGAGCAAGGTGAATCGATCAAGTAGAAGGCGACCTTTTAATGAAAAAAATGTTTTTTTATTTCAATTCAAGTAGCACATTTTTATTTTTATTGTTCGACACTGTGTGGTTAAAAGTTTATTTTGTAATAAAAATAATTTACTTTCATGTTCAACGATATCACAAGAAGTTTCGGTTTGACAGTTCTACAATTTATTTTGAAAGTTTCAACTTTTAAATGTACAGAGCCGAATTTTTTTGAATCGATGGTTTGAAGGTTTTCGTTGAAAAAGAACCAACGCAACTTTTAAGTTTTGACAATGGTTTTTTTTTTTAATTTTAATAATCATTATTCTTTGTGTGTATAGATGACGAGACCTACACAGAAAAACAACACATTCTTAAACTTGTTAGATTTAATCCTTTAGTTATGAACAACGAAGAATGGATGAAGAAAAAACACAACTTTGACTGTTCACATCAAGTTATTGATCCTGGACGTGATTCGTGGGTAAGAGATGGTCCAAACCTACGTCAAGGATCGATTGTATTCTATACAGACGGTTCAAAAATGAACAATCAAGTGGGAGCAGGTGTAATTGGCCCATGGATTGACAAATCAATTTCAATGGGTACGTGGCCAACTGTATTCCAAGCTTAAGTTCAAGCTATTCTGGAATGTTCTGTTAAAGGCTTACGCTGAAACTACAGATATTAAAATATTTGCATTATGTCGGTCAGTCAAGCAGCTCTAAATGCTTTAAAGTCAGCAACATGCAATTCAAAGCACGTTTAGGAAGGTGTTCAATTACTCCAAAAGTTTTCTTGTAGTAATCAAGTCAGTTTGTACTGGGTTCCTGGCCATTGTGGAATTGATGGAAACGAGAGAGCTGATGAACTAGCAAGACTCGGATCGTATCATCAGTTCGTAGGACCTGAGCCCTTTTGTGGTTTATTTGCTTCTTAACTTAGAATGAAGATGAAAGACTGGGAATGCTTGAAAGTGGAGGTGACTTGGAACAACATTTTCATAGCTAGGCAATCAAAGCGGTTCATTACTCCAGACATTTCAATGACTAGCAAATAACTTGATCCCACCAAAAAAGATCTAACGTTATACACAGGCCTTATCACTGGTCACTGTCCCAGCCGATATCGATAGGAAAACTTCAAGATGATTCATGTCGATTGTGAGACATGGATAAAGAAGACACAGAACCCTCTGAGATCTGGAGAACAAACTTCAGTATGGTAGTGCACTTTATTTGGTGTGTTTTACCGGCCTGGGAGTCCCAGGCTGGGACACTTCTAGCAATAGTGATGCGTCATGATGACAATATCTGAAGCAAAAAAGGGGGGATATGTCACAATAGATCTAAAAATTGGTCGTAATGATGAAGATACCCGACACCGATTAATGTTTTATTAATCTTTCTAACGCTAACTCCCCTAGCAGCACACTTGTTGCCATTTGGTTGAAATAACAAAAATATGACATGCAAAGCCATAATTAAGTTACTAAAACTAATTATGACCGTAGTGTGCTACTTGGGTGCGCATTTAATTTATTTAATTATTTCGATTTACTCATCCTCATTTACTTATCATAACCGGGTCCAATTGACTGTCACGTGCTCAAGGTGACACTCAATTTTCGGTTTAATTAAAATCAACCTTCATCGCGAGAGTGTTTCGAATTTTCCTCTTAATTGAGCTCAATTATCATCGATAACTTCACTGCACATTTTGCGACAATTGCCACCTCCAAAGTGGTTCCAGAATACTCTCTTTACTCACCCAATCGACTTTTAGTAAAGTACGTACTTAAATCCGCGACACTTTTTTGCGGTTGATGGTAGAATTGCGGTTTGCGAGTCAAGTGCACCGTGTCCTGTTCATTCACCGAACATCTCGCAGCGTGATAAATTGCAGTTTAAAGAGTTGTGCCGGAATTTTCGCCTTCGTAAAGTGGCACTGGCTGGTGTTGCTGCCGTTATTTTTCGATTCCTCCTGCACGGAAGAAACCATCCTACCAGATCCGAGAGACAAGGAAAATGCTAGGAAAGTGCACGGCCAGCTGGAAAAAAAAACCAACGAAATTTAAAAGGCAACTACTAACCAAAGATGCTCGGCGTCGGCGCTTGTTCCCGTCTCGACTGGCATGCCTTACTGATGTCAATTTATTTCCGTTATTACGGTCCATTTGCGCTGGCTGATGGTGAACTCAAAGCACCCAGTCAGGAAGACAACCGCATGAATACTAAGAGATAAAAAAAGCTACAAAACCTGTCTAGCAGGAATCTGATATTGGAAAGTTACTTATTTTCTGGGGTTTTCAATATTTTTTTTTTCTGCAGAGGATTGAATACCTAAAAATTTCACGCTTTAGAGTTGATTGAGAAAGTTGAAATTCTGCACTTTGGAAGAATTTTCAAGTGACCATCAGCGTCGTCATGCTTCTATGGACATTATTCAAAGTTTTGGCACTCTCCGAGCTGTTGGGTGCCTTCAAAGATAACAACCGAAAAACTTACCAATAATTCATTCCTGACGTTCTGCGCTGGAAGCAGTGGAAATTGATCCCTTTCACCCTTTTTACTCGTTTCGCATGACCGCGCAAACGCGCGCAACCCGTCGGTTGCCAGGTGTCGTCACTGCGCCAAACATTGTCGGTGGAAGCAAACAACCGACCGTAAAATTTAATCATTAGATTCTTGTATTCATCATGGTTAGTAAAATTTGTAAAATATCCGACTAATCTTCCACTAACAGGTACCAATTCTAGATTCTTTCCCGCACCAAATCAGAATCGGCCAAAGGGAGTCGCAACTCGGCCGGTTCAAGCAGTGGAAAGACGGCGGTGATTCCAACGTTCGAAGAGTTCCTCCTGAGAAGGGACTATGTAGGTGCGAAAACTGTACTGCAGGTGATCATTTTCATTTTGACTTCGTGGAATTGATGCGTAGTTTCTAACCAGGAAATGCCTTTTTAGTGTTCGAAAGATTACGACGAAGTTTTGGATTTGCTGAAGGAGCTGTGGGTTGCATTCTGCAACTTTCACATCGGCGACTACAAAGATGCACTGGATCAGTACGAGAAAATCTACTCGGATGATCGGGCTCAGAAGGATGTGGCGTTGAACATTTGTGTCTGCATGTTCTACCTGGGAATGTACGAAGAAGCGCAGAAGTTGGTGGAGGAACTTCCGGAAAATCCATTGAAAATTCGCTTGCTGTTCCATTTGGCTCACAAGTTGAGCGAGGAGGACCGGTTGATGGAGCTGCATGGTTCACTGAGAGATGTCGTTGAGGATCAGCTAAGTCTGGCCGGGATGCATTATCTGCGGTCCCACTATCAGGAAGCGATAGACATTTACAAGCGAGTTTTGCTGGACAACAAAGACTTGTTGGCGTTGAATGTGTACATTGCCATCTGTTACTACAAGTTGGATTATTATGACATTTCACAGGAGGTGTTGGACTTGTATCTGAATCAACATCCGGACAGTACGATTGCAATCAATTTGAAGGCATGTAACCGCTTCCGTTTGTTTAATGGACGTGCAGCTGAGCAGGAAATCAAGAATATTGTGGACAACGGGACATTTGGAGCTGACTTGATTAAACATAACCTAGTGGTTTTCAAGAATGGTGAAGGTGCTCTACAAGTGCTACCACAGTTAATCGATATCGTACCCGAAGCTCGACTAAATTTGGCAATCCACCATCTTCGCCGTGGAGAGATACAGGAAGCACATCAACTGATGAAGGAAGTTCAACCTTCGGTACCGCAAGAGTACATTCTCAAAGGTGTAGTACACGCTGCTTTAGGTCAGGAAACTGGCTCCAAAGAACATCTTAAAAACGCTCAACAATGTCTCCACCTGGTGGGGGGATCAGCTTCAGAATGTGACACAATACCAGGTCGTCAAAGCATGGCATCAGCCTTCTTCCTTTATGGGCAATTTGAGGAAGTTCTCGTATATCTCAACTCAATTCGCAGCTACTTTGTTAACGACGACGTATTCAATTACAACTACGCTCAGGCAAAGGCAGCCACTGGCTACTACAAGGAAGCCGAGGAGCTACTACTGCAAATCCACGACATAACAATCAAAACAGATCACACCTATTCCATGGTACTGGCAAAGTGTCATGTTCACTCCGGCCATGCCGACCAAGCGTGGAACATTTTCCTGACCAAAGATTCCACCCCGGAAGCGTTTGCCCTTCTTCAACTAATCGCGAACGATAGCTATCGGGTGGGTGAATTTTGGGTGGCAGCCAAAGCATTCGATACTCTTGAGAAATTGGATCCGAATCCGGAGTACTGGGAAGGCAAACGGGGTGCTTGCGCCGGGGCGATCCAAGCTATTCTGGCTAAACGGTCGAGCGGGGCACCACCGGGGGGCGTTGCCGAGGTGATTGCTCTGCTGCGGGACTCGACCAACAGTCAGGCGGAGAGCATGCTTCGGACGATTAGACGGTTTTCCAGCAGCATCAAATAGATGGCACCGAATGGGGTTAATGAGCGAAAGTTCGAATACTGATAAAGTTTTCGTTTAATTGTGTAACTTAGGTTTGGGGTGTTCAGCTTTGAATAAACTTTTTGTTGTTTGACCATTTGTGTTGAGTTATTGATTTAGTTCGTGGGAAGATTTTAGTGGAATTGAAATTTCATTTCTACCGTTGGCTAGGAATGGGCGTTGGAGTGTTGAAATCAGCATAAATTTTGAGGTGAAAACTACTTCAGTCCATCAAGCAGGTGCTAGGATTTCCCAGTCAATGGCAGCAATGCATCACGCAGAGAAAATTTACCTCTTTGAATTAAAAATAAAAATTATTGAAATGTTTTGTAACTTCAAATATTTTTATTTTTGAATTCAATACTTTTTTTGTTGCTTCAACAATTCTGGTTGTTGTTTCCAAAACCAAATGGTAAGAAAAAAAATTGTAGTTTCAACAAGCTATATTTTTGTGCTCAAAAATAATTTTAATTAATTAAAAAAAATTGTAGATTTAAAAACCAACAACTCCGTAACAAGTACTGTCTTACAGTTGTCAGTGTATGTGTATGTTTTCAATATTTCCGCATGCACCAGTTTCGTAGCCTCAATTTCTACGCTTTATTCGAAAAGCAAAGTGGACTCGCCGGAGGAAATATTATTTGAAGAGGTCGAGGAAGTTAACGTCGCGCTAGTCGATTTATTGCTTGGTTTTGGACTTTCTGAGCAATCTGTGAATTGCTTTCTTGGTAAGAAATTGAAAATTTGTAATGAAATGAGTATTTTAATGACTATTTTCTATTTACAGAAAATCAATACACCATTGAAATATTGAAGGTTATTGAACGGAAGGAAATAGAAATGCATGTACCGAATAAATTCTTGGGGAGAACGACAGGTATGAATCTAGAAAAATCTTTGACTTTTTTTTTAAATTAATGCTCTTTCATTCAAAATTAAAGGGATTTCCATCGTTACCGTCAACAGAATCATTGGACAAGCTCACAACTTATCCGCAGCTGGACTGTTTGTTAATTCATTTTTTTTATTGAATAAAAATTAAACCAAATCAAAATCATTTAAATTATTTCGAAATAAAACAAAATCTGGTTAAATTGACAGTAAAAATATTTAAAAAAAAAAAAATTTCATATATAAAATATCAATTATAGCCGCAACATTTTTTTTTTAGTTTCAAAGAAATAAATTGTTGCAGCAACTGTTTTTTTTGTTTCAAAAAGATTCTGAATTTATGCCCAGCACGCAGTATGATTTTGATAACGACTGTTTTTTTTTCTTCGTCCTTCGTTTACAAACATTAATTTAAAATAAAAAAAAAAACAAAAACATGCAGAATCCGCGAGCGCCGTGTAAAAAGTAATAATAACAATTGATTTCCTCCCGCAACCTGTGGTTGTCGGTTGTTTTTCCCCGTTTTATTTTGGTTTTTGTTCTTTCCCCCCCCCCGCGGAAGAAGAGAGACACCTCCGTGTTTTTTTTAAAAGGGGGGAATTTTGTACCCCCCAAACAAAAATTATTATGTAGGATTTTTTTCCGCTTTGTCGCGAATGAATCGATGATCTTTAGCAGTTTGGAAATTTGATATAGAGTTGCCTCATAGCGGGGATTTTGATAATTGGCAGAATGTGGAAAGAAAAACGAACACTAGTGCAATGTAGAAAACGGCCATTTGCTGGTCAGAAGAAACAAACGAAGACAACACGCGTGCGCGCGTGAAATGCTAGCACAATTTCAGATGCATTCACCACGTTCGTGTACAGAGTTTTGTTATGCAGGCTGCTTAGCTAACGGGCGGTTTAGCAACGCTAATTTAATTACGAATCAACGTCGAATTTTTTTACTTTCACGAATGAACAAGATAGTGTCATTAAGGAGGCGGCCATGGGTGAGATCAATCTAATTATAACTATATGCCATCCTATTTTCAATTAATACTAAATACGTGCCTGGTTTGTAAATTTCTCTCTCACACACACACACACACACACACACACACACACACACACACACACACACACACACACACACACACACACACACACACACACACACACACACACACACACACACACACACACACACACACACACACGCACACACACACACACACGCATTCATACACATATACACACATACACATACACACACGCACACACACGCACACACACACACGACACACACAGAGAAAGCTTCGGGTCTGGATGGCCCATATGCCGGCTGGATACACTGGGGGGAAGCTTCTAGAAAGGATTATCCTTAATCGACTGACGCAGTTCACGGAGGGCGAGACCGGCTTATCTGAAAAGCAGTTTGGATTCCGAAAAGGGAGATCGACGGTGAATGCAATCAGAACGGTCATTGAAGTTGCAGAGAGAGCGTCCAAGAAGAAGAGGTGCGGCAATCGGTTCTGCGCGGTAGTAACGATCGACGTCAAAAACGCTTTTAACAGTGCCAGCTGGGAGGCCATCGCCACAGCGCTGCATGGTATGCGGGTCCCTCTCTACTTGTGTACAATCCTGAAGAGTTACTTCCAAAATCGGATTCTGGTCTACGACACGAACTCGGGGCAGAAGTCGATTAGGGTTACGGCGGGCGTTCCGCAAGGCTCCATACTCGGTCCAACGCTGTGGAACATAATATACAACGGAGTCCTGAAACTGAAGTTGCCCAGGGGCGTGAAGATCTTCGGATTCGCGGATGATGTCGTCCTCTCGATAACCGGAGAGTCGCTGGAAGAAGTAGAAATGCTGGTGGCGGAGTCAACCGACGCAGTTGAAAACTGGATGAATGCAGTCAAGTTGCAGCTTGCTCACCACAAAACGGAAGTGATGCTGGTCAGCAACTGCCGAAAGATCCAGTGGAAGCAGATTACCGTAGGAGGGCACGTCATACCGTCCGTGCGGGCTTTAAGACATCTAGGAGTGATGATCGATGACCGGTTGAATTTCAACACCCGTGTAGACTATTCCTGCGAAAAGGCGGCTTAACTGGTCAGTGCGCTTGCAAGGATCATGCCGAACGTCGGTGGTCCGCAAGGCAGCAGTAGCGACTTCTGGCGGCCGTATCATCCTCGATACTGCGGTACGGCGTTCCAGCATGGGGAGCCGCGCTCAAAACGAAACGTAACCGCAGGAAGTTGAACAGCGTGTTTCGACTGATGGCAATCAGAGTCGCGAGTGCGTACAGAACCATCTCGGAGGCAGTTTGCCTTATCGCCGGGATGATTCCAATCTGCGTAACCCTAGCAGAGGATATCGAATGCTATCAACGGAGAGGAACCAGTAATGTGAGGAAGACGGCGAGACTAGACTCCATGGTCAAATGGCAGCAGGAGTGGGACAACGCGGAGAATGGAAGGTGGTCTTACCGGCTCATCCCCAATGTGTCGACGCGGGTGAACAGGGAG
The DNA here is from genome assembly GCA_024533555.2 of Aedes koreicus. NCBI lineage: Eukaryota > Metazoa > Arthropoda > Insecta > Diptera > Culicidae > Aedes > Aedes koreicus. The sequence continues at coordinate 2,705 of JAHHFK020002006.1, read as the reverse complement.
CATAGAGAGGTTAACTTTTACCTCACACAATTCCTGTCCGGGCACGGCTGTTTTCGCCAATACCTGCACCGGTGTGGTCATACGTCGTCACCTTTCTGCCCGGCGTGTGCCAACGTAGAGGAGACTCTAGAGTTACGGAATTGCGAAAGGGAATGCCTGCCCCAAGGCCGGATAATATCGCAGAGCGAATGTGCAACGTGGAAGATACTTGGAACGCGGTAAGCAGAGTCGTGACGCAAATACTGTCGGAGCTACAGCGTAAATGGAGACGGGACCAGCAAACAAGCGCCGGTTCTGAGGAGTATCCAGCGCAGTGAGCAGTGTTCGGCTTCGGGTCGTCGGGGCGCCGGTGAACCGGAAGTCTTCTGCCAACCGGAATCGTCGGGCCGACCTCGGCACTTGAACAGCCAGCCTGCTGAAGAAAGAAGAAAGAAGAAGAAAGTGCTTCGGGTATCTAGGGCACCCGCCAGTGCGGACGTCATCCACCACCGGAACTGTCGGACCACCTCTGCAACCCGGAAGACGAAGTCGGCGCAATGCGCGTAAGCGTCCCCCTGCGATAACCGCCGGTAGTCGGGGCACCATCAGTGCGGAAGTTTCTTCACCGGAACTGGTGGACCACCCTCGACGGCGGGAGGAAGCAGGAGGATTCGAGAGATGGATACAACGTAGCAGCGGAGCAGTGGATCATCCAGCCAGTCGGTGAACTAGCCTAAGCTAGAGGTCGGAATTTTAGAAGAATTGCATGACGAAACGCCGTTCTGCTGGGGGAATATGGTGCGGTAATTGTTGAAAAAACAATAAAACACGACTTTCAGTTCATAAAGCATGAAGTTTTATTTCAACTCAAAGGTTTTGGTTGAATTAGTTCATCAGTGTCATTGGTCCATATTCAAACCAAAATTTTAGTTGAATTGATTCCTCTTTTGTATTGGTATAACTACGTTTTTTTTTGCGTGGACGTCTAGAAGGGAACGTGTACATTATCATTTTCTTATCCTACCGATTTGATAGTGATGCTGTGAATTCTACTCCAACAGTTTCAGCGAGGATGACGCGCCCTCTCTTTTAACAAGCCATCCCGTAGAAAGCTTAATAAGTATTACGGATTGGGTTACTCGATTTGTTGGATCGTATCGTTGGAAGGAGAATCTTATGTTCCCGCGGGTTTCGCGTAAGTGTCTCTGCTTACGAGTCCACCCCACCGTTTTTGGCCCTTCATACAGCGTTACTGTGAATACAAACCGGTAAATCAATTTGATCTTGCTAGTAAGTGAAGCTGCATACATGACAAGGTCTTAGAAGGGGTGGTGGCTACCTTACATACATACATACATCATGACAGATAGGGTACAGGACGGGTTTTAAGCAGTTAATGATTTAATTAGAACTGCCAATATTCGGACGTTAATCAATCTGCTTACTTCTTACTCTATCGGAACTTACTTTTTAGAAACGAGCATTGGACTAAGAACATTTCATAGCGATGGAATAAAGCTCCGAATCGCAAGGACGTATTAAAAGCATGCGGATTGCTTTGCGACCATGAAAATGTTTTCTTCAGCTCCGCAAAACATACATAAACTAACAATATTGTATGAGTGCAATTCCGTGCATGTGTGAGAAGGTGAAATAATATAGGCCAGTTCACGATTTGCTGTTAACGTCAGTTTCCTCAACCCACTCCTGCGTTTAACCCATCCGCTCGCGAAAACAATCAACCATAACATGTCGATTGCTATGATTACAAACTCGTCTACTAGCAATGACGTTCATGTAAGGTCCGGCCCATCAGGCAGTTAACTGGGAAGCAAAAATATAGTAAACATTGCTGGGCAAGCGAGCGCCGACGTCAAACTACCATAATATTCCACACTGTGAACTGATCGTTTGACATCACCATAAACAGCTTTGCCGTGTACAATAGATAAACATTGTGAGGAAACACAAATACCTCTATACATTTCCACATCTCACGAATACCGTTAAGCCTCTTCTATCTCCTCTTTACATTATTCCCCAACTTTATTTTTCCTTTATTGGAAATTTATTTCTTCTTTCTTTCCTCTCCTGTGCCCTGCCCTTATATGTATGCCCGTCGTTTATTTACTAGTTATTAGTCAGACAGACGCACCCAACCAAATTGTTTTTTATTGATCGATATTTTGATTAGAAATATGTCTTTTTTCATTTACTCCCCCCGAAATTGTAAACAAAGCGACTGTGACGACAAACGTGATACTTCGTTTGAAAACCAGCAAATGTAAGAGATAGCAGGCTTCACGTTACAATACCGGTATCTTATAGCGATGGTTAACAAAGAAGAGAGGAAAAATGGGCTCTCTCAAAAGAAACAGTGATGCCATACACGGCGGACATTTTAACTCAATTTTGAATCGTTTTTGACTCACTTTCGTCAAAAGTGGAGTCACTCATTTATGAGTAAATGTGACAGAGGTGGACAAGTCGACATATCTAAAACATCGATCTGATTTAAGTAGGTGTCTTAGATATGCATGACAAGTCGAATCCCAGTCACATTTACTCATATATGTGTGACTCCACTTTTGACGAAAGTATGTATGTATGTATGTATGGTAGCCACCATCCCTTCATGCCCTTGGCTTGGATGCAGCTCCAATTAATAGCAAGATCAAATTGAGCCACCGATCTGAATTCACAATATCGCTGTATGAAGGGCCAAA
>JAHHFK020002005.1:0-124715 GCA_024533555.2 Aedes koreicus | reverse complement strand
TCTCTCGTTTACTTGGTTCAAATTAAAGTAAACACACTGTATTTTTTTTATTATCTTATTTTTATATTCTTTTTAAGTTTCACTTATGGAATACTGAAAAAAAAAGGAGTTTTACTAAAAGAAAAAAAAATCAATTTGTGTTGAAAAAAAGAACAGTGACAAAATAAAGTGCCCACTTCATTTAGGCTACAGAAAACATAAATTAAAGTAAAATAAAAAGCATTTCAATAATTGATGTGTCCTCCTTTGGCCTTCAGGACCTCCCGCAGGCGCCTCGACATGCTCTCGACCAGGTTCTTTAGGTGCTGTGGATCTAGCTCTTCCCAGGCGCGCCCCCAGGGCTTCAAAATAGTTATTTTTATTGGTAACACCAGTTTTGTCAACCTCGGCATCGAGAATCGCCCACAAATTCTCGATGGGATTGAGGTCCGGGCTTTTGTGGAGGCCATTCCAGCGGTTTGATCCGACAAGACCGGAAGAAAAAATCGGTCTTAAAAGAAATATGCTTCGGGTTGTTGCTTTCCTGGAATACGAACTTCTCTTCAAGGCCCGCTTGGATCAGTGAACTCTCCAGATTTTCTCGCAGGATGTTGATGTAAGAATCTGCCGTCATTATCCCGTCGATTTTCACAATGCTTCCCCGACTCCACCCCACGAAACACACCCCCAGACCATCACATTTCCTCCTCCATGCTTCATCGTGCCTTTTGATGTGGCGCTCCTGAAGCTCCTCTCCCGATCTGCACCTCAAACACGAACCCGCCGCTTTCGGTTAAACAGCTCGTATTTTGATTCTTCCGTCCAGAGAACCGTTTTTCAGAATCCCAGGGGCTTATCAGCATGCGTCTCAGCAAACTGAAGCCGCTTGGCTTTGTTTGCCTTGCTGATAAATGGGCGCTTCCCCAAAAAAAAAAAACCCCCCCCCCCGGGCAAGTTTGCTATTCAACCCCTGTGCTACGAGATGGCGACGAACAGTTCTCCGACCGGAAACTGATAACCGAAGGGTTTCCTGGATCTCGCGGACAGTTACCTTCGGCTTCTTCTTGACTTCGCGCATGCATCTTGGTGTCCGTTCTCGCATCCGTTTTCCGCTTCCTGCCTCTGCCAGGGCGATCCACCACTGATCCAAATGTTTTAAGCTTCAGAAGAATTTTGCCAATCGCTGCCTTACTGATACTGTACTTCTTACGCGAGGGTCCGGTGCGATTCACCGTTTCGTACATCACGAACGACCAATTTTTGGATACAGTAGGGAATTGCTTTCGAAAGCACTGCGATCTCCATTTTTTTTTCAATTGAATCAAATGCGATCACGTATACAAATGCACCAGGCTGAGCCGTTTGCTTCAAAACATGTCAAAATATCAAAACATAAACAATCGAGGGGTCTTCCAATGGAAACTTATCGAAAACATATCGATTTTTGAAGTGGGCACTTTATTTTGTCACTGTTTTTTTTTTCAACACAAATTGATTTTTTTGGAAAAAAGTAAAACTCCTTTTTTTCAGTATTCCATAAGTGAAACTTAAAAAGAATATAAAAAATTAGATAATAAAAAAATAAAAAATGTTTACTTTAATTTGAACCAAGGAAATGAGAGAAATTGAAAAAAAAATTAAGACGTGGGCAATTTTATTTTGCCTATCAGTGTAAGATACCTTGTGATCAAAAAGTTCCGGTAATTTTCAATTTAAAAAGGCCGCCTTTATTTTTTCGGTAAAATCTTTTTAGTGTAAGATGGCAACACTAGTTCTGATATTCTGTCAAAGTGTGAGAGCAAATTATCCATTAGTTTTGTTTTGACAACTGCTTTTGTTAGTCGAAAAATAGACGCTCGGCGATTTTTACCATGGATAAAAAATTGGAACAACGCGTTTGTGTGAAATTTTGTGTTGCAAACGGATTTTCTGCAGCGGAAACGCTCAGAATGTTGCAAAAAGCCTTTGGTGAGGACTCTATGTCACAAAATCGTACATTTGTTTGGCACAAAGACTTTAAAGAAGGCCGTGAAAGCGTGAGTGACATGCCGCGTTCTGGACGACCATCGACCTCAACTACCGATGAAAACATCGCTTCCGTGAAGAATTTAGTTATGGAAAACCGCTCAATTAGCATTCGGGAGATAGCTGCACTCCTTGATATCTCATTTGGATCGACCGAACACATTTTGACGGAAATTCTGGGCATGAAACGCATTGAAGCACGACTTGTTCCAAAAGAGCTGAATTTTTTGCAAAAACAGCATCGAGTTGAGGTCGCTAAACAGATGATTGCGAACGCGAATGGCGATCCCACATTCATGGAACGCATCATAACTGGTGATGAAACGTGGGTATATGAATTTGATATGCTCACAAGTCAACAATCGTCCGAATGGCGCGCCGAAGATGAGCCGAAACCAAAAAAATCACGACAAAGTCGCTCCAAAATTAAAGTTTTACTGACCGTTTTCTTTGATTTTCGCGGTGTCGTCCATTCTGAATTCCTTCCAGAAGGTCGAACGGTTAACAAAGAGTATTATTTACAAGTTATGAGACGTTTGCGTGAGGCAATTCGAAAGAAGAGGCCAGAATTGTGGCGCAATAATTCGTGGATTTTACACCACGATAACGCTCCATCACACACCGCGCTCACTATTTGTGAATTTTTGGCCAAGAACTCCACCAATACCATCAAACAAGCACCATATTCACCAGACCTTGCCCCGTGCGACTTCTTTCTCTTCCCAAAACTGAAAATTCCGCTCAGAGGTAGGCGTTTTGAATCGATTGATGCGATAAAAAAGAATTCGCTGGAAGAACTGAAAGCCATACATTCATCGGCCTATAAAAAATGTATGGATGATTGGATAAAGCGCTGGCATATGTGTGTTGCCTCTAATGGCGAGTACTTTGAAGGCGATAATAAAGATATCAATTAAAAATTGAAATAAATGCGTTTTTTTTTTCAAATTACCGGAACTTTTTGATCACAAGGTACATCTACAACATCTTGGCACTATTAGACAATAATCAGAGCATCGAAAGAAAGCCCCGGTTCCGGACGGCCGACGACCCTGAGTGACAAGAAGCTCCAAAGGATGCTGATGAGGAAGACCGAGGGAAAAGTGGCTACATCGCTGTGTGCACTTGGCCGGGAGGTCGGTTCAACTGGCCAAACAGTGAAAAAGTACCTGGTGAACATGAACATACATGTCAGAAAGCGGATGTCGCGTCCACTGGTTTCGGAGCTGCAGGCAATGACGCAGCGGCAGTGGCTGAATAATATGGTCAACTCGATTTTTCCGGCAAATCGCGACGTGGTGGTGGTGATGGACGACGAGACCTATCTCACCTTGGATGGCAACGACTCACAGTGGCGGCTCTCTGCACAAAAGTCGGACAAAACCAAAAATGTTGCTTAAACTGACTGAAAATCACACATTTAGTTAATTTTGAGGTGCTGAGTTCATTTCTGGTGTTGAAATTCACTTAATGTGAGTAACTTTCCTCCTACAGTGCTCTCAATTCTTTCTTATTTTTATTTATGGGAAGATTTTTCTTCACTCTTTTCCATACAGAAAATTTAAAAAAGTGCAGGAATTTAGGGGATATTCAGATACTACGTAGACATATTTTGAGCAATCACAAGCCTCCCACCCCCTCCATAAATCTCTAAAAATTGAATGGACCGTGGTCATTTGCCAACCTTCCCCTCCGCCTAAACTGTCCACGTGATATATGGATGAAGTACATGAACATGAGTTTTTCTCTGTGTATCAGGAATGGGGCAGTCGGAATAGAAACTCCCAAGATCGATTATTTTCACTCGATTAATTGATCTTTATGTTGAGATTTTTTTGTTCAGTTTATAAATCAACTTTGACGAATATTCATCCTGATTTTCCGACACAACAAAAACTCAATTCAAAAAGATAGATTCAATTCAATTCTGCAAGATCGATTTTTTTTGCAATCCATTCGCAATGCTACACGCTACTATATCTCAATTAATTTTTGAATAGGTCCTATTTCCATTATTTGATAAAAAAAATCTATTAACTTTATTCGCTTACATAGACCTGAGTTAGACCTGAGCAGTGGAATCGAATGTTGATGAAATGTAAAGCTCAAGCCTTAACCTTTTGATTGTGTTCGTCAATTCCACAAATCCACCACTCAGTTTACGGTAGCAAGCGAATAAATTTGATCGACGAATGGATATAGGACTTATTCTCAAAGGACTTCAGATTTTAACTGAAAAAGTGTCATTTAAAGGGAAATCAAACTTGCATGTATTAACAGTGCGATTCCACCACTCATGTTTTTTTTTGTTTCTATATTATAGTGATTTTCAGCCTTTGGCTGGTTCATCACTTGGACCAACGGCTTTACTTCCCTTCCGAAGGAAGACCACCACTCATGTTGCAGTAGGAAGGAATATAGTTAATCGATTTTTTTCATCGTCGAATGAACATAGGCCCTATTCAAAAATTAAATGAGGGTTTAACGTCAAAAACGCATGAAGAGAATAACAAGAGTTTGTTCTAACGTCAAATGAATACTTGCGTTGAGCTGTTAAATAGGTAAAAGTAGTATCCGGCAGAAATCAACCGTAAAATGTGCTCGAAAACAAATGATAATCTACTGATTTTTAAACCAAAACTATTGTTTACGTTTTAATATTTCGTTTTTTTAATTCAATTAGAAATTTTCTTAAGAAGAAAACATATTTTGGAACCTGTGCTTATCACTCATTCGGATGATAAACGAGCTGCGATTTGAAACTACATTGCAACAAATGTAGGATGCATCGATGAAGAAGGTGAGAAACTAATTTGAAGTGTCTTTCGAGAGTTCTTGCGCCGATGGAATATGGCGAAACGGTTGAAGGATCGTTTTTTAAAAACTAATGCTGAATCGCTCGAGGATTTTCTTGTACTTTCTGGACCTTGCTCATCAATATCAGGAGATAACCCAACAAACATGGGTGTTGAATTAGAGCTTGTTCAAGCAAATTTGGAGAAGCTATTCAGCTGTTTCTTCTAGAATAGCTGAATAGCTTCTCCAAATTTGTTTGAACAAGCTCTAATTCAACACCGATGTTTGTTGGGAATGTTAATAAAGGAGGCCGACCTTCAAAAGAGTTCGACGATAGCTGCAACCGGAGCAAGCGTCGCAAACCTGAAAATTTGCGTCGCACGTGCAGCTCTAGTACGATATATGCACTCATACTTCGTTGAAGATTTCTCTAATAAATTTAAATATTGATCTTCTTCTTATCTTGGGTGAATTGCAGTTGCTACCGAAGTAGTTTTGCGTGCTGAGAGTCAGAAGGAAATGGCAAATATCCTGAAGACTGGTGTAACTACGCAAAAACGCTTTGATGAACAAACCTTGGCCGTTTTTATTGATGCAAAGCTATCTTAGCGTAGCTACTGTGGAACGGTGCAATGCCATACCTCTTCATCTGTACATTGCATTGTTCACCTGCAGTACCTACACCTTGCGCCGGCTGCTCTGACAGTTTCGCAACATAAACATAAACTTAAGTATCTATTCTCGATTCGCGAGACCACGTAAACGTGTTTTTTACTTTCAATAAAGTGTTCGTATGTTTTAATAGTAGTTCGTGAGTTCTGTTGATTTCCCCGAGTTGTATTCTGAAATTCCACCTGCCTTGTATTATTTCCGCTGCGTTGGCCCCCCAGAGTCTACCTGCCATCAGCTACAACATCGTGAGAGAGCCTGCAAAAAGCATTTATCCACCATATGACTCAATGTCTACCGCTAAAAAAAGGTGTTATCCTTCAGATAATCTCAGAAGGTCATTGCAAAATTGACTTACAAGAGCTTCTGAATCATATTGTGTCAAGATTAGTAAATCTTGTCAATTTGAATTCTATGAATTTGACTCATAAAGATTTGCGGCTTGTTTTTAAATGGGGTTTGGATGGAACAAAATTAAATGAGTTCAATCAAAAATTCAAAAAATTTGATAGCTCGGACACAAGTTTAATTCTTACATCACTTGTACCACTAAAATTGTTTCAAAATAAAATTATTATTTGGGAGAACTTGTATCCATTGTCGACACGATTTTGTCGGCCAGTTCTCATACAGTTTGTTAAAGAAACTGCCGATACAACACGTCAAGAATATGGCCACATGAGTACAGAAATTGCAAAGTTGCATCCGTTTATTTTGAATGTTAATGGGATACATCTAAATATTACATTTGAGCCTACAATGAGTATGGTTGATGGCAAAACTTTAAACTCTATAACTCACACAACCTCCGCTCAAAGGTGTTATCTGTGTAAGGCAACATCGGCAGAGTTTAATGATGTGGACAAAATGCTACAAAACAGAGATTTTCTGGATTTTGGTATGAGTAGTCTACACTGCTGGATAAGATGCTTTCAGTGCCTGTTGCATATTTCATTCAGGCTTGGGTTCTGCAAATGGGTTAAAACAGCTCATATTGAGCAATTTGACAGCACCAAAAAGGAACGAAAAAAATTTTTTTTTTATCAAACTGGGCCTACACATCGATAAACCGCGATCAGGATTCGGTACCAGTAACAACGGTAAAGGGCGATACGGTCAAAATTTGGTCAATATCAACTTGACGTATTTCTTTCAATTTTGCATTTAAAAAACCTGAACACCCCTCATTTTGAAGGTGTGTGTGTGTAGAATGTTGCTCCTATTTTGATTTTGGAATTCACTCTTCAGTTGTCAAAATGCCGTCCAAGCAAGAAGAGCAGCGTATCAAAAATTTGCTCGCGCATCGCGAAAATCCGAGCTACTCGCACGCAAAGTTGGCAAAATCGCTAAAAGTTGCCAAATCAACCGTTACAAATGTAATTAAAGTGTTTGGGGAACGTTTGTCGACAGCCAGGAAGTCTGGATCGGGGGGAAATCGAAAACTGGAAGCCGCTGAGACGACAAAGAGAGTTGCCGGTAGTTTCAAGCGAAACCCTAACCTATCTCTCCGAGATGCCGCAAATAAGCTGGGTGTATCGTCTACAACCGTGCATCGAGCCAAAAAACGAGCCGGGACTATCGACTTACAAGAAGGTAGTGACTCCAAATCGCGATGATAAACAAAATACGACGGCCAAAGCGCGATCCCGGAGGCTGTACACGACGATGCTGACGAAGTTTGACTGCGTGGTAATGGACGACGAAACCTACGTCAAAGCCGACTACAAGCAGCTTCCGGGACAGGAGTTTTATACGGCAAAAGGAAGGGGAAAGGTAGCAGATATTTTCAAGCACACGAAACTGTCAAAGTTCGCAAAGAAATATCTGGTTTGGCAAGCCATCTGTACCTGTGGCTTGAAAAGCAGCATTTTCATAGCTTCCGGGACTGTCAACCAAGAAATTTCCGTGAAAGAGTGTTTGAATAAACGTCTGCTGCCTTTCCTGAAGAAACACGGTTGTTCCGTACTGTTTTGGCCGGATTTGGCATCTTGCCATGACGGTAAAAAGGCCATGGAGTGGTACGCCGCCAACAACGTGCAGGTGGTTCCCAAGGACAAGAACCCTCCCAACACGCCAGAGCTCCGCCCAATTGAGAAATACTGGGCTATTGTCAAGCGGAACCTAAAGAAAACCAAAAAAACTGCTAAGGACGAGCAGCAGTTCAAGGCAAACTGGCTTTCTGCGGCGAAGAAGGTGGACAAGGTGGCTGTACAAAATCTGATGGCAGGGGTCAAGCGTAAGGCCCGGCAATTCGGATTTTAAAAGCGGAAGCCTAACTGAATATTTTTCCTGAATTTTATACTAATTGAACTTGAAAAAGAAATTTAATTTGATTTTTAAAATAAACGATTTCACCGATTTACACGCGTTTTCCCTTGACCAAATTCTGACCGTATCACCCTTTAATACCGGCAGTGTTTTGCCCACCCCCACAATTTTTCCGGGAACCCCCCAAACCCCCTTGGAGATAAAACAAAAATTCCCGCATTTCCCACCCCACATACCCGAGGGGAGAAGATTGATGCTTCGAAATTCAAAGCATATGCCAGAGAAACCGCTCACCACTACGTGAAACTAAATGCGAGATAATTGATCAATCATCCATTTCCATCGGCAAGCTTTCGGAAGAAGCCCAAGCAAGTATGAACAAGGAGCTCCGAAGGATGCGTGAAAGTCATGCCTGGAAAGGATTTAGTGAACGGACAATTATTGACATGTTCCGTGGATTATTGGTCGCATCGGATCCAATTGTTTCCAGCTTTAGGCACAACAAGCCGAAACCGAAAAACTCTTTTCCGATTGACGTGCAGAATTTGTTTATTTATGATGATAGTGTTGATGAATGAGATAAGAATGTAAATAGATGTAAATAGTATAGTATAGTATATGATTGTATATTACTACTTTATTACTTTACCTGGAGAAAAGCACCCCTCAAAAATCCCTTCCCTGGAGCAACCATCATCAATGATCTACTTCTTACAACTTCTAGAACAGCCATCAACAATCTGTGCTTGCATTCAAAGAAAATGTTCACCATGTCACCATGCGCCTCCATCGCAGACCAGAAAAAAAAATGTTGCTTGGGGTAACGAGGGGCAAAACGAGACCATGGAAATCGGAAAGAGCAGAAAATTTACTATAGAATGCGGTCTTTCCGAACTGTTTCAGCAGATTGTACAGTGTACGATAGTAAAAAAATATGTTTTTTTTAGATCACCTACCTGTGTTCAAAATTTAGAAGAATTAAAAAAAAAAAAAATATTTTCTGAATAAAAAGTACATTTTCCTTCAAAATAAAACTTGTTTTGCTTAAATCGGATCAAAATTGAAAGAGCAACAAATATTTGAAGTGCACCAAATGTTTGTAGCTTCTGCGCATCGAAATTGATAAAATTAGCTGACACAGCAACATTTGAACTGTTGGCAAAACATGAAATCTCAACCAATGATCCTGAAAATTTGAAATTTTGTAGTTTAATGTATGAGAAAAATAAGAAGAATATTTAATGTCAAAAATATGAACATCAATTTTTGAGGTTTTGTCCGGCCTCCGCACACTGTGCGACTGGCAGGGCACTTCGTATTTTACTTCCCCCACGAAGGAGGTGAGCTCCGAGGTGAAGTTCATTTCACACACCAAGTTCCCCAAGAAGGTGCTGCTGTGGCTGACAATCAGCGAGAATGGGATGTCAAAGCGACTCTTCTTTCGCTCCGGACTGGCCGTAAACGGGGAAATTTATAGTACGAAATGCCTGCCGGAAGTTGCGTCATTCATCAAGAAATACCATAAGGGCAAAGAACACCTCTGGCCGGATCTGGCGTCGGCCCACTACACGAAGCGATCGTTGTAGGAGATGGAGCGGCAGAATATCAATGTGGTACCCAAGTCGGCGAACCCGCCCAACGTCCCCCAGCTGCGTCCCATCGAGAATTTCTGGGCCAACCTGAAGCGTTAGGTCTACTCCAACAATTTTGTCGCGAAAACTGAGGAGGAATTGATAAATAAAACGAAGAAAGAACTCAAAAACATGCCTACACGCATGTTTTCGTCCACCATGGCGAATGTTCCGGTTAACTGCCGGAAGGCCGCTCGCAAAGGCTTAGAATTTTTTGCAAGTAAGCTTAAATAATTACCTTCCATGGAAAATTTATCAAAAGCAATTATCTGTCTTTTTTTTTATCAACATCCGAAAAAAGTCCATTTTTTTAATGCAAACTTTAATATATGGTAAAAAGAACCGGATAAGTAAAAATGATCAAACCTACTCGATCATGCTGAACTTTGAATGTATATTTTTTATATCGGATATTCGGTTACTTGGTTCCGTCGAGTTCTTTTCAAAATATTTGAGCCATAATTGAAGTAAATTGAAAAGAAAAGACAAATGCCAAAATGCATAAAATGTTCTTAATAGCAACAATGTGGCGCTGTTGCAGTATAAACATTTTGTAAAGGAAGAGTCACGTCTATTCACGATGTTAATAATTCTGGATCCACTCTTTTTTTCCCACTAACACGAATGACTATTCTTTGATAGCTCAGTACGTTCGGCTGTGTTCCCAATCTCTAGTTCTATTGACTAGCAATTGATGTGTTCACGTAGTCAACCTCATAGTTAATCACCAATTACCTTATCATGGAATTTCTTTGCAGTGTGACGGCGATCAAAGCAAACGAGATGGTTGGTCATTATGTTGAACTAAATTTTTATTTCTATTTATAAGTTTCGCTCTTCTAATGTCAGTTTCTTCACCTTCACTCATCATTCCGCCCCACTTTTACCCAGGAGAGACACGATTGCATAATCATTTCTGCTTTTCTTTAGACATTACGTTCTTTGTTGTTGAAGTGTCAGTTTCTTTTCTTCCTTTCCTATAAGTTTCATAGTTTTATAGTAAATTTTGTAATTAATGCAACTATAACTTGGGTTGTTGTTTTTGTTTTCTTTGTCAAGGTTGCTTGGTTATGTTGTAATTTTCCCTTTTTTTCTTCGATTCGTTTAAAGAACAGCTATTTTATGTTTTGTAATACATTCTGTTTTGTTTTCATCGTCGATTGATATATGATAGCATGTTGAAGTTAATGGTAATACTTTGTATCGTTCTTGTGTGAGTGTGTTTATTTTGCATTGGGCGTGTATGTGTGTGTGTTTTTTTTAACAGAGCAGTATGAGCGAATGGTGATGAGTGAGAAAAGTCATATCAGATAATAATTGCGAATTCTGCGGGAGTTGGGGTGGGTATCAATGTTTTGCATAAATTTCTTCGGTGTTTTGTGGTTATGTATGTATTTTGCGTTGAAATTTATTACAATAAATGCGGTTTTTGTCAACCCTAAGCCTTTTTTTTGCAAAACCCTTTCATTTTGCGTCTTCAATGAGTAACGGGCTTTGTTTTTAACACGCGTGACAATTAACATGACATCATTCCTCCCCGTGATTATGTTGAAGCTTATGAGTTATGGTTTGTTTCGATTCTAATTAACGTAGCTATGATAATAATTCGCTCTACTCATGTCTGTTGGTTTCTCCATCGGTGCATTCGAATAGAGAGCTTACGAGATAAGATAGTTTTGCGTTTTGAATTAAGATATTATTACACGTGCCGGCACCTTAATCAATAGATTTCCTCTTTGGTTTAGTATGTACAAAGTTTTCCTAAATCGTTACAACAGCAACGTTTTGCTTTATTTATACCTAGGATCTAGGGGGACATTTTAGAGCTTTACAAGTGGGATTGTGGGGGTGGTTTTCAACATTTTTAACAGTTCTTGAGGGAAAGAGATAGCGCTTGATAAGAGATTAAGGTGATTAGATATTTTTGTTTTATTTGGAAACATAGCACAGAAGAGAAGTTTATGAGTGCGGTTTTTGTGTAATGGGAGTGAGTCAATGTAAACATGGACGTGTAGCACAGATTAAGGGGCAGTAGATGCGTTTGTCTAGAGTAGAGAAAACTGAGCTGGGCAATTCTATTAGATGACGGTGTTGTGATGGGGGGATCGATGAGTATGGTTTATTATGGTTACATTTTCGGGCTAAATTGTTTTGTTTTTTGTTTTTGCATTCTAACAAGTGTTGGTTTTTCCCTACTTCTAAAGACTACTAGTAAGATTATTATGCATTATATTTAATGTTTTTTTTTTAAATTGTACAATACATTCAACAATACAACTTTACAATTTATGTTAAGAACATGCACAAATGAAAAAGTCTTTTTGTAACACTAATCTGTTTTTTTGTGGCTATTAGGTAGCAGTAACTTTCCATTATGTTCGGGTTCTTCTCTCGTAATAATGATATTATGCAATACAACTTCGTTGTTTTTATAAATTCAAATGATAATCTTCATTTTTTGGTTCCGTGATTTCGTTTCTTGGGCTATGCAATATTACATGATGTTATTTTTGTAATTTGGTGACTTTTGTCGGACTTTTGCACAGCATAGAGAGTTATATATATATTTTTTAATGTGCATCATATTGGAATTTACTCAAGAAATAGTGAATAATGATGATCTGCTCTAGGCACTCCTTGGATAAATGGTCGATGTAATATTCAAAAAAAAAAAAAAAATCAAACTGATACCTTTTGTGGATAGAAATGGTTTCCGACCAATGAGGTGTGGACCAATGTTTATCAAAATATTTGATGCTACCTATTAACCAAGAACAGTCACTAATTAGTCACTTCAACTATCCTGTAACTAAAGTGATTGACGATGCATTTTGGTTGAATGTTTTTAATTGAAGACTGCCAATAAAACTGCTTGTTTTGATGGAAATGATGAATCTTCTACTGTGTTTGTACATCCTTTAACCTCGTAAGATATCACAAAGTATTAGATTGACTAAGGTCGGTCGATTGTTGTTAATGTTCAATAATTTTGAAAGCAAACTTATTCGTTTTAACTATTTACATCGTTTTCAAATGTTAAACCAGCCTATCAGAGATAAACATAAGAGGTATGGTCTTCAGAATGTCTGACCAGTTTTTTTTTTGCTGAGGCTTATGTCAAGTGTATTGAGGATATGTAGTTCTTTTTCAAGTTGCTTTAACTACAATGCAGAATCCGAAAGCAAACAACATTAAAATGTTGACTGGGTATACGTTCTGTTTACTGAGCAGAAGGTCGGGAGTTCAATCCCAGGCCCGATCGCTTCTTTGCCGTATGACACTTTGTCTCTTTTTCTCGCCAGTAGATTTCAAATAAGTGCTCTTTCATTGAACGCAACACTTACCACAGTAAATACTTTTTAATAACAGTACTTCACTAACACAACTATTCGTTTCGTGTCAGTGTAGAGATGCAGATGATTACTCGGTATCCAGTGACAATAACTGTCGAACTAACACTATACTTCCACTTCGTTGTGCTATTTTGACAGAATATTCGAGGGATTATTCGTTGGGATGTATGTTTTGAAGGGTCATTTAATTAACTTAAGACTGAGCGCAGGATTTCAGCGGACCGAAATTTACTAGACTTTTTGGTTGTGTGTAGATATATATGTGATCCATTGGCCGGATTGGATACACTATCTCTACAGGTTTTTTGTCCGGCATTGCATCCTTCCAGCATTCGCCATTTTCTGGATGCTGGGTTCACCGAAGAGTTGGTCAAGCTCATGGTTCATACTTCGAAGGCACACACCGTTCTCCTGCACACCGCAAAAAATGATCCTAAACACGCGTCGTTCGAAAACACCAAGTGCTTGCAGTCTTCCTCGATTATTGTCCACGTCCCATGCACGTACAGTATCACCGGTCTTATCAGCGTTTATTATGTGATACATTTAGCGCGGAGGTGAATCTCTTTTGACCTTCTGGAGTCCATAGTAGGCACGACTTCCACTGATTATACGTCTTTGGATTTCACGGCTGTTGTCTTTGTCTGCCATCAGCAAGGATCCGAGGTATACGAATTCTTCCACCACCTCGAAGGTATTCCCGTCTATCGTAACGCTGCTTCCTACGTGGGCCCTGTGGCGCTCGGTCCCTTCTGCTAGCATGTACTTTGTTTGCAACATATTCACCACCAGTTCGACCTTTGTTGGTTCACGTTTCAGGCGGGTGTATAGTTCCGCCCACGTTCCAAAGTTTCTGCCGACAACATTTATATCATCCAGGAAACAAACAAATTGACTAAAGCGTGTGAGAATCGTTGATCAGCCGTTGAGCTCGGCTCTTGGCATCACACTTTCAGGCGCAATGTTGAACAAAAGTCACGAAAGTCGATCACCTTGTCTTAGTGCCCAACGTGATTCTAAGTAACGAGCTAGAATGTTCTCCCGAAATCTTTATCCAGTTATGCACACTGTCCATCGTAGGTTTTATCGTAAGGGTTTTCCTCCTCGTCCAGTTTTATAAGAGCTTCCCGAGAATGCTCTGTGCAGTCAATCCCTAGCAGCACACTTGTTGCAAATCAGTTGAAGTCACTTGAATGCAACTCAATTAAGTCAAAATCAAGTTACTGCAACCAATTTAGTAATTTTTGTGTTGCTTGGGATACTGTCGTAGGCTGCCTTATGTTTGATGAATAGGTGATGCGTCAGGACCTGGTATTCACGGTAATTTGGGAGGATTGCCGTAAAATGATGATCTGGTACGTTGTCGACCGCCCGTCGGTGAAACCGACCTGATAGCTGGCCGCAAATTCATTTACTATTTGTGATAGACGACGGAATGATCTGGGATAGCACTTTGTAGGCGGCATTAAGGATTGTGATCGCTTGATAGTTCTCACATTCCAACTCGTCACCCTTGTTGTAGATATAACCCCTTACTATCGCTCCTTCGGTAGCCGTCCGGTTTCCCAGCTGTTCGGCGGTCTATCAACTGATGCAGACAAATGCATAGCTCCTCCAGGCTCCTCAATATTGATGAGTTCAGTTCCGAATTCATACTAGCCAACCGCATTGTGTTCTTGAGCTAATGGATAGCATCCTTAACTTCTCCCAGCATGAGAGCTGGTTCGTTTCCATCGTCCGCTGTGCTGACGTAGCCATTTCTTCCAGCGAAACTGTGCTTGTCGTCGTTGAACTTGGTCTACGACAAGACTGATCCTTTTTTCTCATTTCTCTGGCATTATTCTGAAATATATGGCACTGAGCTATATGTACACTTACACGAGTATGCAGTTACACGAGTATGTAAATAAATCATTTCTTTAGGCGAAAACAAGTATCCAGCAGCCAAATATTCAATATCTTCGCAAGCTACCCTGGTAACCAGGTAACCAATAAGCATTAGCATATGCAGTAAATCAACCCTAAATCTGCATTTCAGATGCTACAAGCATTATATTAGCATTATATCAGCAACTTGAATGCTATCTGTTGTAAAGTTGCATTTCAAATGCTATTTAAATGCTTGTAGCCTGTAATAAGCATTTCTAATGCAAAATAGCATTAATGAAGCATTATCATAGCATTGCAGTAAAGCAGCCGTATATTGCGCCAAAAGTGGCATTTATGTTGCATTTAAGACGACTTATTTGCTTCATAGGCTGTCGTAAAGACGCTTTGGAACTGCTTATTGGTTACCTGTGTACCACAACATTGGGATCTAACTTGCACACTGTTTGCAAGTTTCTAGCAGTTATGTCAAATATTTGCAATACATTAGAAGTTAGTCAAACTGTAGAGGTTCACGGAGAGAAGCTGCTTTAGTTTTCTAAATGAATTTTCACAATTATCGATTTCACGCCGCTGATGATTTGAATTTATTTATAGTTTCTCAGACTTACATTCGCTCATGAATATAGAAATAAGCTCCACCAGGTATAACCTTTACTCAATATACCGGAACAAGATCAAGATGTCATCGTCGATGGTTTGCTGAATACATCTCCGCACGGAAACAAAATCGTTCCTTAAAACAAACACGGACAGCGAACTTTTGGGATTTCGGGATTGTTACCTTGAAACGACCCCAACCCTTCAGGAAGTTGAGGAGGAAATTGGTCGGCTGAAAAACAACAAAGCTGCGGGTGTTGACCAACTCCCAAGCGAGCTATTAAAATACGGTGGTGAAGCACTGGCCAGAGTGCTGCACTGGGTAATTACCAAGATTTGGGAGTTGTTTACCGGAGTATTGGATGGAAGGAATAGTGTGTCCCATCTATAAAAAGGGTGACAAGCTGGATTGCTGCAATTATCGTGCGATCACGCTGAGCGCTGCCTACAAGTTGCTCTCCCAAATTTTATGCCGCCGCCTGTCACCAATTGCAAAGGAGTTCGTAGGGCAATACCAAGCGGGATTCATGGGTGCCCGCGCTACTACGGACCGGATTTTCGCGATTCGGCAAGTGCTACAGAAATGTCGCGAATACAACGTGCCCACACATCATCTTCTCATCGATTTCAAATCAGCGTATGATACAATCGATCGAGACCAGCTATGACAGATCATGCACGAATATTGATTTCCGGAAAAACTGACGCGGTTGATCAAAGCAACGATGGATCGATTGATGTGTGTCGTCCGAGTATCAGGGACACTCTCGAGTCCCTTCGAATCTCGGAGAGGGTTACGGCAAGGTGATGGATTGTCGTGTTTGTTGTTTAACATTGCATTGGAGGGTGTGATTCGAAGAGCTGGGATAGACACGACTGGCACGATCTTCAGGAAGTCTGTCCAACCATTTGGCTTCGCCGACGACGTTGACATTGTAGCACGTAACTTTGAGACGATGGCGGAAACGTAGCTCAGACTTAAGGCTGAAGCTGGTAGGATTGGGTTTGTGATTAATGCGTTGAAAACAAAATACATGAAGGGAAGAGGCTCACGAGAAGATAATGTTAGCCTACTACCACGAATCCAGATCGAGGTTGTAGACAAATACGTGTATCTGGGCTCATTGGTGACCGCCGATAACGACACCAGCAGAGAAATACAAAGGCACATTATGGCTGGCAATCGTGCTTACTTTGGACTCCGAAGGACGCTAAGATCGAACAAAGTTCGCTGAACAAAGTTGACCATCTACAAGACATTAATTAGACCGATAGTTCTCTACGGGCGGCACGAAACATGGACATTACTAGTGGAGGACCAACGCGCCCTTGGTGTTTTTGAACGGAAGGTGCTGCGTACGATCTACGGTGGAGGGCAGATGGAAGACGGAACGTGGAGGAAGTGAATGAACCACGAATTGCATCAGTTGCTGGGAGAACCTCCCATCGTATACATCGCAATAGGGTCGACTACGATGGGCTGGGCATGTTGTAAGGATGTCGGACGACAGCCCTGTGAAAATGGTTCTCCAAAACGAACCGATGGGTACAAGACCCAAGCAACACAAAACTGTCATAATTAGTTGCAGTAACTTGATTGTGACTTAATTGAGTCACACTGATGTTATTTTGACTGATTTGCAACAACTGTGCTACTAGGGGAAGAAGAGGCGCGCAACGAGCCAGGTGGATCGATCAAGTAGAAGGTGACCTGCGGACCCTCCGTAGACAGCGAGGCTGGCGAGATACAGCCATGGACCGATTACAATAGAGACAACTTCTGTGTACAGCAGAGGCCACACCGGCCTTGGTCTGATTGGTAGGGTAAGGTTCCTTAAAACATGAACTAGTCAGCATGCCAGGTTGTTTATCAAAGCGATCGGAGGTTTAATTTTAGGAACGACCCGCAAACGCCATACTCGGCCACGAATTTAAACTAAATTTTGAATCGTTTTTGGCTCACTTTCGTCAAAATAGGAGTAACTCAAATATGAGTAAATGTAACAGGGATTGACAATTCGGCTTATCCACAACATTCATCTGATTAAGGTCGATGTCTCAGATATGTCGACTTGTCAATCCCAGTTACATCTACTCATAACTATATGAGTGACTCCACTTTTGGCAAAAATGAGTCAAAAACGACTCAAAATTGAGTAAAATAGATAGCCGTGTAAATCTGTCAACCTATCAATTGGCGCTGGCTAGTATTGATTGCCCAGAATTGTTAAATTATACCTCTTATGAACAATCCCAAGACCGTTGCGGTAGATACTCCAATGATGTGAGTGCCCGTTAAAATATACACCAGTCAAAAATGGGTTTAATTTAAAAAATCTATTGGTTATCTAATGCTATTCTGACAAGTTGGTAGTACTAACAGATACTCATAGTGTGAAGCTGTCAGTGAGGTGTCAAACGAGTTATGTAAATAAACATTAAAGTTTTGCTAAAAAGAGCATGGGAAGTGTTTTTAGTTAATTTTTTTTTGATTTATAATAGAAAAAGTTATTCAAAGTAAACGCGAACAGAGCGGCTGCTAAAAGCAAATTACGAAACATCCGTTGGCCGCCGGGCTAACAGTTTAATAAAGGCATTCGAAGGACCGCAGTAGAAGATTCATTTTCCACACATTTGTATGGGGTTCCTGATTTTCGCAATTAAGTACCACTTAATAGTGCACGAGTTAGATGAAACTGAAAATTGAACCCTTTTTCCTGGAAACAAAACCACTTTTTGATCATTTGTTTAGTTTTTTTCGGGACTAGAATATTGCTTTTGTTTGTTAGATTTTTTACTGGATTTACATTTATCTCATCAGTTACCTTGGGGTTAATGGATTTCTATCTAAGTATATGTTCACTTATTTATTCGAAAACGTCTATTCAGTTAGCTTGTTTTTTTTTCTGTGACTAAATAATTTGTGCGTTTTGAAAACAGAACAAACGATAAACTGCAGCAAGTGAGAGAGTCTCAGCAAGCTGTGATTAGTAACCGCAATAAACTTCTGCCGATTGACGTTTTCAATTAGGGTGCTGGAAATTTTAAGATAATATCGATTTTTATCCATTTCCTGAAAAAAGCAAAACAATAGACAAGAGACGTAGTCTCAAAAAGCGTAGCTAATTTGATTGATTTTTAAAATCGCGATAAAAATTTAAAGGAATCAAAAAATAAGTTGTATAGGACAACACAACATAGCTTTTTCATATGTTGTATAAAAAGCGATACATTTCTTTTTATTCAGCAACCCAACTGCTTCGAATTGGATATGAACGACGACAGGGTAAAGCATGAAAGCATTGTGAAAGCAATCGATATTTACAGTTTTTACTACTATGCGGATGGTTCCACATTATCATCAACATATTTTTTTGTCTAACATTGTTGAACCTATCGTAATTATAGTAATTGTTTCGATTAGAGTGAGTCCCAGAACGTCATCTTGGCGATCACCATCACTTGCTGGTGAAACAAATAGCAGCAGGCTTTGACATTGTGTTTGTTTTTTTTTCTGCCAGTTAAAACTCCATTTGAGTACTTGTCAAAGATAGCCATGCCATGTTTCACCGACGAAGCAACAGCACCGAGAGGCCACGAATCGCCCAGACAACGTTTCGGATTATATTTCCAGTGTTATCTACAAATAATTTAGCGCGTTTCAACGAAACGAAGCATCCTGCTATAACTCTTTTTCTTCTTCTCGTCCACTCCTTTTGTTCAACATTATAACACTTCATCACACGCAAGGTTCGAGTAAACAATACAATACAAGCAACGTAAATTTTACCAGTCTTGAACTTTAAGTTTTTTTTTCAGTTGTGTTGAGATGTGTTGGGTTTTGTCTATCGGTTTTTATCTCAGTGTATAATTGATATGACTGCGATATTTAGTTTCTGAAAATGCGCTGCACCTGTGAATGTGTGTGTGTGTTTCTAATAAATACATCATCTTTAGCTGTGTATATGTATATTTATGTTGTCAGTATATGATAATATCTGTATAATAACTGTTCGAATACACGTGTGTGTGCACGACTGACAGTCACAGTGCACACCCCTTTTCATTAGATTTAACTATGTTAATTGATATCATTAGAGATCGTTTTTCCTTTGTTTCACACACTTGTGGTTGAACCGAAAAAAGGACTAATTTACACAAAGAATCGAGTTGCAGTTTAGAACTTATTCTTTACTATTTACGGTTCTGTTCTTTTTTTTTTGTTCTGTTGTTTTTGTTGTTGTTGCTTGTATAACCTTCGGATAATTTGATAATACAAGACCCTATTGCTTACTGGCTACGTAAAACTGCAAAGATGATAGAGTGGTCCCATCCGAGGGCATCTCCGATAAATGGAGTACACCCCCCTGCTGGGAGTCCACTGTTGCCTTACCAATTCTAAAAGTAATAATTTTCATATAATATCACTTTGGTAAATTCAGGCGAGCCGAAGCTCTGATATGTACCGTTCTACCTTGGTTGTATCTTATGTTAATAAAAAGGGAAATGATCGTCTTTCCAATCGTTCAGAAAGAGTCATAACCCACAAACGGAATGATACTGAAACTGAAATGCCACGTATTGAACTGCCCCGACTTGGCATCCCTGCACCCAAATAGAGCGTTGAACCTTGGTTTGATATGTCTATGATACCGATGCAGTTCCGACCGAGCGGTTCGTCCACGTGGCTTCTTATCGAGTTCCTTAGGGGGTAATCCTTAACCTCTTAAAATATTTCTATATAGTTCCGTCTATACCTCTTGGATACGTATTCCTCCATGCGCGATTATTACAGATACGTTAATACAGCAGAAGCTGAAGTAAAGAGTTGTATTCTCTTAACACTTAGCGCCTATTACCTATTCTACACTTGTTTCAAACAGAAAGTTTGGGTTAAATTTCTTCTAAACGGCCAGTCAACGCGTGGTTTTCAGTTTTGAACTGTATCCTTGAACATATCTCCCTCTAACACTCATTCTCGAACTTCACTTTCTGCCAAACAGTTTTCTATACATATGCCTTATCGATGTCAACAAAAAATAAACGAGAGACAATCACAATGGACAATTTAAAAACCTTGCCTAAACGGGTTAGAGATCCGTGGTTGTGGTGCCGCTGGCTGTTGCTGCTGTTGCTCCTGCTGGGGCCGGAACGGATTGGCCACCGGTTGCTGTGGAAGATGTCTTGGTGGTTGCTGTTGTTGATAACCTCCACCCTGTTCCTGATATCCAGGCTGATAGTTTTGGTATCCACCCGGCTGCTGTTGGTACTGATCGTAGCTTCCATTCTGCGAGTACCCCTGCTGATCGATGTTGGTTTCTTGCTGATGTTGCTGGTAACCGCCATCATCTTGCGGTTGGCCATATTCCAGGTGGTTTTTATATTCGGTTCCCACCGCTTGTTGGTCCTGCATCGTGTACGTTTGATACTCTTTGGTTGGGGGATCTCCCATCAGAATGTTCGCTTCGTTTTCAAAGTGCTTGAAGTCGTAGATATTGCGAAGATAATACAGCATTGGAGCATACAGCAGATTCGAGAAGGCAATGCCAAAGTTAAGGGCAGTGAATCCGATGGCTTCCACGACTCCGCCGGCGATGATTGGGCCAACAGCGTATGCTATCGAGTAGGAGATATCGGCAATGGCGTATATACTTCCATAGACGGAGACGTACCGCACGTCCACCAGGTATCCGAGCGTTGGAAGCAGTGCCGTATCGATTAGTGCAATTCCGAAGCAAATGCCGCAGATCGGAATCATCAGGGCGATGTACGATGAACTGAAGGGGATCATGAAGCAGCAAAGCCCTTCTAATGCGAGACCGCCGGCTGCCATGACCCATTGCTTTTCCGGATACTTTCGAGCCATCTTAACCGTTATCACTACACCTAAGACATGGGGGAAGAAAGCCGGAAGCCACACCATGCCAATTTTCCAGTTATCATTTGTCAGAGTGTCTTCCATCCAAAGCGATATGGTCGGTTCGAGGAAGGCCAGTGCAACGTTGGACATGGTCAGAGCACCAGCGCAAACAGCAATATACGGATCTATCAACAGTCGCCAGATCGGAATGGTGTCCTGCTTCACTTCCTGCCTATCGGCAAGAATTTCCTTAATTGGTTTCATCACCAACAGCAACATGAATCCATCCAGTAACGATACCAGTGCAAGAATCACGAACGGTACTTCCTTTCCGGCAAACTGGTACAATGCCCCACCGAAGGGTGGCGCTACTAAACAACCGAAACTGATGAATGCCAGCGCTATACCGAGGGCTTTCGAACGTTCTGCTTCCTCTGTAAATCGATCAGCAATCATCGCCAATCCCGCGGTATCCGCGAAGGCCGAGCCAACGCCTTGTAGAGATCGGGCAAAGAACAACATGCTATAGCTTCTTCCACAGGCGAAAACCATCGTCGAGAGAAACATGATTATCAAACCGACCATCATTGGCAGATCATACCCGATCCTATCGATCAATGCTCCCGAGAAAGGATTCACCATCAGTTGGACGATGGCTTTCGATGCAAAAAGGACTCCCGTGGCGGTGTCCTGCCCATTATGGGCGTGTGCATGTGGCGTGAATACTGTGGTTGGAGCACTGGCGTTCACAGGTTCCTCCGGACCCCACGTCCCAATGTACCTCAAATAATCGGGTATAATTGGTACGATCACCATGTACAACATGTTGTCCAGCAGCAGAGCGATCGATACGATCACCAGAATCAGCTTTCGCTGGGACGTCGGTTCTCGAACTTTGGTCCAGAAAATTTCTTTCACCTCGCTCGGTTCGAGGTTGATGATCGGTAACGGCGCCATAGTTGTTAGTGTCCTAGGTCAGTCTATTTGCGGTGCGATCACTCAAATTCGGCTAGCGTTTGCTGTGTTGTGTTGCTTTCAGCAATTGGAGTGACCTCCGTTGCTTGCTGGAGGTGGCTCGTGATGGCACCTTGATTCGTCTAGCTGTCTGTGGCGATATGTCGTGTCACGTAGATACACCTTTCTAAGCCGGACATCGTGGGGTCGTCTATCTACTGGCTGTTGGTGACCTGATGGCAATCGCAATAATGGCAATGATGGTGATTGTAGCTGACCATGTGGGACGAAGAGAGCCGAACAAGTGAACCCTTCACTTTTTTTTGTTTATTTCCTCTGGCTGTTGAGCGTCTTCCTGACCTGCGTGTCTGCGTAATTCTCGTCTATCTCTCGCACCACAAAGCTCACATGGGGGGTAACTTCACGTCGCGTCCAAGATGGCAACCTTGAGAACACAGAAACAAAACTTTAGTCAGTTGGGAAGTGAATTAGATTTTAATTGGTGTTTGCGTTTAGTTTTGACAATCAATTGGCAGGGAATTGTGTTGGCAACGAAGGGCATACAAAATGCGGCGTTGGGATTTAGGAACTGGTTTTTTGAAATAATAATGAGGGACCTATTAACTTGCTGGAGAATCCCGAGTTTCAAGGAGGTTTCGCTGCTTCCGGATTCGATCTTAATCATAATTTCGCCGCGCAATTGTCAAGTATCGGATTCAAGATGCGGCGTATAATTTAATATGATTGAAATGTTGTTTTGTTTCTGTGCTCATCAAGGATGCTGGGCTCCGTTTGTTTGTTTTAAGTCGTTGTCGATTTAGTAGCGAAGTGGCAGTAGTCCAATCTCTCTTTCACTCTTGCAGAAGAAGTAGCAGAAGAAGATTAAAAAAAGGAAGGATACTCTTGTTTTACTTAAAACGGCCAAAACTATAACGGAAAATAATGATCTATATAGAGAAAGAGAAACAGAAGATGGTTAAAACAATTATGAGCTACTAGGGTGTTCAACACTGGTATTTTTTTTGGATCGATTCGGTCAAGGTTATCAAAGGTGTTAGGAAAGGAACCTGTTTTAATGTGAGCCACAGAGCGCGAGAGATAGATTGAGAAATACGATGAGAAAATTAATTTTAATAGGAAAATGATATCCATTGTTAACATACATTTCAATCATAGCAAATTATACTCTTCGTACGGTGCGTTTTGATACACATAGGATTTTTTTTTATTTCACTCGGTAAGCGTCCACAATTTTCTCGGTCATGTTTTGATCGCTGAGATCGCTAATGCCGTCGTAAGTGACGGGGCATACGATGATTCGATAATTGCCGCCTTGCATTAGCATCGATCGATCGATCATTCAATCGATCGATCTTCTGAGATAATGGATCTGTCATTGGCCACCGGGCGCAACTTTTTTGAGCTCGAGTATAGTGCAAAAGGCAGCACATCTCTTAGCCAGGCTTTGCGTCCGGAATTGGGCTTCCTGTCCGTGTAAAGAACCATTCTTCCGCATATCGGTCGTTGAAAACGGACAGCAATATGCATTTGGACTATTTATCTGCTTGACAAGGGGTCAAGAGCGTTTGCTTACAACCCCTGCAACCCCCCTAGTTCTAATGAGGTGGAACATTTTTTTGGCTTGGTTTCAGAAAACTTGGAATTCCCCCAATTTTGGACTGCTTCGGTTATTGACCATAGCTGATCAGCCACATTGCGTGTCTGGTGGAGGCGAAGTTGCAAAAAGTTGATAGTTTTTTTTTCATGCTACGTATGCTTTTCTGATCTCAGACCGACTGTTCGAGTTGGATTTACGTTTTTTCACCTATCTTGGCAATTCATCATTTTCTATGTTGCTGCAAGCACTAACTTTGTTGTGAGACTTTAGCAAGTTGTTCGCTCCATTAAATAAGCATTAACTTCTTGATTAGATGAGTCATCAAATGCCTAATTTACAGCGAAGCTAGTCTGAAGATCGTTGATTTTTAGATTTTGTAGATATGAATTATTCAAATCAGACATTCATAGAAAATCAGAAAACAAAATTAAATTGATTACATTCGATTTTTCCGTGCTTATTGAACACTGTATAAACACAGATTTGTCAGTTAATTAGCTAGTTTGACCGGGTTATTGAAAATGATAGTGATTTTTCCTTGAGGATACCTCCCTTGCATTACTTTGGTATAGATTCAAAATTAACTTCGATTAAAACTTTCAATGCTCTGTTATGGGCCCATCCAGAAATTATGTGATCTTTTTGCCGCATTTTTAGCTCCCTCTCCTAAACCTATGTGGCTAATCGTGGTTTTTGAGTCACCCTCTTTTTTCCTCTGTCCGATGACCGATTTAATTCGAAGCAACTCAGACATTATTTATCAATTTACTGGTGTTCACTTCTGTGTTATTTTCGATTTTCTTAACTTTTAAGATCATGTTGATTTCACTGGTTAAGCTGAACAGATTATCTTTATAATCTTTGAATGATCAAAATTTGGCTATATAGAACTGATAAACCAAATAATGCAGCCTAGATGTACAAAAAATAGTCACAAGTTATAAATTAATTGTTCGCATAGACAAACTAACAATGATTTAACAAGAAAACCGTGGACCCAATGTTAGGGACATATTTTTTTCTTTGTTCCCATCTGTGGCCTGTTGTCTGAAAAAATGTTGCTATTGGTTAAATTTTCAGTGCAATTGTATGAGTTTCGGTAGTATATTTTCCAAGTGGTTCATCTAAACACAACCCAAAGGAACAAACCCTGTGCAGAGTGAATTATTATGTTTTCATTATCGAACGGCCAATAAATCATATTTGACAATCTCTTAAGTGCTTCAAAAAAGTTTTGGCTTTATTTGTTTTCGAATTTGAATTGATCGAATGGGACGAAGTTGCATCGATGAATAGACCCAATTTAATGCTTATAGACCGACATTCCATCCATATCCCTCGGAAGTTCTGATTTAATAAAATGAATTGTATCACACCAAACGTTTTATTAAACGTATCTTAGCAAGTGTATGACTAGCTAAATATCGCTTACAGCTAAAATACTTCATGAGTTATATTGAAAAAAATAATCGATCGTTTCATATTAGGCCGATTCAAGGGACACATACGTTGTTTTTTGGGGCTTTGGAGATTGTAGACTTACGGTAGACTCAAAGATTTGAGGAATCATTGTGGAACATGGAAGTTGAAGTCGCAGTGCAGTTGGAGTTGGAGAATACTAGGATTCATAATTGTTGTTTGGACTCTAATTATAATTTAGTTTATTTGTTACCTTGATTATTTTATCTTTATACATATTTTTAGGCTGTTGATTTGATTTCTATAATGGAAACTGATGGAGATGGGAGCGATCAGAATGAAATTACACATTCTATAGAATCCACTCCATCCGGCAAACACTTTCGAGTTAAAAATTACCCACCTACTTTTCTTTGCCCATAAGTTATATATTTTCGAAAAAAAAAGAATCCGATTAATCCGATATTAGAACAACAAATCTGTGAAAAATATTAAAAAGATTCCTCTTGTAAAATTAAGTGTTATAATCCAATTATTTTGCAGTTCTTATCGTATATATGCTCCGTGTGATTCTGGTGTAATCAATGGAGTTACATTACGAACACTTAAATTGTGATGATATTAGAAATCATGGTATAGCGTTATTAAAAAACATAGCCATACAGGTGAATTAAAATTTTGAACTGTGACCGTTTATCAAAGCTTTATTTTAATGGATATCTAAATACATTCATTCCAATTGTATCAAAATTCCATTTGAAGGATCTGCAAAAAGAGACAATGTTCAAGAATTTAAGATTTTTTAAAATTTTAAGATATTAAAATTTTAAGATTTTAAGATTTTAAGATTTTAAGATAATAAGATTTTTCAAAATTTTCAGATCTTCAGATATTAAGATTTCAAGATTTACTACCTTAAGATTTTAAGATTTTTAGATTTTTAGATTTAAAGATTTTAAGATTTTAAGATTTTAAGATTTTAAGATTTTTAGATTTTTAGATTTTTAGATTTTTAGATTTTTAGATTTTTAGATTTTTAGATTTTTAGATTTTTAAGATTTTTAGATTTTTAGATTTTTAGATTTTTAGATTTTTAGATTTTTAGATTTTTAGATTTTTAGATTTTTAGATTTTTAGATTTTTAGATTTTTAGATTTTTAGATTTTTAGATTTTTAGATTTTTAGATTTTTAGATTTTTAGATTTTGAGATTTTGAGATTTTGAGATTTTGAGATTTTGAGATTTTGAGATTTTTAGATTTTTAGATTTTTAGATTTTTAGATTTTTAGATTTTTAGATTTTTAGATTTTTAGATTTTTAGATTTTTAGATTTTTAGTTTTAGATTTTTAGATTTTTAGATTTTTAGATTTTTAGATTTTTAGATTTTTAGATTTTTAGATTTTTAGATTTTTAGATTTTTAGATTTTTAGATTTTTAGATTTTTAGATTTTTAGATTTTTAGATTTTTAGATTTTTAGATTTTTAGATTTTTAGATTTTTAGATTTTTAGATTTTTAGATTTTTAGATTTTTAGATTTTTAGATTTTTAGATTTTTAGATTTTTAGATTTTTAGATTTTTAGATTTTTAGATTTTTAGATTTTTAGATTTTTAGATTTTTAGATTTTTAGATTTTTAGATTTTTAGATTTTTAGATTTTTAGATTTTTAGATTTTTAGATTTTTAGATTTTTAGATTTTTAGATTTTTAGATTTTTAGATTTTTAGATTTTTAGATTTTTAGATTTTTAGATTTTTAGATTTTTAGATTTTTAGATTTTTAGATTTTTAGATTTTTAGATTTTTAGATTTTTAGATTTTTAGATTTTTAGATTTTTAGATTTTTAGATTTTTAGATTTTTAGATTTTTAGATTTTTAGATTTTTAGATTTTTAGATTTTTAGATTTTTAGATTTTTAGATTTTTAGATTTTTAGATTTTTAGATTTTTAGATTTTTAGATTTTTAGATTTTTAGATTTTTAGATTTTTAGATTTTTAGATTTTTAGATTTTTAGATTTTTAGATTTTTAGATTTTTAGATTTTTAGATTTTTAGATTTTTAGATTTTTAGATTTTTAGATTTTTAGATTTTTAGATTTTTAGATTTTTAGATTTTTAGATTTTTAGATTTTTAGATTTTTAGATTTTTAGATTTTTAGATTTTTAGATTTTTAGATTTTTAGATTTTTAGATTTTTAGATTTTTAGATTTTTAGATTTTTAGATTTTTAGATTTTTAGATTTTTAGATTTTTAGATTTTTAGATTTTTAGATTTTTAGATTTTTAGATTTTTAGATTTTTAGATTTTTAGATTTTTAGATTTTTAGATTTTTAGATTTTTAGATTTTTAGATTTTTAGATTTTTAGATTTTTAGATTTTTAGATTTTTAGATTTTTAGATTTTTAGATTTTTAGATTTTTAGATTTTTAGATTTTTAGATTTTTAGATTTTTAGATTTTTAGATTTTTAGATTTTTAGATTTTTAGATTTTTAGATTTTTAGATTTTTAGATTTTTAGATTTTTAGATTTTTAGATTTTTAGATTTATTGATTTTGATTTTTTTAATATGTAGAATTTTTTGATTATTCTTGTTTTAGATATTTAGAATTATTGATCGATTGATTATTTTATTGCAATTGAAAGCTGTTTCAGTAGCTCCATCCATTGCGCTTTTTATATTACAGGAGTGTTTTATTCTACAGTTCATTAAAAATCAGGGTACAAAATTTATAAAATGTCTAATCACAACTTTATAATCTACTTTTCTATTGTAATGTGTCTTCAGTAAAATATTATTTATGGAACATATCAATCATTTGTTAATTTATGATAAATAGGTTCCCGTGTAATGGTGTTCGATTTCTGCCAGCGCTGAAAACTTGACTCGCCATCTTCGTGAAGATCTAAACTAAACTATTCGCGTACACGACTATTATGAAATGTGTAGAGCGTCAATTGAACTCTGAACGTTGAAAAACCAGTTTTGGTTAAGTTTAGTAATAAAGACATAAGCCGAATTCCCCGTCGACTTGTTATGAACAAATTTTATAATGTCAAGTCTCATATCTTTATACAAACACATACACATGTCAATCCATCGACCTGAGTCACATAACACTATGGATATCCGGGCCTTCTATCAAAATATAAGACTTGGAGTGATCCTATAGTTAAAAGGGATAAGCATAAGGAAATGTTGAGGGGATAATTTTTGTCCCGCGCCGATCCACGCCGCCGCCGCCGCCAAGGACGACCACGGCGTGGTGCCGGCTGCAACGCCGCCGCCGTTTGAAAATACCTTACACGCAGCCGCTGATTCAAAATAGATCGGCGCACAGGTCTACTTACAAATAGTAGATGTGATTTGATCATATAAAATCAGTTGAAAAAGCTGAAATAGTTTATTATCACAAATCAGCACACTTTTGAAAAGCATTACCACATAGGGGAACTGTTCCATTATTCATCTCATGATCCATTATTCATATTAATCGGAAATGCTGGTTTGAAGTATCAATCAAATGATTCCTTTTGTTGCTTGCTTTCAACAACAAATAAAAATTATTTAAATTATCAATGAATAAAAAGTAAACAAGCAGTTAATCTTTTATTTTCAAACAACACGAACTGCAAAGTCTTTTGATAAAACTGGGAATGGAATTCCTAGATGCTATACTTGTATTGAGGTATTTTAGCGTGAGGCGATTTTACTTTTATAATTCTAGGTACACAGTTTTGAAGAAAACGCAGCTTTGAGAGTGTGCATCGGCAATGGGCGATGTATTAACTCAACAGAGCAAACAGAAGATAAAAGCCAATAAAACTACTAAAATCACGACGGTGCAAATAATAACGTCGTAGAAAAAAGAGAAAATCCAAATATTGCATGGAATTGGCTTAACAACAGAACCATAACAAGAAAATTAGAACTGACTGCCTGAACTATTATCGATAAGTTATCATATAGACGTGATCAAGGGAGTATACTAAAAGCAGCCCTAGAATATAAATTACGACCTGCATATTTATGGCGAAACTGCATATGGCAAGACATTGAGCGAAGTGAAATTCATATCATAGAATGGTACGAAGTGGCACCAAACAAACAGAAGATGAAGAAACTCACATACTACAAAAGACTGAAGAAATAACGAAGATAAGTAAAACGCCTTATTAAATTTGCAAACGTGACACTGATGAACTAAAAACCAAAAAGGCAAAAAGACGATATTACACCATACAAAACAGTGGACATGAACATGACTGAGAGAAAGGGAAAGCCAACTTGAAAATGTAACACCTTTTGAGGCAGTGCATCTCTATGGACGACATGATCCTTGCACGGCTGGTGAAATGCTTCAAAAGGAGTTAAGTTATTTTATTCTAACGCACAAGGTACAATACAATAACTTCTTATTTTTGGTGCGAGCAAACTGCTCCGGAAGACTCTCAGAGTATATTAAATGACACACCAACGGACCACAATACAAAAACTGAAGAAATTACAAAACGCCTTATTAAACGTATAAACGTAACACTGACATACAAAATAACAAACAGACAATTGAAGAAACAGACGAAAGGATTCAATATTCTCAAACGTGGCTCCTTTCGAGTCATTTGCAACAGCGTCTTCTTGGACGACATGTTCCGTGTAGGGCTGGCAAAATGATTCGAAAAGATTTACGCCACGATATCATCAAAGGCCTGGCGTAGAGGTTTCTAATCTATTCAGAGTCCCGCCAGTAAACCTTCATAAAAAAAATCAGTTATCTTAAAACTAATGTTAGTGGGGTAGAACCGTTTGCTTGCGGTCTTCTCGAGGTTAATAGGAAGATTAATTCAATGGATGGGAAAATGGGCGGGAATTGAATGTATGGTTTACATAACACACATATTTTTAATTCTGAATCGTTTACTTAAAGCTATGCAACTTTTGATTTCAATATTTCAATAGATAATTAATACTAAACAAAAATAATTAAAACTAAACATATAGGTTAATCAAACAACAATCTAATACTAATTTTAGTCAAAAACACAAATATAAATTTAATGAACTCCAGATTGCGTCAACCCAAACCCCTGCTTGTAAACTGACGTGTTTTGTTTTTGCTGCGTCCTTTTTGCGAAAAATTAAATCAAAAACATATTCGTAATTCAACCTAAACGAACCGTGAAATCATATAATCTACACGTGTTTTGTGTAAGATGTAGTGAATATAATCGATTCCATCCAAAATGTGTGATGGTCGGTAGTTTTTCCCCGTTTTTTTTTGTTTTTTGTGCTTCGCCCCCGCACCCGGAGGAAGAGTTAATATCAGCTTAGATGTGTTTGTTAGTGCTGTTACTATTGTGCCACGCGGACATAAATGATTAAATTAGAGTATTTTTCCGAGTTGTCGCGAGGAAATTGATGATTATAAGCAGTTTAGAAGTCGATATAGAGTCGCCTTATAGAGGAGGATTTTGATTATTGACAGAGTGTGGAGAGAGAAAAAAAAACCAATGCAATGTAGAAAACGGCCATTTGCTGGTCAGAAGCAAAGAATGAAGCTAAAGTGCGTGCGCAAGTTAGTGGCTGGCATATAAGTTCAGATGCACTCACCAGATGGGGAGCTGTGAAGTTTTTTTTTCTTCCGTTGCACAATGATTATGATTTTCAAGTTAAATTTCTTCTCGGAAGTGCTTTTTTACTTGTGCTTTTCAGTGTATTGCATTTGTGCGCGAAGTACTAGGATGATGTGAAAAAATTTGCCGGATAGCGGAGTGCTACTTCTGCAGAGACATAAATGCATCCTTTCGCATCACAGGGAAGCCGTCCAAATGAAGACTGTACATCAACAACAATTTTCGGTGAGATCTATCTAATTATAACTAAATTTGAACGATACACAAACACACACACAAGACCAAATAACGCGGTCTGCGTCCTGGTAACCTTGATTGCTGTCTCCCAGCCCAACACGATCTAAATCAAAGAATAGTGATTGTACATGAGGCGGGACATCACACGAATAAAGTCTCGACCCACATCCATCCTCCTGAACCAAAATTTCTCTGACACCTTTGGAATGATTGAATATTGCCATCGCCTCAAATCTCCTTTACTCCATTTATACTGCCAGAGTGACTGTTGACGAAAAATAGGAAAACAATCATTGAAGACGATTTGTCGATCGTAAATATCGCCTTCCATAGCGTCCACCTTTCCAAGCGAGTTCGCTCTCTCATTCTCCAGAATCGAACAATGAGAAGGGACCCATACAAAGATGATGATAAAATAACGCGAAGATAATGCACTTAGAAGCTCCTGTAATTTCATGAGAAAATACGAGGAGTGCTTTACCGGCCTCAAGGAGCGAATAGCCTCTAAAGAACTGAGACTATCCGTGAAAATGAAATACTGATCCGGTGTTAGTGAGGCAATAATATCTAGCGTACAGTGTATTGCCGCTAATTCAGCGACAAACACGGAACAAGGAGCTTGAAGTTTTCGTGTGGCGCTATAAATTTCATGGTATACGCCAAAGCCGGCAGAATTCTCAATCAATGATCCGTCATTGAAAAACGATTTTGTGAAATCAACTTGGCCAAAATTTGCAGCAAACATCACAGGAGCAATCATAGGAAGATGATGCTCTGGAATTACATGAATGGATAAATCAAAATGTATCGAATTGACGAAAGGCGGAGAAGCAACCACGATTGGGAATATTTGGCGAAGGGCTGACATCCAGTGTTATGTATAAGTGGTACATAGTTATGAAACGAGTTTGAGGATTCAACTCAAGGAGCTTCTCAAAGTTTCCCTTCACCTGAGGGTTCATAACTTCACACCTTGTGAGGAGCCGTAGAGATAATACAGAAAACCGAGCCGAGAGTGGCAACATGCTAATCGTGTGAGTCGAGTGCATATGTAAGTGCAACAAGTTCAACATGCGCCTCTTAGCGACGTCTGGGAGGTTCTTAAGCAGGTTGAACTTGTTTTTATCGGCCCCTGGATCCGTATTGCCCCAAGAAAAGAGTGCGAGTAAGAGTTCCATCATTGAAACCATACCGAATCTGGACAAAGTTTTCGCACAAACTTGAGGATCCTTTGGTTCAAGTAAAGGGCGAACACGAAATTATTGCGACACCGAAAATGTCATGCAAATTATCTTATAATGTTTAGAATCAAACCAAAATTTTAGGGTAGTTTTATACATATATTTACTTCAAAAATCAAAAGAAAAGTTAATCGATGGAGCCTTGAGTGTAAAATTGAACGCATTTTCGCTTGATGCCCTCCATCAAAGTCATTACAGTGTCATCCGGTACCAGTTTCTCAGTTTTTTTTTTCCATTTTCTTAACATGTCCTTCTCGTCTTTGACTGTCTTCTTGCTCTTCCGAAGTTCCCGCTTCATCATTGCCCAGTACTGCTCCACCGGGCGCAGCTCCGGACAGTTTGGCGGTTTCATGTCCTTTGGAACAAAATGGACATAATTGGCCTCATACCACTCCAGGACACTTTTAGAATAGTGGCATGATGCCAAATCTGGCCAAAATAGCGGAGCTTCGTCGTGCTGCTGCAAGAATGGCAAAAGGCGCTTCTCGAGGCACTCAGATTTGTAGATCTCGCCATTTACTGTGCCCTTTGTCACGAAAGGCTCACTCCTCAGTCCGCAAGAGCAGATGGCCTGCCAAATGAGATATTTGGAGGCGAACTTCGACATTTTCTTCTTCTTAAATTTGTCGTCCACATAGAACTTGCTCTTGCCGGTGAAAAACTCCAACCCCGGAATTTGCTTGGAATCGGCTTTTATATACGTTTCGTCGTCCATCACACAGCAGCCATATTTTGTCAGCATCTTCTCGTAGAGCTTCCGTGTCCGAGTTTTAGCCGTCGATTGTTGCCGCTCATCGCGGTTTGGGAAGTTCTGTACCTTGTATGTATGTAGTCCAGCTCTCTTCTTTGCATTCTGGACGTAGCTCTGCGACATGCCGATCTTTTTAGCCAAATCACGGCTTGAGACGTTGGGATTTGCTTTAATCATCCGCTTCACCTTTCCCTCCGTCTTTTTGTTCTCCGGTCCCGGTTTTCTTCCAGCTCCTTTGCCAACGTCCAACGTCAACCGCTCCTGGAACCGCTTCAAAACTCTGGAGACGGTTGAATGGTGAATGTTCAACATTTTTCCCAACTACCGGTGCGACAGGTCAGGACATTCCAGGTGTTTGGAAAGAATTTGTTCTCTCGACTCGCGTTGGTTTACCTCCATTTTTGTTGAATCGAAAAACACGACTTCGAGTTTGACAGCATGTAAACAATACACATCAATGAGAAAGTGTGCAAAATTTGGTTGATTTTTATCTAATGGTAAAAAAGTTATGCCCTGTTGAATGTGTCGCAATAATTTCGTGTTCGCCCTTTACGATCCTCTCGTTTTCGTTTCTACCAATCCCCCCCTTTTCTAAAAGTATTCATCACTTTCTCGTAGCCCTTCTATCACCTCCTTTTTCTTTAGCTAATTCCTTCTCCTTCTTTTCGAAGTGTTTAGGTGTTCCACGTTAAACGCATCTGACTTTTTACGGTAAACCTTGGTGCATTGCTGATCCCACCATGGAAAAGGGGGTTTCCTACGAAACGATCTGGATCTGGTCAAATTTGAGCTTGAAGCAAGCTGTCCAAGATCAGGTTGGAGAGGAAGTTATATTCTTCAAGCGGTGGGAGCAATTCTACCGTCGTTACAGCTTCATCTATAGCTGCCTTGTACTTGGTCCAAATAACGGGTTCAATTGTATGTGACGTTGATGGATTCCGACGGATTGAACCCGGTAACAACCTAAATTTTTATGAGCATACGATCACTACAGTGGGGATCCTGAATCATTTCCATGTGTAATCCAACGATAATGTATTCAAACAAAGTGAGAAGTCTAATGTACTCCCAACTGAAAAAAAATACGGATAATTCAACAAAACCGATTGTTTATTTAACAATAATAGAGTAATATCTACATTAAAAACAGTTGATTAAGATGTTAATCCTTCTTTCTGTTAAATTTTCAAACTTTCTGTGGTACACCCGCCATAAGGTTCCGTACGGTATCCTCAGATACGCCCGTCGTGACGATTCTCCATCTTCTCTTGACATCATCGGTACCATTTGTTTTCTTCTTAGTTTCGAAGAGTTTCCGCTTAACTAGAGCCCAGTACTTCTCTATTGGGCGAAGTTCTGGACAGTTGGGTGGATTGGCTGTTGGCACGTATTTGACCTCTTGGACCTTATACCATTCCAGGATGGATTTGGCCTAGTGACAAGAGGCCAAATTGGACCAAAACAGAGCTGGAGAGTCGTGACTTCTTATAAACGGTAGCAACCACTTTTGTAGACATTCTTTCTCGTACACATTCTTATTGATAGTGTCGGTAGAAATGAAACTTCCATTATGATACAAGAAATTGTTTGCAAAAAATTGGTGTAAGGCTCCTTAGCACGACTTGTTTCAGTGAAATTTTGCTTGTCATCACGGTTGGGCACTCTTTCTACTTTGTACGCCTTCAGTCTTTGCCTCTACTTCACTTTTTGTACGTATGATTATGACTTCCCAACTTTGCGAGCCACATTTTGCACAGAAAGCTTGGGATGTTTCTCAATAATGGCTAGCACCTTCTTTATCGGGACCATACTTTTCGATTTGTTTCACTTCCAACCTTTTGATCCACAGTCAAGCGCTGGTCAAATGATTTGCAAACACAAAACACGATACTTTTTGATAGTATCTTTGCAAGATCGCGTACCGATGTGTTTGCGCACTTCCACTTAATTCGACGCCATTTTACTGAATGTAACAATAATGCAAACATGTTGTACCACTAAATAAAGTGGAGAGTTTCAGCTGTCATATAAGTGAAACGTTTCAGCAATCCGTGAAATAATTCAAAATCTACACTGAATGAAAAGTGTCCGAAATTTAACGTGGACAGGCTTTAAAGATTGGACTCGGAAAAAAGCGACAATTTGTTTTGGGTGTAACTTTTTATCGCGTGGGTAAAAATTAATGAAATTTTGGGAAATTCTAATCTAGAGTGTTATGTTTATGTGTGCATAATGCATGCGATCTGTCAAGTAGTTTTCAAGATGCATTCGAAACAAGAAGAGCTACGCCAGGAAATCTTGGGCGCGGTGATCGATAATCCTGGTCAGTCACGCAGATGGATCGGCAAAAGGCTTGGAATCCACCATTCCACCGTGTCTCGCGTTGGATAGATGTTCCAGGAGACGAAGACCATCGAGCGGCGCGCTAGAAGCGGCCGAAATCCGAAAACGGAATACCTAGAGAAGGCGCGGAAGATAAGGCAGTACTTTAAGAATAACCCAAACCTTTCCACCCGAGACGTGGCCAAAAAGGTCAATTCGTCAAAGTGGTTCGTTCAACAGACCATGAAGCGGGCTGGGCTACTTGTTTTTAAGGTCAGGAAGGTGCCAAACTGGACTGACAAGCAAAACACGGTGGCCAAAGTGCGTGCGCGGAAGCTGTACCGTGAGTGGCTGGTCAAGCCAGGCTGTCTCGTCATGGACGACGAGACATGTATCAAGGCGGACACCAAACAAATCCCCGGCCTCGAGTTTTTTGTCGGTACGTCCCGCATGGAGGTTCCGGAAAAGTTCAGGAAGAGAAAGATGGACAAATTCGCGAAGAAGTACCTGTTGTGGCAGGCGATCTGCGAGTGCGGACGGTACAGCAAGCCGTTCGTTACAACCGGCACCATAAACGGGCAGATTTATCGAGAGGAATGCTTGCAGAAGCGCTTGCTGCCCTTCTTCCGCCCTCACCGTGGTCCTACGCTGTTCTAGCCGGATCTCGCTTCGTGCCATTACGCCAAGCCTGTAATGGATTGGTACGAAGCGAAGGGCGTTAATGTGGTCTCGAAGGAAGCAAACCCGCCAAATACACCAGAACTTCGTCCGATCGAAAAGTTTTGGGCGATAATCAAGAAGAAGTTGAAGAAAAGCGGAAAATCATTCAAAACCTTTGAAAAAAAATAAACAACAATTTAGAAAAACAAAGAGAAATAATAGAAGGAAAAAAGAAAAAGCCCCACCCAAGACCCCATAAGCAGTGTTAAGAGAAATACTTACAACTTCTGCAACTTACAATTTCTGCATGTAAAATTTTGCCAACAATAATGCACATAAAGAGAACGTGGTTAATGATGAAAAATTATGCGAGAAACTAATATTACATGACTCACTTTGATGTTAAAGTAACTTTACAGGTCGTAGCTGAATTTTATACCGTCATGTAATGTTATGAATAGTCTTGTGGAACAGTTGAACATGTAAAGTTCATTCAAACCAACGCATAAATAGAAATAAACGGAGGTTCTGGATCAGCACAGAAAACAGTTTTAAAAGCATTTGCAAACAAAGCTTTTTACCAGCAAGGTTCGCTTATTCCTATTCTTTAGCTAATGGTGATGTTGATTTGTGATTAGTAACTTTATTTGGCTTTTGAAGAGCGTATGTTTGCAAATCCTCCTACCGCTTTTTCTAGTACTGATAATAAAAGTTCACTTCATTTTCATTTATTATTATCTTAGAGAAGGATTTTTCTTGCCTGCTAGTCGTTTATTTGTATAAAGATGTTTGCTTGTTATGAAGCGTAGATATTTTTCAAATGTTCTGTCATTTTTCAATCCTTCATTTAGAAATGCTTGGAAATAATTCCAGAGGAACTTTTGATATTTTTATTTATAAACATAAAAAATTGTGTACATATATTTTTATATATATTTATGCTTCGTATTCATTTTTGGCACAGGACTTATGCTTACTTACTAAAGAAATCGCTTGAAATTAGTGTGAACAAGCAATAATACTAATAGAAATAGTAAAATCGTTCCGCGTACCCCCCACCGTCTTCTTCGTTCATATAATCTGATGTTTCTTCCGATGTTGTAGTTTCTTTGCACTATTTGAATCCTCTATGTGTGTACAGTTTATGGATTCTAAGGCTATGGAACGTCGCGAATTGACACTCTAGAGGGCAATAGGCAGGAGGAGATGTGATCGGAAGCGTGCTTCATTTTTTTTTTCAAAAGTGTGTTCCGTAAAACCGCAAGTAGCTAACGAACACTTGAACGATAAAAAACTCTTCCTCGTTCGATCCTGATGCTGAAACCGGATATGCTTCCTGAATGATGAATATGCTTCCGGAATAAACCAATTTTCTTCGCATTTTGAAAACGGGCATTTGAAACACTTTTCCTGATGGTGGAACCGATTATGCATTTGATATCCGTCGAAACCACTTGACAATAGTCGCATTGAATATTATGATGCATTCCAAACCAACCTTTGTTTCGATTTTTCAAGCCGACGACCATGAACACTTTAGCAACGATCTAATATGGCGTCTGATATGTTTCAAATGAAATTCGCCGTTTCTACACGTCAAAGTAGTTTCACATACGATCGTGTAAAAATAATTTGACTCAGCTTAGCTTCAGTGACAAATGATGTACATTTTTGAAAAAATATTTACAGTTCAACGTTGTTTAGTATTCCATTTATGTGCATGGCTATTCGCTCAAATTTGCGCGAGATACATGATAACACGATATAATTTTGTATGATATTTTGGAATACACTATTTTCAATGTTCATATTTTTTTTCTGTGTAAACGACCGCATTTGGCCAAGACAAAAGTTCTTTTCCACCAGGACAATGCAAGGGCAGACACATTAAGTAAAAATCAATTAATTGGGCTTCAAATTGCTGCCTCTTCCGCCATATTCTCCAGATTTTGGTCCGAGTGACTATTTCTTAACGAAATGACTCGGTGGAAAGATATGTAACTCCAACAAAGATCGCATCTCATATACAAATACTTCTTCTTTGTTTTGTATATTAAGAATGGCTGATTCACCACCAACGGAGGCACCTCCAACCTACATATCGTACTCATCAACACATGAGCCGGGACCAACAGCTTTACTTTCCTTCTGAAAGAAGGTGTGATCAAAGATTTTTTAGCCACAGAAAAAACTCACCGACCTCGACTCGGATTGAGCCCAGATCCACTGGGGTGCCAGCAGCAGTCACGCTTACCACTACATCACCGGCGCCGGTGCAACAAACAAATACCTATTTTTTTGAGCTTTTCCAAATCTTCTTTTTTTCAGAATGGGCAGAAAAAAAAAGGAAAAACGTTGGACAAAGGGCAAGAATTTAATGGACACTTAAAAAATTAAATATTAAAGAAATTATATATTTTTTAATAAAAAAAACCAGTGCTTCATTCAAAAAGTCACGGACACCTGCCCACGTAAAACGTACTTATTTGATAATCTATGGGGGTCCTTCCTTAGCTCAGTCGGTCAAAGCGCGGCTACAAAGCAACACCATGCTGGAGGTGGCTGGGTTCGATTCCCGGTCTGGTCTAGGAATTTTTCGTTTAGGACAATTTCTCGGCTCCCTGGGCATGGGGTATGATTGTACTTGTCACACAATCATACTAATGCAAAAAATGGTACCTGGTATCGAAAGCTCTCAATTAATAACTGTGGAAGTGCATTTAGAACACTATGTTGAGAGCAAGCAATAAGCTAATTGCGAAACCTTGAAACGCTAAAAAAGATGTTGGTAATTTATGATTATGAGTGGTTAGTATCTGTTCTTATAATTGGATTCCATACTATAAGCATCATTTGTATGCAGTAATAAGTCAGTGCTCGGTGAAATTCTGAACGACATAAATATATGTCACTACTGTTTTAA
Source organism: Aedes koreicus (assembly GCA_024533555.2). Taxonomy (NCBI): domain Eukaryota; kingdom Metazoa; phylum Arthropoda; class Insecta; order Diptera; family Culicidae; genus Aedes; species Aedes koreicus. The sequence goes on along the minus strand of JAHHFK020002005.1, from coordinate 85,889 downwards.
AACCATTGGCTATTAATAGCTGAAATGTTTCGTCGCATTTAAAAGACAGTGCAAAAATGTAATGACATTTTTACCATGATAGCTGTCTTTGGGATATGCTCAATTTGATTGTAATGAAAAATGTAAAATTGAAAAATAGTAAAATACAATACTAAATGTACTACACTAGTTCTTTATAGGTTTACGAAAAGAAACCCTAAATCTCCATTCACTCCGCAAATCACTGTAATGCATTTCCCAGCGGAAATATTAGGGGTATTCCTAGAAAATGTCGTATTTGCAGACAACTTCATATCTATTGTTCTGACATGAATTTTGACATTGACAGCTATCACATCCGAAACTTCATTCTATTCTCTAGTTATTTCAGTGTAAGTTACGCATCATTAGTGAAAGTAAACAAGTTTTGGTGAAGCCGAAAAATGTCGAAATTCGAGCCATCAAAGCAGCATTTGCGGGAAGTTTTAATTTTCCTGTTTAATTCGAAGAAAAATGCATCTCAAGCATGTGAATTGCTCTCCGAAACATACCCGGACTACAAAATCGACGTTCGAATGTGTCAACGTTGGTTTGCACGCTTTAAAAGTGGTGATTTTGTCACTGAAGACAAGGAACGCCCCGGCCCGGTCAAAAAGTTTGAAGACGTCGAATTGGAAACTTTGCTCGACCAAGACCCCTCACAAACGCAAAAAGAACTTGCAGCAGCATTGAGAGTTAACCAACCAGCCATTAGTAAGCGTTTGAAAGCATTGTGAATGATTCGAAAGGTCGGTCATTGGGTGCCATACGAATTGCGGCCGAGAGACGTTGAGCGCCGTTTTTTCACATGCGAAGAGCTGCTTAAACGGCACATACGGAAGGGTTTTTTGGATCGAATTGTGACTGGTGACGAAAAGTGGATCCATTACGACAATCCAAAACGTAAGGCAACGTATGGATACCCCGGTCATGCCACAACATCGACGGCCAATCCCAATATTCATGGCCAGAAAATCATGCTGTGTATTTGGTGGGACCAGCTGGGTGTGGTTTACTATGAGCTGTTGCAACCAAAAGAAACCATCACGGGCGAAGTCTACCGGCGACAACTGATGCGTTTGAGCCGTGCATTGCGTGAAAATCGGCCGCAATACGCTAAAAAACACAACAAAGTCATTTTGCAACATGACAATGCTCGGCCACATGTTGCACAGCCGGTGAAAACATACTTGGAAACGCTCAAGTGGGATGTCCTACCCCACCCGCCATATAGTCCGGACATTGCGCCATCCGATTACCATCTCTTCCGATCGATGCAACATGGCCTGGCTGACCAGCACTTCCGTAATTATGACGAAGTCAAAAAATGGATCGATTCGTGGATAGCCGCCAAACCAGCATCATTTTTCCGAGAGGGTATCCGTCAACTACCACAAAGATGGGAAAAAGTTATAGCTAGCGATGGCCAATACTTTGAACAATAAATGTATAACCATTTTTTCACAATAAAACATCAAATTTGCAAAAAAAAAAAAGACATTTTCTAAGAATACACCTAATAATACACGTATTTATATGACTTGTCCATGCACAGTTTAATTTTGTCATGCACCGAAGAGTTGTTGAATTTTATTTTTACTGACAATGAGCAGATACCAAAAGGCAACAAAAGATAAACCACCCAAAGCTGGCTACAAAATTCCAACAAGTAGAAATATTAATCCGTTGCTATAACAACAACGTTTGAACCTGGTCTCAAATCGATTGCTCATTAAGCATTGAACTTGCGGCATCTACTAGGTGTTGCAACATTCTTTGACGATTGTGCAGTCTTCACCTGTTGGTGAAAAACAATTACACCGTGCAGCACAGGGGTATTATTTTCCGGCTTTTGTCGTTTTTTTTGCTAAGCTCGTAGAAAGAATAAGAGCGAAAAGACAAAGAACTTGTAATACGTTCCGTTTCCAGTGAGGAGTTGAATTTCCTCCAGCCCTGTTGCTTGAACCGTATCTAAACCACGCGCCACACGCAACATCTATACCAACCATACCAGATTGTCCTTTCGAGGATTAGAGAGAAGCCCTGGAAAAAGTTTTGCACCCCGCTCGTGTGCAAACCGCAGAAACGATTGAAGGCGTCAAAATAAATTGTTGCTAAGATTAAGGATTCTTCGGGATTAGCAATAATCGTTCCATTGTTCTCGGCTTGTCCCATCTAGAGATAGGGGATCGGAAACAAATTTCAGTACGGGGGTAGATTCCGAGGTGACCAATCTATATTGTGATTTCATCACCCGGGAACGTGTCAATTGGGGTTCCAGTTAATAAAAGCCGAGCAGCCTTCAAATAAATCATTTCCGTCTTCGACAACAATGGAAGTAGTCAGCAGCCAGCCAGCCAGCCACCGGTCGGACAAATGGGGCAAATACACTCTCCCTTCTCAGTGCCAAATCAAGCACGACGCGTTTACACAGAGAGATGAGATGTAGATACCAGATTTCGAACGATAGGGGGAAAAAATGAGCGGAAAATTAGGGCGACGAACCTTCATTCCGTCATGAGTATGCGGATTTTTTCCGCCTTCCGTAAGAAAGAAGCCCCTTCGACAAGATTCAAGATTGGTATGGGTTCGTTCTAGACTAGGTACACGAGAGCGAATGATTTAATGAACATGATGTTGATCAATATCAAACTAAAACCATGTCGAAGATCCGAAGGGAAGCTGGTAAAGTGATGCTGCCATAAATGAAGATATAAAAACATTAGCTGATATAATTTTTTCTCTGGCCTCTACGGTACATATTGTTTTGAGGGTAGAAAAAGGATACCTTCTATCAACGTTAGCGTGTGGAAGTATACGTGAATGTTTGGGGTAATAAAATCCGACTGATAATGTTTCCATCCGAGAAGGCACCTGCTCGCAAATGGAGTCATAGACACAAGGAGCACAAGAGCGAAGGGGAAAAACGAAACGCTGTGTGGACTTGCCAGCTTGCCGTCCCCCAAGGCAGAGTTTTGTTTTATTTGGCCACCCTGAAATGGTACTGAATTAAACATGAGATCTTAAAGGTGATGTGAAAGATTGAGGTAACAAATTTACGATTGGCTTTAATGTAATACATACAATTTTCAGATGGGATTGGTATCCATCAAACAAGTCAATTTGGCGAAAATCTTTTTTCATTCATCACCTGAAAGTTCCTTGATTTCCAATAATGCCATACTTTCAATTGGGAAGGTGAGACTGTTCTCAGCCATGCCATTAAAAGATTCTGCTACGCGCTTACTGGAATGAATAGTTGAATGCCTCGTACATTTCTCCACTCCCATCTGTTAAAGTCGGCCAGCTCTGAAAGGGTGCCCACGATAAAATTGTATTGCATAAAATATTTTTAACTTAATTTCACCCAGGTGCTATTGCGAACATTTGAATTAGCCATTTGTTGTATTACATGGCCCGACAACTCATGAAATTATAATTTGCATAATTTTTAGCAGTGTGCATTAGTTTTTTACGGCTTCAGTCGACCTGATCTGTAGGTATGGCCAAAAATTTGTTCGCGTCGGCGATGATCCTTTTTTCATTTTTAAGTTACACTCCTAATGAAAATGCAGATGATTAAATATTTAAATTTCGTGTCAGGCACGGGGTAGTCCAATAAGTACTTAGCCTACTAAAGAAAAACAATGTTTGGAAAAGTGGCGTTTATTTTAGCTCGAAATACCTGACCCAGTATTGCTCGATCGTCTTAAACTCGTCTGAAAAATGCGTTTTCTCTTGGTTGGCAAAGTAGGCTTCTGTGGTGACGATTACCTCCTCATTTGGCTCAAATTTCTGCCCGCCGAGTTTAAATTTTGAAACAAAAAGAAGTCGTAAGGGGGCCAAATCTGTGGATGGAGCAGCGCTTCGTAGCGTAAGTCATCTAATTTGGCCATTTTGATGGTGGAGGGTTTAGCCGGTGCACCCTTTTTCGACAAAAAGGGTCGTTTTTTTGCAATCCGGCGTCTAATCGGCCCAATAATTCGACATAGTAGAACCCTGTGACCGTTTTGCCCCTCTCCAGGTAGTCGTTTCAGATCACACCTTGTGAATCCCAGAAAACGGTGGCCGGCCAATAGGATAGTCTTCGACCTTTTCGTAGCACGATCGACCGGTGAAGTCCACTGTTTCGACTGTTGCTTGGTACCAGTGGACCATGTTTCGTCGACGGTCAGGAAACGATCAAGAAACTCCTACGCATTGCGCCTAAACAGCGTCAAATATTGCTCTGAAATGGTTGCACGGTTGCGCTTGTTGTCCGGAGTTAGCAAACGTGGCAACCATCGCGCCGACAGCTTTGCCATGCCCAAAATTCATGCAGAATATGACCCACGCGATCCTTTCAGATGCCTAGTGTCTCAGCTATTTCGCGCATCTTCAATAGGTGGTCTGCTATTACAAGATCGAGGATTTTTATCACGTTATCGACCGTGGTAGCTGAATTCGGGGCACCTCAACAAAAACCGACGTGCCATAAAAAGCCGACCACGTTGAAACTCGTTAAAACAATTTTTGATACCAATATCGACATCGAAGGAAAAAAGTCACTGTAAACAGCATCCATGCGCTCTTTGATTTCGCTGAGCGATTTGTAATTCCAAAACAAGAATGGAATCACCAGCTCTTTTCTATTTTTGTCAAATCCGGACACGCCCGCTTCCACATGCGGTCAAAACAAAACTACGAGTCCGATTTGGCTGAAATTTTCATAGTAGCCGTCTATAAGAAAGTACTACATGATCTTAAATTTTGCTCGTAATAATGGGCCAGATGGCGGTGGTGTGGCGAAGTAATTATCGTTACCGCCTTCGTAAATCAATAAATGACTGAATTCTATGTGCAAATAGATGCCCATCTAAAAATAATTATTGTCATTTAAAAGTAAACATAATGTGATGCATATAATGGCTGGTGATGCAATATCATATCAAGAGCTGCAATAGGTAATTTGGTTTCAAATTTGTGGGTTGAAATACTTAAAATTACACATGAACGCGTAAACAAATGCCCGATTCATTTGTATACCTTCTGCTGCCAGTATAGAAGTTTAAACAGCACACAGTCATGCATTGGCTGGCATTTACAACGCTCACCGCAGTCTACTTCTCTTTTCCTGCGAAGCTAATTTAAGTCACAGTAATGTCTGAAATATTATTTGGCAAAACTTAAAAACATTTACTAGTTCTGAAATGCAATTTTTCTTAAATTTTTTCAACCCAATATAACTTCGCAGTATAACTGGTTGGTGAATTACTGGATAGGTATAAAATAGATCCTATTGAGATTTCTTGCCTTTTGTCTCGTAACTTTTATCCCTATCCGTTACCACAAAAGTTCAACTCAGTGGACGCAGTGGTTCTACGCCCCAACAAAAAAAAAAATCCTCATCCGTGGTGCCAACTGGGGTCTGAGTCACCGGGACCGGACAGAAAATATGGAAAGGCTGGCATCGAGCGACTACCTTCTACCAGAGTTGTGGCATCACCATCAAGCTGAACATCGGCTTTGTAGTGATGGGAAAAATGCATCAACACGTGATTGGATGGTTTCGAGAATGTGCAAGCTTAGGATCATGGGCCGATTCTTCAACTAAACCATGACAAAACAATGATGACAAAAAATATGCATTCTATGCGCAGCTAGAGAAAGTGTATAGTGGCTGCCCGTTGCCGGAAGTTAAACTCATCATTGGCGTTATGAACGCTCAGGTAGGACGGGAGGCAATATACAGACCGGTAATTGGGTCGAACAGACTGTATGCCGCATCGTTTGATAACGGTCAACGATGCGTGAACTTTGCGGCCTCCCGTGGTTTAGTAGTCCGAAGTGCTTTCATTCCCCGCAAAGACATCCCCAAAGGCACTTGGATATCATCTGACCAACGAACAGATTGCTTGCTTGCTACTCCCACCACCACTCCAACTGCCACTCTGGCCATCACTTCGGCCGCCATTCTGGCTGCCACTTTTGCGACCACTCTGAAGACCACTAAATACCACTGCAGACCACCACTCCAGCTTTCGCTCCGGCCAGCATTCCGCCCACCAATCTGACCGCCAATCCGGCTGCCAGTCCGGCTGCCAGTCCGGCTGCCAGTCCGGCTGCCAGTCCGGCTGCCAGTCCGGCTGCCAATCCGGCTGCCAGTCCGGCTGCCAATCCAGCTGCCAATCCGGCTGCCAATCCGACTGCCAATCCGGCTGCCAATCCGGCTGCCAATCCGGCTGCCAATCCGGCTGCCAATCCGGCTGCAAATTCGGCTGTCAATCCGGCTGCCAATCCTGCCGCCAAAACGGCCGTCAAAACGGCCGTCTAACCAGCCTCCAATCCGGCCGCTAATTCAGCCGCCAATCCTGCTGCCAATCCGACTGTCAATTCGGCCGCTAACCGGGCCGCCAATTCAGCCTCTAATCTGGCCGCCAATCAGGCTGCCAATCCTGCTGCCAATCCGACTGTCAATCCGGCCGCCAATTCAGCCTCTAATCTGGCCGCCAATCAGGCTGCCAATCCGGCTGCCAATCAGGCTGCCAATCCGGCTGCCAATCCGGCTGCCAATCCGGCTGCCAATCCGGCTGCCAATCCGGCTGCCAATCCGGCTGCCAATCCGGCTGCCAATCCGGCTGCCAATCCGGCTGCCAATCCGGCTGCCAATCCGGCTGCAAATCTGGCTGCCAATCCGGCTGCCAATCCGGCTGCCAATCCGGCTGCCAATCCGGCTGCCAATCCGGCTGCCAATCCGGCTACCAATTCGGCTGCCAATCCAGCCGCTAAGTCGGCTACCAATCCGGCCGCTAATCCTGCCAATACGACTGCCGAACTGGCTGCTAATTCGACTGCCAATGCGGCCACCAATCCGGCCGCCAATCCAGCCACCAATTAGGCCTCCAATCCGGCTACCAATCCTGCCGCCAAAGAGGCCGTCTAACCAGCCTCCAAATCAGATGCTAATTCAGCCGCCAATCCAGCTGCCAATTGAAGTGTCAATCCAGCCGTCAATCAGGCCACCAATTCAGCCACCTATCTGGCCCCCAATCCGGCAGCCAATCCGGCAGCCAATCCGGCAGCCAATCCGGCAGCCAATCCGGCAGCCAATCCGGCAGCCAATCCGACAGCCAATCCGGCAGCCAGTCCGGCTGCCAATTCGGCTGCCAGTCCGGCTGCCAATCCGGCTGCCAATCCGGCTGCCAATCCGGCTGCCAATCCGGCTGCCAATCCGGCTGCCAATCCGGCTGCCAATCCGGCTGCCAATCCGGCTGCCGATCCGGCTGCCAATCCGGCTGCCAATCCAGCTGCCAATCCGGCTGCCAATCCGGCTGCCGATCCGGCTGCCAATCCGGCTGCCAATCCGGCTGCCAATCCAGCTGCCAATCCGGCTGCTAATCCAGCTGCCAATCCGGCAGCCAATCCGGCAGCCAATCTGGCAGCCAATCCGGCAGCCAATCCGGCAGCCAATCCGGCAGCCAATCCGGCAGCCAATCCGACAGCCAATCCGGCAGCCAATCTGATTGCCAATCCAGCCAATAATTCGGCCACCAATCCGACCGCTAATCCGGCTGCCAATACGGCTGCCAAACTGGGTGCCAAGCCGGCGGTCAATCATGTCGCCAATCCGGCTGCCAATCCGGCTGCCAATCCGGCTGCCAATCCGGCTGCCAATCCGGCTGCCAATCCGGCTGCCAATCCGGCTGCCAATCCGGCTGCCAATCCGGCTGCCAATCCGGCTGCCAATCCAGCTGCCAATCCGGCTGCTAATCCTGTCACCAATCCGGCCACCATTGCTTGTCACTCTGGCCTTCATTGCTTGCCATTCCAGCCAGCACTCGGCTCACTTGTACTGTTTCTTGCATCTAACTATACATGCTTGCATCGTATCATAATCATTCTACTAAATGTGAGTCTTTTTCACCTAGATTTTGTCAAAAAAAGTCTCTCAAATTTCCTTCCCTTCGGTTCAGCAAGCGATGTGGGTCCGTTCTGCCAAATTCACGTCGAGGTAGATTTCATGTGTGAACAGACTGCCACATCAACGTTCAAAAGTACCTGAACCAAATGGGAAGCTTGTAATGATCATTTGAAGATGCGATAGGGAAACATTGACCTGATATTCCTAGATGCAACACGTAGTAAAATGTCTCTTGGCTTTTATAAGTAAACGTAATGGAATTGAATAAACGCGTGGAAACTCATCGGGAAAGATCGCATCCGTCGAACCATTTAAACGGGCGTCCGGTATCACCATGAATATCTCACAAGCACATTGCATGTTTCCAATTACTAATGCATTCTCTCCTTTCTCCTTTCTCCTGTTCTCTTCCCTATCCCATAATCGCGAGCAACACCATATGGCACATACATCGTGGGTCTGGATCTGCACCACTGAAATAAGCTGTTCAAATGTAGAAACACCGTGATGACCACCCGGAGATCTTGGGGGAGTCTGAATGTGGACCGTTGCTGTTGGTTTACATTAGTTCAAAGCGGCTATGAGGCGTAGTCTCCCAATATAGTAAACCACTACAACAAATTGTAAGAAGCGTGGTATAAATCTCAAGCGTGTAATTAGCTTCTAGCTCAGTCTATACTCACTCAGGGTCGGCTTTCTGCTTGCTTAGGGCGACCTCACCTGTATTAACCAACAACGCCAGGAAAATAGTGAACAAAGGAAAACCACCCGAGAAGGTCATCAGCACAAAAGAATGGCACAAACATAACAATAGTTCAGTTTTCATCTTATATTTCTACAAAGTTACATTGAATAGGAGGGGGGGGGGGGTCCTTGCGGCCGTTCTGCTGCGGATGCACATGCGGAGAGGGAGAGAGGTCGGAAAGGTTGCGGGGTTACCTTGAATTACTTCCAGCAATTCGGGACGTCGTCCATGTTGAATCCGGTTTCGCTGCGACGTTCCACGTGCTCGCACACGGCCCAGTGACCCATCGGATCTTGGGTTGAGAAAGCGGGGGCGAACCCACCGGACCTCGCCCAACCCTCACCTCCAGAACGTCCGTCACTTAAGCACGTGGCGTGTGGCGCGGCAATGACGGATGGCTCACCGGCCACCAGTATGGGACTCGCTCCGGGGATCCTCAAGATGGTTATTCTGGCCAGGGAAACATCTGGGATGCCTTGGGACGCTTTCCACTGGCTAAACTGGTTGCTCTGCACTACGACACTTCTCCACGTTGCGCTACCGTGGACAGTCGGACTCGGGATTCTTCGCCCTAGATTGAGGCACTTTCGGGACACGACGCCCTTGCATCCGTTCAAGTATCACTTAACTGTCCACTCCAAGCCAGTCACTCTCTCTTCCTCTCTCCATTTCTCCCTTTCCGGTATATCCGACGAATGACAGCCGTAGTGACAGTAGTTGTCATCGGCTGCGAGATGCAAGACGTTTCCAAGGGACTATCTAATAGAAATTTTATTTTTCTAATGTAATAATGCTAAACAAATCAAAAGTGCCAAACCAAATTTTACAATTATTTACAAATCTAACCTATGGCCAAATCTAACCTATTAACAAATATATACAGATATACATATCTAGCCCTAACCTTAATCAACCTCCTCGAGAACCCTGCCTTGGGTCGGGCCATTGTTCCCAAGGCGTTGGTAACAAGCGTTATTCAAAAAAACTTTTTTCTCTCAATGAATTACAACCATCACCCTTTGTAAGTGACCAAAGCAGCATCCTGATTGCTGGTTTAAATTATTATTCTTATATAAGTAATTCAATCGTGCGGATGCAGCGTATGATTTCTCGTGGATGTGCTGGCTTCCAATAAAAAAGAACATCACGTCAACACATTCCTGTCCTTTCCTTATTTGAGGCGCCGGTATCGCCTTATTTTTGGATCACACTGGGACACATATTAGTCCTAAGCATCATCTAGGGTGACATTGCGTAGCTCGAAACGAAGAACTTTGTGTACGAACGCTTGTGGAAAAAGTTCTTCGTTATCATACTCATGCTCATGCCCAAGCAGAAGCCTAGGAGTCTTCTTTGTTGTGCCGATCACATCAGAAAAAAACATGACATAATTCAACCAAACCTATTATTTATTTCAGTAAAAAAGAGTTCTGTAAAAAGAGTACTGTATACATAGTACAACAGTTGATTGAGATGTTAATCTTTCTTTCTGTGAAATTCTCGAACTGCCTTCGATACACCCGCCATCAGATTCCGTGCAGAATCCTCAGGTACACTAGCGGTGGCGGTTCTCCCTCTTCTCTTGAAAAAGTCGATCCTATTTGCTTTCTTCTTAGTTCCAAAGAAATTCCGCTTAACCAGATGCCAGTATTTCAGGCGAAGTTCTGGACAGCTAGGTGGATTTTTGGCACAAATCGTGTGCCATATACCGTTCCAGGACAGATTTGGCATAGTGACAAGAGGCCAAATCAGGCCGAAACAGAGCTGGAGAGTCGTGGCTTCTTATAAACGGTAGCAACCGCTTTTGCAGACATTATTTCTCGTACATATGGCCTGCAAAACCAAATATTTCTTGGAGAATTTGAACACCTTTTTTCTTTGTATTGCGGTTTATAAAGCCTGACCCGGAAACTGTTGAAAGTCTTCGAGCACATTTGTTTCGTCGTCCATTATGGTACAAGCAAAAACTTAGTGCAAAGCTCCTTAGTAAGACTTTATGCAGTGAAATTTTGCCTGTCACCACGGTTGGGCACTTTTTTATTCATTATATGCCTCTGGATTACTCTTTGCCCAAATGATTCCGATTTTCCAAGCTTGCGTGCCACATTTCGCAATGAAACTTTGAGAATTTTCTCAATAATGGCTACCAACTTCTTGTCTATTTGGCGGGAGCATACTTTTCTATCTTTTCTGCTTCCAACCTTCCGATCCATAGTGAAGCGCGCAAACAATTTGCAAACACTAAACACCGTAGTTCTTTGTAGTTTTAGCTTCTTGGCAAGATCGCGTACCGGCAACGTCGGATTTTGCAGCCGTTCATACAAAATGCGTTTGCGCACTTCAGCTTGATTCGACGCCATTTTACCAAATGCTACAAGAAGGTAAACATGTTGTTTCACAAAAAAGTGGAGATTCTCAGCAGTCATATGATTGAAACGTTTCAGCAAGCCGTGAAATTTTACAAAAACTACACTGAAAGAAAAGTGTCCGAAATATAACGTGGACAGGCTTCATGATCAATGTTACTTTCAATATCAACAATGTAAATGATTGGCAATATTCGCTTTTTTTTATCAATTTATTATTTTTTGCGAAGGGCGCTTCTACGTCTACGGTCGTTCATTTCTGAGGAGTATTTGTTAAAGTGATTAAATGTTGCATTTACCCTTTCACTATTCAACGGATTTCCAATCAAGTTTAATTAGAAAAGCAACCGCTTCAGCTGCGATGACAGTTTAATTACACAACATTGACATACACGTGTCGCATTGTGTCTTGATTGGACCTGGTATTAAACTAAATTACAAACACTTTTCCAGTTCTTCAGAATAACAGGTACGCACTTCATGAGATTCATCGCTCCCTTGCGCTACACTTAAAATCAACCATTATTATGTACTCTAATACTAAACGTAGGTCCTTGTTTTCCATTCATAGCACAGAGTATTGAAAGTGAAGTAAATAGCTAGTCATTTAAATACGTGACATAAAAAACTTCTTTCGGCTGAATGCCCATGTGGGTGGCTACCCCCCAAGTAAACTATATTCCTCAAGCCATCTGCTCAAAGGGAAACAGTTGCTCTTCGTCAAAACCGTCGGTTGTGGAATGGAACAGGTAATTACATTGGAACACGCACCCTCGCCGATCGACATTGCTACAACGAAAACATAATGCGATCACGTGCACCAGCGCCAGTAAGGGATGTAGTTTCGATATTACACAGAAAACTCTCCCCCTGATGCCGGGCTAAAACACTATTAATTCTACCACGTAGGTACCTACCGCTAAAACGAAAAGATTTACGATGACGACTTAAGCCGCCCACTTCCTTGCGGCTAGTTTGCCATCGGCGGTAGTTGGTGGGCCACTGAGTGAATGAGTGTGTGCGAATTTGTACATGAGCAGTCACGAAACTCTGGGACGGACGAGGAAAAATCGATATTCAGGTCCGAAGAAAATTGCTTTTTATTTCGAACGACAGCACTTTTTATGCTCCTACAAAGCATCAACGGATCGCCCTGTTCGCCCGAAGAAGCGGGTTTCCGTTTAGCTATTCTTGGCCGGAAGCAAGGTTTTTCTGGTTCCTCGGTACTCTCCTCTTTGATGTGATGCACGAAGAAAATACAGGTCGTTAGCTTAATTGGAAATTTAAACCCCTACTGAAGGTGAAAACAAGTAAACCGTTCCAAGGGGGATTGAGTGAATTTATAGAATGAACGATATTAGCGTTCACAAGCTATTCACTTTTTTGCACATCTTTATGTTCTTTAAGACCAATGCATTTTTTTAGGCTAAAACAACAAGCGTTTATTCGAATGACAAACAAATTAATTTGTCATCTAATGAATGTCAAACATTGCTAAACAAATCACGGGCCTAATTTGAATTATCCTGCATCCTATCGTCCTTTGAGTTGAATTCTGAATGTCAATAGGCGAGAAAAAAAAATCCATCAGACATAGCCTCCTTTGTCGAACTAATCTGGTAATCAGTACAATTGGATAAGAAAGTCGAATGGGAAATGGTGATGAACCCAGTTTCAGTAGGGAGGATGAATGATGGAAAGAAAAATCCAATTCGCCCAGCGGAAAACGACACATTCCCTTTCTTTGGCTTCTTTTGATATGCTGTCGGATCTTTTTTTTTTCTCCCGTCACTTCCTCTTGACTCGCTCGCTTTCGAGCGAATCAATCCATTTGCTGAAGCTGGTGCTCAATGAGGCTGTGGCAATCCCATTGACATGCCATGGCTGGCTACGTGCCCTGTTAACTTGAGAGGACTTTATTTATTTTCCATTTCAGTCCAATTTTTTTCTCTGGGGATTATTGTATGAAACTTTTCACGCTCTTTGCTAAAATAAGGCTTTAATGTGTAATATTTAAAAAAAAATCGGTTTAGTTAAGAATGATTCAGCCTTATGACCCTCGCATACAAAAGTTGATAATTCTTCGCCTGCAACATCTGAGTAATTCTCGCTGGAACCAGGCCGCCATTGGCACATATCTTTTGATTTCAAATTTTTCATCGCTATTAGTTAGAATATATTGAAACAAGATAAAAAACGCTTTGGTTGAGCCAAATTGATGGACCCCTCGTTTTCTAAGGGACTAAACATGTTGTAAAAATGTCGATTTTTGGATAACTTCAAGGTAAGTAAACATGTTATATCACAAAATTTTACATTGAAACATCTTCAAAACTCGTTGCTGTTGTATAGAAGATAAATAAAGCTTTCAATTGATGTTAAAAAAAATGTGGCGGCCATATTGGATTTGGCCGCCATCTTGAATTTTATCAATAATATCGATTTTTCACTATGAGCGCACCGCTCAATCCGAATTCCGAATCCGAAGCACACCATCTGAAAGCTGAGAAAAAAATACATAAGATGCAGTCGAGAAACTAGGTGTGCATTGACATTTACCCAATAAAAAAATATTTTTTCTAAAAAGAGTTTGACGTTTTTTTGTGTGTATTGCGCAATATCAATATGTATCATATTTCTATACGCAACAAAGCATAATTTTGCAATCACTGTTTTTTTTGTGTTCTGTAGAGTAAAGAACAATCATTTTAAGTAAAAAAAATTTTGCCACCTTCGTTTAAGACGCCATTTTGATTATTAGCAGTTTAGCGTGTTTTTCCTTTTTTTATTTTTCAAATTCCGATATTAGTTAGAATAGTATTAAATACAATATAATTTAGTTGTTTCAAATGAAAATAAATATAATGAAATCGTTTTTAGATTCCTAAAGTTCATATTCATGTTTTAAATCTAAGGTTGTGGAATTTTATCTCAGAGCTCTTCGAATATTTTTTAGATATGATTATGTACTCGTTTTGTGGCAAAAAATAATGGTAGTTTTGAGTCCCTTTGATGGTTTGAACATTCTCCATTCGAATTTGCAGTTTAGCCAACGATGTATCGTAATCGAGCTGTCCCACGTAACTGAAAGACATTGTTTGTCCTTGTTGCTGTACAGCCCATGCATAGAATGAGGAAGCATCTGTTATCAGCTTGTCTCTATTTGGCGTTAAGCTGTATTTGTGCGCAGCACGTTTAAGTGTTCCCGCCACTCCATCACATGGACATCTTCCGTGAGAACTGGCGTGAAAATTCCATTCTACATCCATTTGAAAATCTTTCTTCATAAATGTGATGTTGGTGAAGTTATATTTGTTCTTGTACTGACTCCCAGCTCCATCGGTGAACACGTGGGTCTTTGTTATCTGCGTAAGATTGATCTTCATGAACTCAAACAGCTTAACAAAACAGCAGTGAACCAAAACATAGTTATGCTCAAGAACAGGTGAAATAATAATTAATGTTTTATGAAGAATCTCTCCTTCGATTCTATAATAAATCACGAATGGATGAATTGTAATCATCTACCTTGCGAAATGGTGCGATTGTATCTCGTTCTGAATGGTTACTTTGTAGTTTTCTGAAAAGTCTGCGTAAACGATAGCTTCATTTGACTTCAGATTGGACTTCAGCTCAAATAGATAGTCTTTTTGTGCCTAAGAATATAAACATAAAATGAGTATTAATGGGTCATTTTTTTGTCAGTTGTGTACCTTTGTGATGAAGAAATGTGGCAAGAAGCCGTTGAGCAGATTGCTGAAGTTATCTACAAACTCTTCAGGTGCGCTTGTCGTGTTATCAACAAGTTGATAGTGGTTTTCTATCGGAATCCAATTTTTAAACTTGATGATTTCTAGAGGAAATTTTTCAATATCATCCAGTAATTTTCTACTAAAATCATTCAAGTCAGGACATTCTGTGCATTCCAAAAAGTAGCATTGAGGAGAAGGGTTTTTACATACTAAATATTCCTGAATCAGCTCGCTCAAGCAGCTGTCTCGTATTATCGGTAAGGCTTTCACCGCACGCAATGACAATTCAATATTTTCATGCCTCATGCATACGCACACTGTATGCGTACCGGAGCTTCCGGTAAGTATGCATTCCGAAGGTCGCAGCTTAGCGAACGTAGAAAATCCGATTTTCAAATTTGGGAAAAGTTCTTTAAAGTTTGCAAAAATTTCGTTTAGTGACCCAAGAAGCAAACGTTTTTGCCTACTTTCTCGACCGGCGGGTGTCTTTACACTGATTTTATCCCGAATACCTGGCATTAACGTACTACAGTCCAAATAGTACTGTTTTGCCTCTTCCTGAGCGACCTTTTCCAATTCTGTTACCGATGTACCCGCATCTGGAAGTTTAAGAATTCCCTTCGAAGCACGAACTTGTTGAGCCTTTTCGACGAACCATTTACCGGCAGAATTGTGGAAGATTAGCTTCCGCATGTTGATGACATTTACCATACTTACTGCATCCTGTTTCATCCATCATTTTCTGCCTGCTCCACGAAGGAGTGAGCAATGTTAAAATTTGGAATTTGACCGGTTTTGAAGCGATCTTACAATTGTCAAGCATATCTTTGACAACTGGCACGTTAGTATCGTCATAGTACACTTCGCAATCAACCTTCAAAATTTGTTTTATTGCAATCACGGCTTGTTTGAGCATTTCGCAGCGGAAGGTTTCCCGTCGCAGCTCTCTTCTGTTGACATTCCGGATCCCAATTCGGGATAGAATTTCCGTCATGTTTTGGAAATCATGCTCACTAATGTTTCCAACCTCTTCAACGTAAACCTCATCTCCGTTTTCAACAACTTCCATCGGCTGAAAAGTACGGTTTGACTGCTGACGGGTCACTTGCAAGCGGCATGTCGTACATATTTTCTTATGAAGTTCCGGAACGGTCGTGGATCCAATAGATTCTAAAAAATTCACGATTTTTTGTGTTACACTTGTCAGTTTCGAAGATTTTCTCCAGCTTTTATGATCAGCTTTGGCAAACGGGTTGCACCAAAATTCCTATTTGGTTCGAAACATTAAATTGTTATGGTGAGCCAGTGAATGAAACTATATTCCCTGTTGCGCATTGACAGCCATGAATAGAATCATTTTTTCCTCGGAATTTTCATACTTATGCACCGAATTGATTGTTAAAATTAAATTGTTAAATTGTTAAAATGATTGTTCTTTACTCTACAGAACACAAAAAAAAACAGTGATTGCAAAATTATGCTTTGTTGCGTATAGAAATATGATACATATTGATATTGCGCAATACACGCAAAAAAACGTCAAACTCTTTTTAGAAAAAATATTTTTTTATCGGGTAAATGTCAATGCACACCTAGTTTCTCGACTGCATCTTATGTATTTTTTTCTCAGCTTTCAGATGGTGTGCTTCGGATTCGGAATTCGGATTGAGCGGTGCGCTCATAGTGAAAAATCGATATTATTGATAAAATTCGAGATGGCGGCCAAATCCAATATGGCCGCCACATTTTTTTTTAACATCAATTGAAAGCTTTATTTATCCTCTATACAACAGCAACGAGTTTTGAAGATGTTTCAATGTAAAATTTTGTGATATAACATGTTTACTTACCTTGAAGTTATCCAAAAATCGACATTTTTACAACATGTTTAGTCCCTTAGAAAACGAGGGGCCCATCAATTTGGCTCAACCAAAGCGTTTTTTATCTTGTTTCAATATATTCTAACTAATAGCGATGAAAAATTTGAAATCAAAAGATATGTGCCAATGGCGGCCTGGTTCCAGCGAGAATTACTCATCTACAATATGCGTTGTAAATTTGGAACCCTCTGCTATTATAGAATTAACAAATATGAGAGGTTCGTTATACGAAAGCTATATTACTATGATAGAATTTGTCTCAATTGCAAAATCGTTGAAACTTACAATCACTTCCGTGCTTTTGGATGATTCATCAATTTTCAACATTACAAACTTTTGCTTAGGGGCTGTTTATAAACCACATAGACTTTTCTAGCGGGGAAGGGGGTGGGTCTGACTAAAGTCTAAACTAAACTAAACGCTCATCAATTTCAAAAAAATGTATTGACAAAAGTCCACGAAGTGAGATGGGAGAAGGGGGGGGGGGGGGGGGAGGTGGTTTATGAACAGATCCTTAGCCCCTTGCATTCAAAGAACCGTGGTTTTCTTTCTGCCTCGCACTATCAATGAGTTATATTTGCCAATGTTGTTTTTGTATGATTTTAATCAGTAACGGAATCGTTACTGCGTGACGCACACCACCACTCCATCTGCTGTAACGGTTGATCGAACCACACTGGTTGTGCTTCACATCTCACCAACGTTCTTCACCCGGCAAATTCCAGCTATTGAATTTGTCGCATGTCAGGCTGCTATTAAAAATAAAAGCCTTTGCATTGCTTCTATGTATATTACTCCTAGAGCCATAATTAGAACATAATTTTCAGATATTTGTTCGCTTCTTCCTGCTCCGCGGTTGATCATGGGAGATTTAAACTCTCACGATACAGGCTGGGGAGAACTGTACGATGCCAACCGGTCTTCCTTGATATATGACTTCTGAGACAACTTCAATATGACAGTTCCTAACAATGGAGAAGTAACACGTTTGGCTGGTCCACCCTCAGTTGGCAGTAGGTTAGACCTCACACTTTGCTCGAATTCATTATCGTTGGACTGCACGTGGAATGTGATTCAAGATCCCTACGGTAGTGATCATTTGTCTTTTAAAATTTCGGTTGCCACCGGGTTCAATCCGTCGGAATCTTTCTACGTCGTGTATGACCTAACTCGTAATATCGAGTAGACAAAGTTCATGGCAGCAATAGATGACGCCGAAACGATGGTAGAAGGGCTTCCACCGCTGGAGGAATATAACTTCCTTTCAACCTGATATTGGATAGCGCGCTACAAGCTCAAACTCGACCAGTTCCAGGAACGTCATTTCGCCGGAAGCCTCCTCCATGGTGGAATCAGCGATGCATCGAGGTTTACCGTAAAAAGTCCGACACGTTTAAAGTTTTCCGTGGATGTGGAACACATGAGCACTTCGAAAAGTACATGGCACTCGAAAGCAAACTTAAGAGCCTCATCAAGGCCAAGAAACGCGGTTATTGGCGATAATTCCCGAACGGTCTATCGCGTGAAACGTCAATGAACACTCTTTGGGATACGGCGCGAAGGCTGCATAACCGAACTACAAACAACGAAAGCGAGGAGTACTCGGACCAATGGATCCTCAAGTACTCAAAAGTTAGTCCAGATTCTGTGCCGACACGGATCATTCCTCGCGAAACCACGAATTCGATAGACGAGATCAGCCAACCTTTTTCAATTGTAGAGTTCTCTCTCGCACTCCTTTCGAGTGGCAATATGGCTCCAGGGACTGATAGGAACAAGGTCAACTTGCTCAAGAACCTCCCTTAGCGACGTCTGGACGCATGTTGAACTTGTTTTATCAGTTTCTGGAACTAAACATTGTACCGGAAGATTGGAGACGGGTGAGAGTTATTGCCATTCAAAAACCTGGTAAACCCGCGTCCGACCACAACTCCTATCGACTCATCGCGATGTTATCTTGTATTCGAAAGTTGTTAGAGAAAATGACCCTTTTCAGTCTGGACAAATGGGTTGAGACGAACAGCCTGCTTTCAGATACTATATATGGTTTCCGTAGAGGTAAGGGAAGGAACGACTGTCTTGCTTTGCTTTGCACTGACATTCAGTAAGCGTATGCTAAAGAAGAGCAAATGGCTTCTGCATTCTTGGATATAAAGGGGTCTTTTGACTCAGTATCTGTTGAAGTTCCTTCAGGTAAACTCCACGCTTGTGGATTTTCTCCATTAATGAATAATTTTTTGTACAATTTGCTGTCAGAGAAACATATGAGTTTTTCTCATGAAAACTCTACTGCTTCCTGATTTAGCTACGTGGGTGTCTCTGAGGGATCGTGCTTAAGGCCTCTTTAATATAATTTTTATGTCAAAGACACTGACGGTTGTCTAAGTAGAGTCTGTCACCTACAGGATACCTTAGACAACTTGTCTACTTGGGCTCTAGAGCTAGGTATCTAATTCTCAACGGAGAAAACTGAGTTGGAAGTTTTTTTTTCCTAGGAAGCATAACCCTGCCTGACCGGAGCTTCAAATTTTGGGCAAACCAATAACTCATTCTATGTAATTTAAATATCTTCGTGCGATTCTTAGTGCACCTGGAGATTCCACATTGAGTATCTGAAGCGAAAGTGCCAACAAAGGATCCACTTTCTTCGAACAATTATGAGACCCTGGTGCGAAACGCATCCACAAGATCTTCTTACGGTGTATCGTACAACGATTTTGTCGCTTTTAGAGTACGGTAGTTTTTGTTTTCAGTCGGCGGCTCGGTCGCACTTCATCAAACAGGAACGCATTCAGTATCGGTGTATTCGTATCGCGTTAGGTTGCATGCACTCGACTCATACCATGAGTCTTGAAGTGCTGGCTGGCATTTTGCCACTCTCGGATAGGTTTTCAGAATTGTCTCTCCGGCTCTTCACCAGGTGTGAAGTTAAAAACCCCACAGGTGATCGGAAACTTTGAGAAGCTTCTCGAGGTGACTCCTCAAACTCGCTTCATGACATTGTCACTTGGTATTAGGTATGCGAAGTCCTAATTTTTCCTTCACTGTTCGTTCTGTCTTGGAACCATTAAATATTTGAGGTCTTCCAAATATTGTTAACTTTTGAGAGCTGACCGTTGTTTTAATAAGTTTTGATTTTTTTTTTATAAAAATTGATTAAAGGGTGTTCTGACACAGAGAACAGATATTGATGTCCATATACCTTTTATCGCAAAACGTGTGTAAAAGTAAATATGTGCAGCCGGTATAAAAAGCAAGTGCAGAGAAAAACAAACAAAACTTTTCAGGTTATGTGCTAGGCTTTTTACTGATACGCATTTACATGACAGTTATCGCACAACTACAGCGCCGCCTACCAGGAGTATAACGACATACATTTGAAATGTCGGTTTAAAGTTTTACACAAGTAGCAGACCGAAGATGAACGTCTGTTCTCTGTGGTTCCGATCAAAATTTGGTCAAACAATAATGTGTGTGGGTCGATCAAAGTTTTTATTAATAAGTCAAATTATTTTTCTATTTCAAGTTCAGTTAATACAGAATACAGGGAATACAGGAGAAATATTCAGCTAAGCTTACATTTTACCGAATGCGAATTGCCAGGTCTTTTGTTTAACACCTGCCATAAGATGTTGTACAGTCTCCTTGTTCACTTTATTCGCCGATGAACGCCAGTTTGCCTTGAACTGTTTCTCGCTCACAACAGCTTTTTGAGTCTTCTTAAGGTTCCGCTTGACGATGGCCCAATATTGTTCGATTGGGTGGAGCTCTGGCGTGTTGGGAGGGTTCTTGTCCTTGGGCACCTCTTGAACGTTGTTGGCAGCATAACACTCCATGGCCTTTTTCCCGTAATGGCAAGATGCCAAATCCACCCAAAATAGAACGGAACAATTGTGTCGCTTCAGGAAAGGCAGTAGACGTTTTTTTGGGCACTCGCTCAGATAAATTTCCTAGTTCTTCAAGCCACAGGTGCAGATGGCCTGCCACACCAGATATTTCTTCGCGAACTTTGACAGTTTAATGTGCGTGAAAATATCTGCCACCTTTCCCCGTCCGGTTGCCGTATAAAATTCCTGTCCAGGAAGCTGTTTAAAGTCTGCCTTGACGTAAGTTTCATCGTCCTGTACCACGCAATCAAACTTCGTCAGCATCGTCGTGTACAACTTTCCCGATCGTGCTTTGGCCGACGTGTTTTGTTTATCGTCGCGATTTGGAGTCACCACTTTCTTGTAAGTCGACAGTCCTGCTCGTTTTTTAGCTCTATCCACGGTTAAAGGCACCGCTCCCAGCTTCTTTGCGACATCTCGGACGGAGTGGTTGGGGTTCCGCTCGAAACAGCGGGCAACTCTTTTTATCGTCGCTGTGGTCTCCGGCTTTCGATTTCCCCCCGATTTAGCTTTCCTGGCTGTCGACAAACGTTCACCGAACTTGGCGTGAGAGTAGTTTGAATTTTCACCATGCACGGGCAAAATTTTGATGCGTTGCTTCTCTTCCTTCGCTGACATTTTGATATCTGAAGTGCTAATCTCAAAATCAAAACAGAGGCATGATGCTACATGCACACATCTTCAAAATGAGGGGTGTGCAAAATTGTTCAATGCACAATGAAAGGAAATGCGTCAAATTTAAGTTGACCAAATTTTGATCGAACCACTCTTTAGCTCTAACCCAAGTAACATTGCCAAAACCATCCTGCTTTATTAAGTTTTATTAAGGTTTTATCAAAGCCACTAGAAATCAATTTGGTTTTATTATGACACCAAGAGGTGCCAATAGGTTTCATATTTTAGTCAGGTTTATGAGAACCTACACAGCTTGTTTAAAACGATCTTAAAACCTCGTTTTCTCAAATTCCTTTTACTCCTATCAAAGGTTTTATTTCGACTTTATGAACTCATAAAATGCTGTTTGGAAATGCCGTTTTAGGACTCATTCATATTATCTTATTATGGTCAGTTGAAAAAGCATTTTAAAACCATTTTGCCTCCAGTAAATGCATTAAACGGCAAATTGGCATTGAGGGAAGCCACCAAATAACCAAATAGTTTTAAAGTAGTCATTGCGAAGATAACTTGGCTTTATGGCAGAATTGTGATTTTTTTTTCCAATCGCCATATTGAAATATAAGAAATAATTGAAATGTGGAAAAATAAATGGACCAAATTTTAAATGTAATGCAAATGAACTGTAGATCAGTGACCAATTTCTGCATTTTTTTAGATAACCTTATTGAATTCCATCAATTTTTAAGAAATTCATGATTAATTTATCGAATATATTTGTTTTAATTTTGTGTTTGTTTTTGTAAACTCGCATAATTTTCGAGGCGCATTAATTTTCGGCTCTTATCGTGCCAATATTCACCACAAAATTAAATGCGTATATGATTTGGAGCATGATACGCTGTAAAAAAAAACTCAATTTGTTTTGGATATTTTGCTATCAAACAAAATTTCCCGCAACATCAGACCTTTTTTCTCAGATATTATTTACTGCTAAATGAATCAGAAGAGCAGAGAATCGAACAAAGCAGAACAACAAAAACCAACCACGATATCACAGTTAAGTTTGACAGCTGTGGCCATTTGGCCGTATGCTGGTTTTCATGGCAGCCAATAGGTTTTATGAAGGTTCTCAAGTGGTCATAGCATCTATCACTAGAACATTTTCAAAATCTTTATGGTCTTATAAAGGTTTTATTAAATTGTTTTCACAACCGTCTATAGAGTGGGCCACTTTGTACAAATTTCGGCTTTAAAGAAGCATAGAGGAGGTGTTGGTAGACAAAACAGTTTTGAATGTAGTTTTATCAACAAAGCCGGGAGGAATGCTATACGGCTGGAATAAAACTTAAATTGTTACTTGGGATCCCTCGCCGTCTCCATCCACCAGCGGGTTAGAGTTTACCTTTGATCTTTCAACCCCCTGAAGGCACCCACTGCGTGCGCTCTGCATCCAAGCAAAAGGAGGAGGCAAATCGCCGGGGAAGTCTCCCACTACCTTGTCTGCTTTATCATCCTTTTCGTTTCGCTGGCTGTGTACTTCACCTTTTGTTAATAGAGGAAAGAGGCACTTGTTCCTGCTCTGTGTGCACGGTTTCAAGGGGATCTCATCCGCAAACTGCTCGAGTGCCTACCTAAGAGGAGCTCGGGAAACTGGTACTGGTGGTGGTTTGAACACTGCCTTATGACAATATTTGCTCTAGTCCTAGCACATCTCTTTCGAAGCGCTCAGAATGAATCCCCTGCTCAATGAAGGAGCATGACCTTCACGATGGCATTCCGGCTCGAAAGAGTTGCTAATCCCATTCAAAATAGAATGACATTCCCTCTGCGTTTCACAATCACCCGACTTGCTAAGTCTAGCTGAGCCAGGGAGAAGGGTCGAGAGCTGACGTACGTGACTATCGGAGGTAGTCTGTTTGATCCAATTGAAATCTGAGAATTGAGTGCATTCAAAACGGCCCCGACCAATAGATGACGATAATGACGCGTCGATAGGTGCAAGTGGGTGGCCAGTTGAAGGTCAACCGTGTAAATAAATTGGATGGACTCGTTTCTTTGGAACCTTTCCCTTGCAGCTCGAATGTTGAATGACGAATGATTCGAAAGGAGGGCGTGCATGCAGACCGATCTGAACTTCAGTAGGTGTTCGTCAGCACCAATTTGAATAACACAAGTCTTTAAAAAAAATAACACTTTGTCATAAATTTCATGTAACTCTTTTTTCGGTTCCATTGCTATGATTCTTGAGTTCAAGCCTCACCTTATAGTCGATTGCTGCTGCCTCTATAACCCTCGAAATAATTGTGAATTCCTGTTGCCAACCTGGGTAAGGTGCACTACTTGACAATCTCCGTCTCGAGAATTGCAACAATTTTCCTTCAAGATGACAAGCCTCCGACGGCGTAAAGCTGCTATGTAGATGTCCTCAAGTATGTATGTGTACTTGTGTATGTTCCCCTTATCTCGATGGCAAACGGAAAGGGAATGGCAATTTGAAATTGTATTACAATTCTGCACATCCGAGTAAACGAGCTCTGGCTGTCTGCTCCCGTCTCCGGAAGGACGAAGATTTTGATGGAAAACAGATTCCCCCGAGGGAACACAAACCTGCTGTACGCAATGCATACATACATACATTTACGAGCCTAAACGAGAAGCACGGAAAATCCTCGCTCTCCGCCCGCCACAACGTGTTCACTTTTCTATTTACCTTATGTTTTGCTCATAAAATATTCACACGAATGTTGTTAAATAATTCACGTACCTTCGCAACGCCATAAACCGAGTAGGCATAGAGGGTTTATGGAGTCGATGACGAGGGGTAGTTCCCTCGGTTTCCTAGATTCAACGTGCCATAACCGAAGCGAGACGAGGGTGGAAAAAAAGTTATAATTCTTGCCCTCGAGTGTTGCAGGTTTGGCGTTAGCTTTGGCTGGGATCGCAGTTTGGGTTCAACGTGGTTGATTATATTTTCTACCACCCACCAGCGTTGGCCAACGACGTAGGTTTGTTATATGTCAGTCACCAGCAGCCAGCGCAGACTACTGGCAAAGCAACGAAGCTACTACGTCTTGTTTTGAAGGAGCGTTTTTGACGGTTGAGCTGGAAAGGTGGAAAACCGTTCGTCCACCAGGCATAAATAAAAGTAAACAGCGGTCGGCTGGTTGGTCGCTCCAGGGGCGATGCACAGAATTTTCTCCCTTTTTTTGACAGTTGTGGTGGAGGGAAATTCTGGGAGATCGATTTTTCCTTTCCGGTCGTTTGCAGGCTTGGCCTACCTACACCCGAGGTTTGCTGAGAGGGGAATGAAATGAGATTCGAATTTATGTTGTTACCGTTGTGTTATAAGTAGAGCGCGGGCGGCACGTGAGGAGTTTATTTGAGCTGAATTTTTAATGGCCTTGGATGATTGCTTTAAGAAACCGTAACTAATGAGGATTGCAGTAACGATCGATGTTTTATACTTGTCAAGGTGAAAATATGTTTTGAATTTTGCATAGAAATTATAAGCGACTTTACAGACGTTTTAAAACAGAGTTACGTCATGAAATCAGGTTAAATTTTTGATTTATTTCGCTTCGGAGACAGAATCACTAATATTTTGCACTTCGGAGACAAAATCAATAAAAATATAATAACTATTTGGGGAATTTACCTATTCTCGGCAATCTTTTTTTCATTATTTTGCATTTCATCTGACCTTTTTGACTGTCTGTATTTCTTTGATCCTTGATTTTCTATCTATTACAAACAAAATAATTATACATAAGTGTTTAAAATGTTTTTATAAAAAAAACTGCAGCGAAGCCTGAATGTTCTGTCAGAATACTTCACTGAATGGAAGATCTGACAGTGGAGGTCCTAGGCCATCCTCTTCTGATACTCCAAATCTTCCAGAATTATTCCGCCTGATGATTGCAAAATTAGGTTTAACAACACCACAGTGGAATGGGCAAATTCAGCTGTCTATCTTCGCAAAACTGTCAACACTTCCATTTCCACTTGGGAATTTGGGTTCATTTTTTCCCACTGTGCGTCGGGCCGAGATAAAGATGCTCAAAGTCGTTATACCAAGATCGTATACCAACTTTGACAACGAGACAAATCGTATAATTGCCCTTAGAAACATTATTAGATGTTATTTCCAAAGAACGCAAAACGTAACTAGGAAGATTCTTTATAAAAAAAATAAACAAAATCATTGCCACTCGGATGGAGAAGCTTGGAATTAGGCAAATTGTAAAAGATTTTAGTAGTTTGCCGAATTACTCTGGCGTTTGACAAAAGTGCTTAAGAAAAGCCAAAGCCCTCCCCACCTCTTCCATTTCTCAACAATTCATGACATCCCAACCAGAAGGGTATAACATAAACATAACAGAATTATAACAAACCTTGTTACGACTAACTGATTATGATATGAATTAGTTATATACGTTTTAATCTGGATAATTGTACAACATAATTATAACAAATTAAGATATAATGCCCTCTCGAATAATTCCGGACAATAGCTGATATTATTTTGTTTCATCGTAACAAATCTGTAACAAAGGTTGTTTGGTTTATGTTATATCTATATCATAGTTTGTTATAATGTTGTTACCTCTTGAGGATTTTTGTTACAATTTCTGTTATTTTAACTACATCCGCGATCTAAATTCTAATACCCCTGTTAAAAAAAACAGCGTAACTGAATACCAAAACTTGCAACAATTTTGTTGTTTCCTTTTGGTCGGGATGGCATAATGTGGGTCGAAATATTTTCAGCCTGATGAAAGTATCGGTATTCAAGACCATACTCCAGCTTGCTAGTGCGCCTAGCGAGCTGCCGGAGGAGCAAAAAATTACGCTGGACGAGGTGGTGAACACCGTCAAATCTGTAGTTTCCAGGAATTCGAAATCAGAGTGGATTCCCTGTGGGCTATCGAAAAAGATATGAGAATAAATGAGGGAGTTGATACGCGAGCCTTAAACCAACTAGACTGTGTTTTTTTTAAACTGTACATCCGAAACCATATCCATTTCAAAATCCACCAATAATATGAAGCCGCCGGGGTTTGACGGCATATTCAACATCGTACTGAATAATTTGGGACCAAAAGCTCCAAAGTGGAAACGAAACTGAAGCTCGGAAAGGATCCGACCGAACCGTCAAGCTACCGTCAGATCAGTTTGCTCTCTTCGGTCTCTCCGACACGAATGCACACGAATGTGTAAAGTGTCGTGGGTAAACAAACAAAAAAACAATCTTCTCGCCCAGCAAACTGTTCCAGAAACTTATTTATACCAGACTCCTGAATTTAAGGTTTGATGAATTTTTGCTTTGGCACGTTGGACGTTAACGTTTGCATTAAAAAAAATGGACAAAAATTGCCGATTTTTCATGGGTTTACCTTCACTGACCCGCACTGACAAAACTACTCATGCAGTATCAATCATAGTAACCCATGAGTCAGCAGACAAAATTTGACAGCTCTGTCAGCCGAACTCTAACCGTGATGGAAAAAACAATGAAGCAACTCCGTTCAGAAGTGTGCGTGTGCAGGAGAACGGCACCCCGCCGCGTCGAAAACATCGTGCGGCACTTTGTGGACGCCGTATACGCCCGTTCCGGCATATACAACATCTTGGCACTATTAGACAACAATCAGAGCATCGAAAGAAAGCCCGGTTCTGGACGGCCGACGACCCTGAGCGACAAGAAGATCCAATGGATGCTGAAGAGGAAGACCGAAGGAAAAGTGGCTACATCGCTGCGTGCGCTTGGCCGGGAGGTCGGTTCAACCGGTCAAACAGTGACAAAATTCCTGGTGGACATGAACATACATGTCAGGAAGCGGAAATCACGTCCATTGGTTTCGGAGCTGCAGGCAATGACGCAGCGGCAGCGGCTGAATAAGAGGGTCAACTCGATTTTCCCGGCGAATCGCGACGTTGCGGTGGGGATGGACGACGAAGATAGGTTTCGCTGGATGGCAACGACTGGCAGGGCACTTCGTATTTTACTTCCCCCACGAAGGAAGTGAGCTTCGAGGTGAAGTTCATTTCACACACCAAGTTCCTCCCACCAAGTCGGCGAACCCGTCCAACGTCCCCCAGCTGCCTCCCATCGAGAATTTCTGGGCCAACCTGAAGCGTGAGGTCTACTCCAACAATTTTGTCGAGAAAACTGAGGAGGAATTGATAAATAAAACGAAGAAAGAACTCAAAAACATGCCTAAATGCATGTTTTCGTCCGCCATGGCGAAAGTTCCGGTTAACTGGCGGAAGGCCGCTCGCAAGGGCGTAGAATTTTTTGGCAAGTAAGCTTAAATAATTACCTTCCATGGGAAATCTATCAAAAGCAATTATCTGTCTTAGCTTTTTTTTATCAAAATCCGAAAAAGTCCATTTTTTTAAATGCAAACGTTACTCTTAGAAGTACCCAGCTTTTTGACAACATCTCGAACAGAACTGCTTTTTTTATTCGACCACGTTTCGGTGTTTCCGCAAAGCAACAATCCTCATCAACCTTCCGGATGGCATGTCGAACCTCTCCGATACTCACACTTTTCAGTTTCACCAGTTACCGTAACGAAATATTGGGAATAGAGCACTATTTGTGCACAAGCTGTTTACGTTTTTCGGTAGGAATGCCTCGCATTTTGGTGACTTCGTTGCAAAGATCCAATGCCGACACACAAACTGGTTTCTCAGAATGTAAACAAAGACACACAGTGAAAATCAGCTGTACTGCGTCATTCGGTTTCATGCTGTTTCGTATAGAAATCGTGCTTATACTTTCTGGGACACCCTTCCCCGTAAAAACCATTCCTTATCTACTCCGGATAGTATGGGTTGTGTCAACATCTGGCTTGTGAAGTCCGGATTGTCGTCGCTTGAATTCGATGATAATTGCGGAAAACTATCCATTTCCGAGTTGCAAACTGAGCTAGATGTTTAAAAATGTACTGGTAATTGTTTTTAGCAAATTTTAGTTGGTACTTATTTGGATGTCCCCGGTATGGAAAACAGTATTTTAAAATGACTACTAGAATAGGAACGACTGGTGTGGTGATGGGTGACTAAGTTAAAATGAGAGCGCTGTGCGCAACTTAAATAGCAACGCAGATCACAACGACCGGTACGGTTGCTCTAATAATACGGTATGCACTTTTTTTTCGTATAGTGACCCTGAAAAAAATATCAAATAATTTTGGTAGCTTTCTGTAGACACAAAAAGAAAAGAAAACAAAAACAAATGCTAACGTCATTGTCACAAATAAAGTAGAATGTAGGTACTTCTATAAATCTTTAGAAATAGAACACAGCCGTCAGACTTGCACAGATGAAGCAAATATTCCCATGGGGGTGCTTCCCAAGTTTTCCATTTACGACAGAAATAAGAAAGAAAAGTTACACTGCTGCAACCATGCCCCATAGGCCCGGGGAAGCAGTTGAAGTGGAATCGTCCTATACATGAAGAAGTTGGGTGAATACTTTCCTGGCTCAACTCCCTTCAAGACGGGAGATAGAGAAACCAATCTACCAACCGTAGGGACTGAAGGCGTGAAATATTTATGTCGTTTGCGTTACTCGTTCTCAGCCCTTTCCGCAAGAGTCATAGAAGAACGACGCGATGCCGAAATTATTCAAATTACCATCCGCATTCAACTCCCACGAAATCAAATTTCGAAGCACTAAAAAGCAATTCCAGGACTTCCTGCACCGAAGGGAGCATGCTTTTTCGTACCGGTGTGGGCTCGAGAGTACCTTCATCGGAGGAAAGGGGAATTGTGCTGATTGCATGAGCGATTCCATCCGAAGGGATGATATGGAGGCAAGTAGGATTACTTTCGTTCATATATTCGGTTTGGTTTGGTTTTTGTTGTGTTCGGTGAGGGTGTGCTGTGATGGGAAAACGAGCAGATGAGCATCTTAATGCAAAGAACATCGTGCCCTCAACGATTGTTTGGTTTTATTTTGATTTATGGTCACAAAATAATGATGGAAAACAGTGTGTGGAATTTCCATCAAGTGTTCAAGAATGTGGCGAAATCTTACGCTGTTTGAAGTCGTCGTGGTGAACAAAAATGCTTTCAACTAATTAACATACATAACAGTTCCAGGATGCAGAATTCCGACTTCAATCGGAAACCCGATTCCAAGGTTGAAAGCTTCAGGAAAGCATCCAAGAAATCCAATAGGCCATCATTTGTAGGTGCAACTGTTTGTTTTGCATCGGATGGTATCAATAGTAAAACACTTTGTCCGCAAAACTTCCGTCCTCCAACCCCAAACGACGAACTGTAGCAGGCTCGGGAAAAAGTACCAACTGACACCATGACAACGATAACTACGTCTGACAAACAAGGAAAAGGAAGCAGTTGGGTAAACTTGTAAAACATCCCCAGTTGTTTAGATAAGGGATCGTCGTCGTCGTTTGCACCAACAATAACAAAAGCGGGAAGCAATAGGATGATAATAATAATCCCACACCGTGGCGGAGATGCAGAGTTTGTTGGTACGGGGAATGTGCGGTAAGCAGATGCGATCTGCTGCGGCGGGTGGGGGCAGAGGGTCGGAAGAGCAACTTGGAACGGGAACTTCATCCATCCATTATTGCGCCCGGCTAAATATATATATTGCCGCAAGCGGGAAGGTGACAAACGCAGGACGAATTGCGATGTCAAAACAAAGTATTATAAGAGAATCATAATGATAAAATATATATCGTTTCGGGTGGAATACAGATCCGAGAGGGGTCGCACCACCACATCACTGTGCCATTGGTTTTAAAGTAGCATCCCTGTATCCTGGACAAGAGCATAATGTGCGGAAAGGATCTGACGCCATCGAAGGGTGACAATTATGATTGCCGGCAATAAATGTTCGAGGTTAGTCGCATTCGAGTTGGCGTGACGAAAAGCGATACATTAGAGAGGAAATTTATGGCATTTTGGTGGAGTTCATTGGGAAGATAGAGAATGCAGTTTTTGTTTTTGTTTACATTCATCAGTGTACCTTCTTAATAGTTTTTAATAATCAACCTACTATCCCAGCATTAATTTGTATAACCAATGAATGGTTTCTGATTACAGTATATTTGTATGTATTTACTTTCAAGTGCTGCATCAGAACATCTTACTTACTTACTTACTTATGTCTCCTGTCAGTCCCTGGGGTTGCATAGGGCCAATGTAAAAGACTGCGCTTTGGGCGGCTGCTTGCTTTAGCCTTGATCTGGGCCAAGGTCAGATTTCGATCGACTTCCTTTATTTCCTTATTGAGGCTCCGACGCCACGAGCCCCTGGGTCTGCCTCTGCTGCGTTCCTGCTGGGTTCCAATCCAGCGCTTGTTTGCAGATTTCGTTTCCGCTCCTTCGTAGTGTGTGGCCGACCCACTTCCACTTTCGTTCTCGAATTTCCAATGATATCGGTTTCTGTTGGCATCGACGATGGAGCTCAGCATTTGAGGTCCAATTGTGAGGCCACCAGACTCAAATTACATACCGCAGGCATCGGTTGATGAAGACCTGCAGCTTTTTAGTATTCTCCGCTGATACGCACCACGTCTCGCTGGCGTATAACAACACAGATTTCACGTTTGAGTTGAATATTCGGATTTTTGTTGACTTATCTTGTTTGACCTTCATATATTTCTTAAACTCGCAAAAGCAGCCGTAGCCTTCTTGATTCGTGCACCTATGTCGCTCTTGGTTCCGCCGTCTGACGCTATCTGGCTGCCAAGATATTGGAAGCTATCGACTTTCTCTACTGCTTACCCCGCTACCGTAAAATTGGAAGGATTGTCCGTGTTGACATCCAATGATTCCGTCTTGTTGACGTTGATGGTGAGACCCGCCACAGAGGAGCTTTCGGCGAGGGCGTTGAGCTTGCTCTGCATATCAGGGCGCCGTTGCGCTAACAAAGCAACGTCATCAGCCAAATCGAAGGAACAAAGGTTCGTAGAGATTTCTTTCCTTGTTGAAGAAGGAATAAATGATAATCCTGTTATCCGACGAAAATTTGCTCAGCATCGATGTTGTGTCCAATTGTGAAAGAAACTAAAGTTTAAGTTCCAAATCAAACAACCGGTGGGTGTCATGATGTTTGGCTTGGTGGCGTCCAACGATTGCTTATGATAAAATCATAACCGAAGTGTATATCGGTATTTTGAAGGACCAAGTGCTTCCCTGAATGAAGGCCAACTTATTTGAGAACCAATACGTTGTCCTTTAGCAGGACGAAGCGCCATGTCACACGTCAAATTGGACCCAATGATGGCTGATGGAAAAAATGAAGTTTCGGATGTGTGGTCCACTAGCAGTCCGGACGTTCACCCCTTGGATTAAAAACGTGTTGTAGCTTTCGGCGTCATCTTGAGGTTGTCATTGATAGAAATGGTAAATTTGTTTGAAAGAACCTAACAAACTGATGTCGAAAATGTTAACTAGAAAATGAGAAGAAAGATGAGTACAGGGTAGCCCCAAATAAGTGACGCAGTATTTTGTTTCAGTGTGGAATTCTTCTAGCCATCGCAAGAGCCATCTGGTTGCCAGCATATTAAAGAGGGACTGATTAATATGTAAACAAACTAGTGCTCGCTAGATTCCGTAGACAGGAAGTGCCTAAGGAAAATATGGGTTTCAAAAGACAACGGATTTTGCAGTTGCATTTGGCGGGAAAGCGTCCCAACCAAATACTGCCCGTGACCCGGAAGGAAGGAATATGCCGCACATTAATCGACCGGACGTTGAGAAGATGGAGGACAAGGGGAACCATCGATCCAAAGAAAAAACCAGGTCGTTCTCGCAGTGTACGTAACAAACGGCTTGTAAAGGCGGTGCGTGACCGAATTCGCCGAAATCTTTGTCGTTTTTCTTATAAATGGCTCCGAATGCGCCCCCGAAAACCATCAGATCACTTCTCAAAGAGGATTTGAGATTGGAAAAAAAAATTCACGAACTTTCGGAAGCCAAAAACAAGAACAGAGTCATTCGTTGTCGCGGATAGTAATCGAAGTATCGTCGGCACAGTGATTCCATGATTGTGTTTTCGGATGAGAAAAATTTCGTATTGCAGCAAAGTTTCAACCCTCAAAATTCTTCAATTCGCGCAGTTCAACGCTTCCAAAATCATACTTCGGTCATGGTTTGGGAAGCGAGTTCTGCGGAAGGTCGTCTATAACTGCTTTTCATTGATAAGGGTGTAAAAATCAACCTAAAAAAGGCCCTGGAAAAGCATTTGAAGAAGCATACTTCAACGATGTTCGGTAACCGCAAATGGGTGTTTCAAAAGGATTTTGCACCCTCCTATGGAGCAAAGATTACCCAAGCATGGTGCACCAAGAATTTGCCAGACCTCATTTCTATGAATTACGGCCAGCTTCTTTGCCAGATGCAAATCCTCTGGATTTCTCAATTTGGGGAATTATGAAAGCTCACTTTCGAGATCTCAAACCAATCGGTTTTGAAACATTCGAAGCTACCATACAAAAGATATGGGATGAAATCCCCAAAAATCAGGTGCGTGCCGCTTGTAATGACTTTCCGAAGAGAATAAGGGCAATAATTAAAGCTAAAGGCGATAGAATCGAAATGTTGATGTGTACACATAAACAATAAAATAAAAAAAATAAAATATCAAAGAAACATTTAAATTATTTGTCTTTTCGTGGGAGATACAGTCTTTGTTTCATGCGTCACTTATTTGGGCCTACCCTGTAATTTCCATTTAATTCCAACTACCTTTATTGCTTATCTTGACAGCTACGCGTATTTCGTCTACAATGTGCAGACTTCTTCAATGTCGTGTACTAATACTCGACTGAAAGAAAACCTGCGCGACCTGCCATATATATATACTATTTCCTAAACATAAACACTATTATCTACAGCTAACATTTGTGTCCAACCTATCCTGAGTCAAATTCAAAAAAAATATCATTAATATCTACCTCGCCTTTTCCCTTGTACCTAACCTTGTTAGTTGAAATTAAATGGAAATTACTAATCTTTCTGCTCATTTCCTAGTTACAGGTGTTCCACTAAACAGCTCACACTTACCAGCATTCGAAAATGTTGATATTATTGCTTAAAGTAGTTGAAAATGAGATTCGAAAAAAATACTATAAATTTTCGAATATTTTCCTACCACACCTTTACCTTACCTTACCAACCAGGCTAACGGTGTGGCCTCTGCTGTACACAGAAGTTGTCTCCATTGTAATCGGTCGATGGCTGTACCTCACCAGCCTCGCTGTCTGCGGAGAGTCCGGAGGTCGCCTTCTACTTGATCGATCCACCTTGCTCGTTGCGCGCCTCTTCTTCTTGTACCCGTCCGTTCGTTTTCGAGAACCATTTTAACAAGGCTGTCGTCCAACATTCTTACGACATGCCCAGCCCATCGTAGTCGACCGATTTTAGCGATGTGTACGATGGGAGGTTCTCCCAGCAACTGATGCAATTCGTGGTTCATTCACCTCCTCCACGTTCCGTCTTCCATCTGTACACCACCGTAGATCGTACGCAGACACCAAGGGCACGTTGGTCCTTCAGTATATATCGTGGCCGTAGAGAACTACAGGTCGTATTAATGTCGTATTATTGTTCGATCTTAGCGTCCTTTGGAGTCCAAAGTAGGCATGATTGCCAGCCATAATGCGCCTTTATATTTCTCTGCTGGTGTCGTTATCGGTGGTCACCAATGAGCCCAGATACACGAAATCGTCTACTACCTCGATTTCATCACCGTCGATCTGAGCTCGTGGTAGTAGGCTAACATTGTCTTCTCGTGAGCCTCTTCCCTTCATATATTTTGTTTTCAACGCACTAATCACAAGCCCAATCCTACCAGCTTCAGCCTTAAGTCTGATGTATGTGTCCGCCATCGTCTCAAAGTTACGTGCTACAATGTCAACGTCGGCGGCGAAGCCAAATGGTTGGACAGACTTCCTGCAGATCGTGCCACTCGTGTCTATCCCAGCTCTTCGAATCACACCCTCCGATGCAATGTTATACAGCAAACACGACATCCCGCTTGGTATTGCCTCACGAAATCCATTGAAATTGGTGGCAGGCGGCGGTACAAATTTTGGGAGAGCAACATGTAGGCGGCGCTCAGTAGCGTGATCGCACGATAATTGTAGCAATCCAGCTTGTCGTCCTTTTTATAGATGGGACACACTATTCCTTCCATCCAATCCTCCGGTAAACATTCCTCCTCCCAAATCTTGGTAATTACCCAGTACACCACCCAGTACAGCACCTGGCCAGTGCTTCACCACCGTATTTTAATAGCTCGCTTGGGAGTTGGTCAACTCCAGCAGCTTTGTTGCCCTACCGCACCCTGAAGGTTCTAATTAGCCTACCAAAATTGGAACCCAACCTAATTGCAACTGACTTAGCCCAAACTGTATGAAGTTTATATGGGAATGAGTATGAAGGATTAGTTTTCTTACTTTGCTTCACTCTTAAATTCACCATAAATATATGTCGGTCGCTGCTGATTGACGGTTGCTTTATACTGTGGTCAAAGAGAAGAGACATTAATCTTCGTTCTGTCGGTTGTGATGACATTTGAAACCGTTATTTCAAATGCACTTCGATATGCTCCTGGCAGACAATGCTTCAGTTGTTCACAATCTGACATATAGTTTGACACATTAATGTCAATTAAAGTCAAGTAACATGGCACGATTACTTTGATGTACGAGCCAAGATATAATCTTATTTTCTCATTGTTTCCAGCTCAAAAAAAAAAGTCTCGACGAAAATTGTAGGGGAATTTACCTATTCTAGACAAGCTTAGCAGAGTTCTTCATTTTATCCCTATTTTCACAGCATCGTGCGCACATCTGACGTTCCTGTTTGTTTCATACATTTGTTCCGTGATATCCTCTATTTAAATGAACAGAATTATCGAGAACGGCTAGAAGATTTTTTTTTTTTGAAAGCATCATACTGCCCAAATGAGTGTAACTATTGTAAGCAGCCATTTTTTTATTCGGCTACCGTTCCATTTGAACTGCGTGTGAAAAAAAAGTTCTATTAGAGGCAACGAAAATTTTCCTGTGCATGTTGTTTATTTACTGAAAAATTTGGCTTAATTTGACTCAATAGTAAAAAAGTAAACATATTAAAGCTAAATAATCAAGTTATCATATGAATATATAAAGTGTTGTGCTTTGATAGATGAATTGATAAAATTAGAGGGTCGCGCCTTAGAAAACTGATGAATATTCGTTGAATATCATATTAAAAACTTATTTTATTATCACTGCATGCTTCTTGATAACAAATCCTGTATTGCAAGCAAATTTATTGAATAAATTTCAAATTATGTTATCAATTTAAAATCAAATTCTCACTACAATATTATATAAAATTTTTAATAAAAAAAAAAATATTTTTTTTTAAAAAATTATACTATTATTAATTTTTTTTTTTACTATTAGAAGTAATTAAAAAAAAAAAAATTAAAAAAAAAAAAAAAAAAAAAAAAAAAAAACAAAAATAATGAAAAAAATTAATTTAGTAAAAAAAAAGGAAAAGAAACCAAAAAATGGGGAAAACAAAAAATTTTTTTTATTATATAAAACCTTTTTATTTTTTTTTTTTTGGGGGTTTTCGTTTCTCCCCCCCTCCCCCCGCGGAAGAACCACCAATGGCGTTTCTACCCGGGTTTGTCTTAGGAACAACAGCAGCCCCAATCCCCGAAAAACGTTTTGGGGCTTAACACAAACAGTCTGCTCAACTTCAAATGCGACAGCTTCCGTCTGATTTCCATGTTTGTAAATGCGTCAATACGCAATCAGGGATAAGGTTCGACTAAAATCTCTTTGCGGGCAGTACGCGCTTATACGAGACAGCACATTAAACTAAGAAGAGATAAAAGTGCAGTTTGTGAGTCCTTGTCGCCCTTGTTTTGCCGTGCGCTCAGAGCCGCACATCTCATTTCTATTTTGCTCTCGCATTAACGATTGCACTTGTACACGGCCAGCCATTTCAACTCAGTTTTGAGTCGTTTTTGACTCAAATTTGAGTAAATGTGACTGGGATTGACAAGTCGACAAATCAAAAACATTGACTCAAATCAAATGGATGTTTTTGATTTGTCGACTTGTCAATCCCAGTCACATTTACTCAAATTTGAGTGACTCCACTTTTGACGACAGTGAGTCAAAAACGACTCAAAACTGAGTTGAAATTGCTGGCCATGTAGTCTCTGTGCAAACGCAAGTGCGAAAAAGGCGGCACTCTAGATTGAACCTGAACAAATTTGTGCTTCCTTCACTTGTTTTCATAATGTTTTGTGCAATAAACAATAGGGCCCAAGTATGTAAGTAGATCTTACAACTGCGGACAACTATTAGACAACAATTGAAAACGGCCTATCATTGTTGATAGATTCTCTTAATTGACTCTCATTTTTGTGAATAACGAGGCTGCAAAAGTATATTCCATATGGTTTGTTACTTAGAGTGCAAGATAGATATATCTTCTATCCCCAATTACTGCAAATAGAGCCACAGATAAGCCAAAGAGAAAGTCGATGAAGAGAATCGGTCAACAGGAATAAAACTTTTCAATTAATATGCGAGAAATCGTCTACTTTTATGTGGCAGAAGGTTTTGCCAAAATTGACGAGTAGATTGTCACTTTACTCGTCTCGATTTACATAATTGGTCCCATGATAAATTAATTGATCCTATTACAAATCTGCAATTCATATACAGGGCTAAAGTTAGGTTTACATCGTTTCCTAGAATAAAATCATTCCCAACTTCTATGTCGAAGAAAAATCTTTATTCTGTGTAAAACATACATCGGTTCGTATGAAACATAATTTACGTACAAACGTTGGCTTTATGAAATTCTACACAGGCAAACAGTGGAAGCGTAAATTCGATCTCGATTTATTTAATGTTAATGAAGAAAGTTCATTCAAATGCAATGTTTTATTAAAACATCTTTAAATACCATATGAAATCAGATGATATTTGGTATGAAAACAATATTCCTGTCCCTAAAAAAACACCAACGTCCCTCTACATTTGGCATACATTGATTGTTAGATTATTTTACCATGACCATTGCGCCAAGTACTGAGACTGGCGCTAGAAAAGTGCCACGCGTTATATTAGACCATCTTATATAATACGTTAGAAAATATTTAGTAGATGAACTACCCAAATTAAGATATGATGTTGTCCATATAATAACTACTCTAAGTTTTTGATCATTCTGTATTTTGATTCAAACAAAATATCAGTCCAATTATACTCCTGTTTGAATTGATTAGCAGTTTGAGCTCACATTTTTAGAATAGAATTGATTTGTCAGTATCTTCTTCTTCTTCTTTTTCAGCATTTCAAGATTATTGCTTGCTCTCAACTTAGTGTTTCAAATGCACTTCCACAGTTATTAATTGAGAGCTTTCGATGCCAAGTACAATTTTTGCATTAGTATGATTATGAGGCAAGTACAATCACACCCTATGACCAGGGAGTCGAGAAATTTTCCTTACGATAAATTCCTAGACCAGACCGGGAATCGAACCCAGCCACCTCCACCTCCAGCCTTCACCGACTAAGGGAGCTAAGGGAGGACCCCGATTTGTCAGTAAACAAAAAAAACCGATAATGAAGGCGGAGGAAGTTAATAACTTTTCCTACTTAAGGCTATCAGAGAGGATCAAGGGTGCGTTTTAAATTAAATTTTCTTAAGAATGGAAGCTGTTTCATGAATGGGAAATAATAGTAATATAATAATTATTTGATTTGTTTCACTTCAATGTCCCATGTATAGTATTCTTCATCAAATCCATTTAATATGGTAACAAAATTTACATTCATGCGGTATGCAAAACAAAAAGCAAAACGCTGTAGAAAGTTGGGAGGAAGTTACAGTCATAAAGAATTATTGTACACTGTCAGCCCTACTAAAGGGTGTCCACAGCTAAATTGCATCACTTTCAATAAGCTGTAACATTTCGCCCTTTGGGTTGATTTCAACGAAATTTTGGATGAAATGACCTAAGCGTGTATTGTTTACACTGCGTGAGTTTCATTGTGAAGTGTGTCGAAGTTTCGAAAAT
The DNA here is from genome assembly GCA_024533555.2 of Aedes koreicus. Lineage (NCBI taxonomy): Eukaryota > Metazoa > Arthropoda > Insecta > Diptera > Culicidae > Aedes > Aedes koreicus. Next base: position 47,645 of record JAHHFK020002005.1, on the reverse strand, counting down.
GGAGTCGAAGGAACAGCAAGTGCGCGAGAACATTTTGCACACGCACCTCGACAACCAACTTCTTTCGCACCGAGCCATCGGAAAGATGTTGAAAATTCACCAGTCTACAGTGTCTCGTGTCATAAAACGTTTCGGGGAACGTTTAACTGTCGATCGGAAGAAGGTGAGTGGTAGAAAAAGTGTTCCGTACTGTGTGAAGGATCACACGCGAGTGGTTGCTGCCTTTAAACGCAAACCAACTGTTTCGTTCGGGATGACGCGAAAAAGCTGCACTTGACCAAAAGTTTCGTGCATAAAGCCAAGAAACGAGCCGGGTTCCGTTCATTCAGAAGTTCAGAAAGCTCAGAAAGCTCCAAACCGCAATGAAAAACAGAATAGGACAGCTAAAACACGCGTGCGTAAGCTGTACACACAAATGTTGACGAAAACATACTGCTGAATCGATGAAACACACGGACGATGAAACACACGTAAAAGCGGACTTTAAACAAACTCCCGGCAACCAGTATGTGACTGCGAAAGACAAGTTCGATGTTTCAGAGTCTCTCAGGAAACAGCAAGTGTCAAAGTTCCCCAAGAAATTCATGATTTGGCAGGGGATTTGTTCGGGTGGTAAACGGAGCAAGCCTCTCGTGACAACTTCAACTGTAAATGGTCAAGTATACATGAATGAATGCCTGAAAAAACGACTGCTTTCGCTTCTGAAAACACACAACGTTTCTAATATTTTTTGACCGGACCTAGCCTCTTGTCACTACTCCAAGGATCTGGAGTGGTACAAGACGAATGGTGTAAATTTCGTGCTCAATTCCCCAAACTCTCCAGAGTTGCGGCTAATTGAAAAATATTGGGCTATAATGAAGCACGAACTTCGTAAGCATCCTAAAGTTGTCACTACAGAACAGGAAATGTTGAAGTCATGGTTGAAAGCGCAAAAAAAAAAATGTCGGTTCAAGCGTTGTACAAAATCTTAAGCGTGGTATTGAGAAGAAAGTTCAGGCTTTTGGATTTGGTAAAGAAATACAGTGAAATAAAAATACCTAAACCAAGATTATACATTGTATTTTCTTCCCTGAATATTTCATGACAATCAGTTGAGAGACTTGTTTTTGAAGACGAGTTTAAAGTGATGCAATTTAACTGTGGACACCCTTTAAATATTATGGAGTTCTTAGTCAGGCATTAAACATATCAAATCATTACACGAAACTGAAAATTTCATGTACCATACATGAGTTACAACGATTATGATCATCCATGAGTAACGTAACGATATGCGTGGCAGGATCTGGCAGAGCAAAGGGGTGTATAAATTAGTCTTAGAGTTTCCATACAAAAACCTTTTAAAGTGATATAAAGTATAACGTAATTTTCAAACGGCCCGACTAGTTTGTGAATTAAGATTTTAATAATAAAAAATCAATCTATGGACCCTTACAATACCTTTTTGTTACTAAAATCCAAAATTTTCATGTTGATACTATAAACCAAAGCACGAGCCAAAGCACAGAGTAAAGAAAAACGAAAGGATGAGTTATGTCAGTGACATAACTGCAAAGTTGACGTAGGACTGCTTGTTGATGTGAAGAAATTGATGTCACGAATTGATAAATTTCTACTATATTTTTTTTTCTATAGAACCATGAAACCCTATGCTATTGGTGTGTGAGGCTCCGGTTCTTCTTCTGCTATTGGTTCTCCACGAAAAATTAAAGAAACTGCAGTTCGGCTCGAATTGACTGTTAATATTTTGTTTGCTAAATCAGCGCCAACACTAGATTAGGGTGAACCTGCTTTTGTAAACAAGGCTTTCTTAGTAATTTTCTCCTCAACAAAAGACTCACAAATACAAAAAAAACACTTTTTAAGGAAGATCAGCTTTATTTCTATCCGCTGATATATTCAATTTGAAGGAATTGTATTCAACTTCCGATAAATTAGCAGAAAAAGTGTTTGTTTACAAAAGCAGATTCTTCCTAATCAAATGTTGGAACTAAAATGCCAACGTGCTTCTAAGTGTGAAATGGATCCTGTGTTTACGGAGGGAACATGGTTCGTGATTGAAATGTTCTTATCAGTTTTCTTGGACTGCAGGACAACCTGAGTATTTGGCGGCACGTGATACTACGATAAAAATAGGCATTTACACCGTCTCCAACTCGAGATTGTACAGACTGAAGATTGAACATACACCCAAAAGTTGAAAAGGTGGCAAAAAATCATATCATATCTTGAGAAATCCGCATGATTCAGAAATGGCAATTTTACCCATTTTGATCCACAAAGCGTTTTATGGTACAAATGAAGCCATACTAGTGTGTGCAAGCGACTGTCAAGCAAAAATAGTTCGAAACAAATTTATCGCTGTAGGATCCTTATTCAGCCATCACCAACATATCAATATACAATATGGATGAGTCGATATCACAAAATGCCGCAACGCTATTGGCCACTGTTGTATTGCCACCGTCAAGTGTTCTATTTTTGTTCTCACTGATCATCGACAAAGCATTTTATGAAATAAACAATGCCATGCAAGTTTGTTAACGACAGGATGCATATAGCTTGGTGGAAAATATGTCCATTTGCTTCATTGCTGTACCCTGAATTCCTCGCCAAGTGAACTAACTGTTGGGTTTCTATTCCCTAGCTCTTATTTTGTCAAAGTGGCTGAATGGTTGCCATCAAGAGCCACCGCGCTAACGGTCACGGTTCGTATTCCGAACTCATATATGGCTCGTTGTATTTTTGTGAGCCATCTGACTTTCGGACACTCATCTCTTACTCATCAACTAAATATCACTGCGCACAACCTCACGCATACGTTCAATTTTTCATTGCGAATTACAGTTGCTTTTTTGCCCACAACTAATGTTAAATTTTTCATCCTAGTTACGATCAATAGCAAGAATGGAACAAAATCAAGCGAAATTGTATAGCAATCTTACTTTCTTATCTTGGGTGTAGAGCGAATTACGAACAACTTAACCTAACACCAAGTAGACCAGTTTGGACATTTTCGTTTTACAAAATGTTCCACTTGCTGGAGCGGGAATCGAACCCCCAACTTCATGACAACCGCTTGAACGACGGGCGACGCCGCTAACCACTTGACCACGAAGATGATGTGGGCGATTGATTTGGCCATTTTCTCCGGGACGCGGCAGTTTAAGCAACACCATGTTGGGCCGGTGCGTGCCAATAAACATTTCGATGAGCTCAAGAGAAATTTCAATCAAACATACCGGGTTTTAGTTGTTAACTGATGGAACATGGTTCGCGATTAAAATTTTCTTCTCGGTCTTCCTTGGCAGCAGGACGGCCTGAGTGTTTGGCAGCACGTAATACTACGATAAAAATTGACATTTACAACGACTTCCACTCGAGATTGCTCAGACTGAACATTGACCATAGAGCGAATTACAACGAATAACTGAAATTAGACTGGACATTTTCGTGTTGCAAAAAGTTCCACAGGCTGGAGCGGGTATCGAACCCTCACATTATGGCAATCGCTTGAACGTCGGATGACATTGCTAATCACTTGACCACGAAGATGATGAGGGCGATTGATTTGGCCTTTTTCTCCGGGACGCGGCTTTTTCAACGCCATATTGAACCGGTGCGTGGTAATGAAAATTTCGATGAGCTCAAGAGAAATTTGTATCAAACATACTCTTTAGTTGGCAACTTTATTTGATCGTCCTGAAAAGGACAGATTTTAGTTGATAACATGGTTCGCGATTGAAATTTTCTTCAGTCTTCTTGGGCTGCAGGACACCACTCTGTGGTTCGTTTTCATTTTCATGAACGCTTTTGTTTCTGTGTGTTTTAAGGTGCCGCCACACGGTGCTTGAAATCTATGCTCTAGTTCACTATGATATAGCCGTTATAGATATCTATGTCATAGTTATATGAGATTCGAGAAACGGTTTTGCAAAAATATGAGCTATGAAGTAATAGAAGCTATGTAGTAGAAATCTTTGCCGCAGCGCTATCACTTAACTTTTTTCGGTGTACACACGATTGATTTTCATTGTGGTCCCATCTATTCAGTTGTGAGCTTTTGAAGAATAAATTTTGGAAGTAATCATGGGCATATTCGGCAGCTATGGACAAAGAATGAAAAATTGCTGCAGTTGCTGCGTACGTCACATTGAAAAAGGCGGATAAAACGAAAAACTCGCAAAGTCTGGACAAAATCGTGGATTGCTCGTCTTGAAGGCTAGGGAATTTAGTTATGAAGATCCAGATCATTAGTTCAGGGAAATTCTTCAGAGAAGCTCAGAGGAGTTCTTCAGAGAAGTAAATTGAAGTTCTTTAGAGAAATTCGGTGAGGTTCATTGAAGAAGTTCAGGGAAGTTCTTCAGAGAAATATGGGGAAGTTCTTCAAAGAAGGTCGGAGAATTTCTTAAAAAAGTTCAGGGAAGTTATTCAGAGGAACTACAGGTAAGTGCTTCAGAGAAACTTCAGGGAAGTTCTTCAGAGGAATTTCAGGGAAGTTCCAGAGAGAAATTCAAAGAAGTTTTTCAGAGAACATCAGAGAACTTCAGGGGAAGTTCTTCGGAGAACTTCAGATAATTGCTCAGCGAAGTTCAGGAAAATTCTTCAGAAAATTTTAGGAAAGTAATTTCAGGGAAGTTCAGAGAAACTACAGGGAAGTTCATCAGAGGAACTTCAGGGAAGTTCTTCACAGAAATTCAAGGAAGTTCTTTATAAAAGTTCAAGGAAGTTTTTCAGAGAATTTCAGAGATGTTTTTCAGAGAACTTCGAGGAAGTTCTTCAGAAAACTTTGGTGAAGTTCTGCCGAGAACTTTGGGAAAGTTCTTGTGAGAACATCCGATAATTTTTCAAAGAAGTTCGGGAAAATTATTCAGGGAGTTTCAGGGAAGTTCTTCAGAGAAATTACAGGGAAGTTCTTCAGAGGAACTCCAGGGAAGTTCTTCACAGAAATTCATCGAAGATGTTTTTAGAAGTTCAGGGAAGTTCTTCATAGAATTTCGGGGATGTTTTTCAGAGAACTTCGAGGAAGTTCTTCAGAAAACTTTAGTGAAGTTCTGCAGAGAACTTTGGGGAAGTTCAGGGAAGTTCTTAAGAGAAGTGCAGAAAAATCTTTTAAATTCATTGCTTCGAGGTTTCAAATTATTCGTACCGGTGCTTAGGGCAGCAAAAATTAAATGACATTGCAATAACAGCTTTATTTAAAATACGTATATTATTCACAAGAGGACAAGACAAGAGCCACTTTCACGTGATTTTGCCAATTTCATTGTGATTTGAAAAAAACGGCAATTTTCCAATTGTGTAGGAGCGTTAGACGGAAAGCACATAAGTATGAAAGCCCCTGCAAAGAACGTCAGGGATTATTTAAATTATAAAAAGCAGTTTAGCATCGTTCTAATGTGTATGGTGGATGCTGGATACAAGTTTACGCATGTCAACATAGGAGCAAAAGGAAGGTTCACTGATGGTGGGGTATTTCCCGATTGCTGTTGGGGAATCTGATCTTTAGCTCATGAGATGCCTGTTTCGGTTCTGATGGTGGGCAAGTATTCAAATTCCTTAAAGCCATCGAATATTTGTTATACAAGGCAGCCTTCAGCCCACAACGTCTCCAGCAATGAGTTTGTCGATTTACCCAGAATAGTGACCCGATTTTTTTGGTTTTTTTAAGTTCCGTGTGTTTGGACACAATTTCGACGCAGTTGGAGAGAAGCGCCATCTCATCATATGATGACTTTTTACGCTTCAAATTGCGCAATGCTGGCTTTGGTTCCGATCCACTCGGATTTTCAAGTTTCAAAAAGGGGTGATTGTACGTTGGAGTCCGGGATCAAAATCAAAGGTTGAATTTCGGAACTGGTAGAATCGTAATTTGCCTCGTTATCATCTTGAAAATACTTAGTACTTTGCTAGGTATCAATATCCTTTGGTCTAGCCTTTCCAAGGATGAGGAACTGCAAAGCAGAATAATACACTCATTTTGAAGTATACACTTCCACATGTGATCGGAATTAGTTGGGTCCCACAGGACCGGATGTTGCATAACACAGCTCAATAAAGTAGAATTTCTTTTCCTGGTCCATTTTTGCTTTGAAAAAATTGTGTGTGGCGGCACATTTAGCACTGTATGTGGCGTAGTGAGATTGCCAAACACAAAGTCATCCATATGTCGATTAAATATGACCCAGGGCAAATGCGAATTACGAATATAGATTTCTCAGCCTCAGGCAATATTTGCAATTTATGTAGAACGTCCTATGAAATATTTTTTGTTTCGCAGTTATCTTACCAAAATAGCAGAAAAATAATTTATTTAATTTGAGAAAGCTCTACATTGAAAGCACTTGGAAAAGAAAACCCGTGCCAAATCGCAAAATCAGCACAAATTATTCAATCTCTACGCCAACCATCCACAGGGAGCCGCATCTATTATTGGAAACGAGCTCTCTGATACGCTGCAAGCAATCAGATATCACTGGGTGGAAAATAAAACGAATCCGAAACTTTTGTCAATCGAACAAATAAACAATCTCAAAAAAAAAAAACAACAAAAGAAGCATTGAAATAGCAACACACAAGGCCAAGGTGCGGTATGACAAAACCGCTGCCAATTTTGCTGGCTTATTGGATTATCTGCTCGACTTTTCCTGGCATGTGCTCGCGTCTCCTATCTCCAATAAGGAACTTTCTTCCCCACGGAGAGGCGGTTACGACACGGTGATGGTTGTTTTCTATATTTAAATCGTCGCCCTCAAAGTGACACTTGAGAGCGGCGAATCGCAGACAACAATTGTGGGTCACGACTTGCTGATTTAGCGATCTCAGAAGACGAAAAAGCCATCGACTCCGGTATCGATCCTGGGAGTGAATTCGTTTGTGTTGGTTTACATGACTACAGTCAGTGTGAGGGCACGGATGCGTTCATTGAGAAAACCCTAAAGCTCACCCATCCCCCCTTTAGCCTCCATTGGAAAAAAGCCGAATAACACTGCTATGGCCGCCACCGAATCCGGCGGGTGGTTATGTAATGTCACACAATTCTCGCGTATTAGAACTGTTTGACTTTCCGTGAGGAGAATGGGTTCGGGTTTAAGTGTGTGCGAGAGAGCATTGGAATGTGGAGCCCGGATGTGTGGGGATGGGCGATATTTATTTGGGGGGATTTTCACCACACTGTGTTTCTCTTTGGATACGAGTTCAAAGATGGATCCGAGAACGCAGACATACACCAGGTCAGTGGGGGGGAAGATGAATGGATCGACCACCGAGAGCAGCGCAGCAATTGCAGAGAGTGTGAGAATCTTGTGGGGAGCCCAAAGAGCAGGTGGAAAATATTGGCAAATCCGACGCCATTTTGTTTTTCTACGGGTAGAACTATTTGGAAGAATGTCGATTTGAAAATTTCATGAAGTTAATTGCACTAATTTATGGTACAAATTGGCTTTGAAATGCAACGTCAATTCAGCTATATCTTAATACTATCAGACAATTCTGTTTCCTTTAAGGAAATCTCTTCATTCAGGGTAAAATTGTAATATGCAACGGTTAAAGGGGAGGTTTGACTAATTTAATTACACTCCTTGCGGTGTCTTTTCTTCCTTAGCACACGACAAGGACAAAAGCAAATTGCGGCGAAGATTGAATAATGTCTAATTACATAATTGACTCGTTGACGTTTATTGAGTTGAGCGAGGTGACCTCTTTCGTTGACTTGAAACTCGTTTGGAAATGGGGGAAATTTCATTCTTGGATAAAACTTATGATGGTTCAGGAGGTTTTCATAAAGGACAAGGTCTCAAAAAAAAAACACCTACCTGTATCTGGAATAGAAACTCCTGTCAGCCGATTGGAAAGGAATCCACGGATGTTGGTTACGACCTTTTGGGGTGAGCTGGAGGCCCCAAACAGTGAGTTGCCTAGTTTCGAGAACAGGGCGGATGATTCACCCGCGCCGTTTCCCTCGGATGACGACGCCACTGTCCCTGCCTATGGAGGGCTTGCCCTTACTAAGCCAAGAATAAATCCACGGGTGTCTTGGATTGGGTAACCACTTAGCACATTCACTTCAAAGTAAGTCGAAAAGGCTTCTTCGATCGATTAAGATTCAGATTTACTTCTTTGGAATGAGATATTTTTTTGGATTTCACTCAAAAGCTAACTTTTTTTTTCAATTTCACTGTAAACTGGATGTCTTGTTTCAAATTTTTTCACAGTAATGCCAACCTTCAAATGGCATCGAACAAGACTTATAGTAGAATGTAGCCCGTTAGAATAGATAACACCTTACAATCGAAATTAACTAGTTATTAAATAACCGAAACTGCTTCAACTTCAACAAAAACGAGAAAAATCACAATTTGTAACACTTTTTTTTCCCTGCTAGCCCTTTTTTCCTGGCTATTAGGTGGTGTGAGTGAGGAAAAATCCCCAGTTGACGCTGCAGCCGCACGACGACGAGAGGACCGTTCGACCTGGTCGCAGCAAACGTGAAAACATTCTAGCCAGGTGCTAGGCGTTCTAAAGCTCACGAACCCCCCAAAATCGCCGCGTGAGAGAATCCCGCAAAGGAGAGAGTATTATCCTTGCCAAATTCACCACCGAAGCTCTCGTTTCCCCAGCTGGTACCGTGTCCCGTTCGATCCGTTTCACCCACCAGCGGGCCGGTTTGGTGCGCATGTCCGCTGATCCTTCACTGCCTGATTGGTCCTTTTGTCAGTGACGTCACAGTATCGACAAACCCATTAAATATAAACGACCATCAGCCAGCAGCCACCGCTTTTCCATATAATCAATTGCTTAATAAATCTTCTTCCAAGGACTTATCTGTTATCAGAACATCTTTCAACAAACCATTCTAGACGCAGTTTTCCACTGTATGATTCAAATAAATTGCATTCTTATGGCACTTTCATCATCTCGACAGCATCACATCGGTGGAAGGGGCTCCCCAATGGGGCTGGCACTGGAGTTGGAGTGATTTAAAAAATGGCGCTTGTTATTCACATACCATCACACGCTCGAACGAGAAGACAGGCGCTTCCGTAATGGATGATGATTCCCCGAGGAGGAATTCCATTTCCACCCTGTCTTCTTGTGTGTTTTTGTTTCACCCATAAACAGCAACTCTCGCACTCATGAATGTATCCCGGAAGGTCGGTTTTTTGGGAAATGTATAGTCTCGCCTTCTAATCCCAGCTTCCATCTACTCGCGCGTGGCATTGCTCATGGGTGGTCGGGAAAATCGTTAGTACGATGTTGGGTGGTTGAGTCAAGAGTGTCCTTCGGGAGTCATGAGTTTTCACTAAAGTGCCAACCGAGGTACGGATTATGGTTGGGCATCCGGACTGGAAATAGACAGATATAAGCTTATATATTAGATCATAAATTGAATTTCAGTTTAGCTACGGTTTTTGACAATGGATCAAAAATGAAATCAGACATGCGGTTGATGTTTTGTACTAAGAAAATGTAATTTTGATGTCTTCCTTAGCATTGCCTCCAAGTTGCCATGGCGGTTTGAGACTCTCCAGATTACCTTCTAATACCTACTCTTGTTCGGTTGGTTTAAAAATAGTAGCCGGACGATGTCCCCGTCACAGCGGCTGGAAATGGTTTTATCTGTCGTCAATCATTTCGTAGACCTTTATAAGGAGGTAAAAATAGAGAGGACATTGTCGTATGATATTTTCGTTCATGAATGGTTTAATCGTCACTTGAAATGCGAAAACTGTGTGTCGAAAAATGCGTTCAAGAAAATTCTGGTTGAATAAAACCTGAAACGAAGTTTTTTTCACACATTGTGATATATAAAAAATATAACTCCAACTGTTAATTCCATATTTAGACTATAGTGTTACAATTCCGTTATCTGAACATAAGAATATAAAAGTCCCATGAAGACTGTCTGTCTGTCTGTCTGTCTGTCTGTCTGTCTGTCTGTCTGTCTGTCTGTCTGTCTGTCTGTCTGTCTGTCTGTCTGTCTGTCTGTCTGTCTGTCTGTCTGTCTGTCTGTCTGTCTGTCTGTCTGTCTGTCTGTCTGTCTGTCTGTCTGTCTGTCTGTCTGTCTGTCTGTCTGTCTGTCTGTCTGTCTGTCTGTCTGTCTGTCTGTCTGTCTGTCTGTCTGTCTGTCTGTCTGTCTGTCTGTCTGTCTGTCTGTCTGTCTGTCTGTCTGTCTGTCTGTCTGTCTGTCTGTCTGTCTGTCTGTCTGTCTGTCTGTCTGTCTGTCTGTCTGTCTGTCTGTCTGTCTGTCTGTCTGTCTGTCTGTCTGTCTGTCTGTCTGTCTGTCTGTCTGTCTGTCTGTCTGTCTGTCTGTCTGTCTGTCTGTCTGTCTGTCTGTCTGCGCAGCATCGGTGCATGGTCGTTTCGAAAGATTTCCCGTATGTTCGCTCTTTATGCGCTTCCTGAATCTGCGCAAGCGTTCTGGATCAAATCAGTTAGGCATTCTCACTTTCACTATGTTTCTCAAAAAGTTTTTCTTCCTAGAGGTAGGACTCTATCCAACGCGAATCGTTAACACAACAGAATAACTGTTTATAACACACTACTAATTGGAATTTACAGAATGTTGGTTCGGAATATCATGTTCGACATCAAAAATGGTGTCCGTGATAGAGAATTTGTGTGATTTAAGCTATGCAACGAAGGGAAAACAAGTTTTGCTAATACCACTGGCTGCCAATCGACAATTTGAAACGAAAATCCAAATAAAAAAAAACTCTCAAGCTGAGAATATTAAATTGAAAGTAACAAAGATGGATTTGTATCAGGTAGGATTTTTCGGTGAAAATAAATCAAAGCACCGGCAGGCTTTGATTTATTTTCACTGATTTTATGGATCCGCTGCATAGCACACTGTTGCCTAGTAACGACTTGGCAAAATCCAAAGCCAATCGACCGAAATGTAAGATAAACTCTTACTCAAATAACTCTCTTAAATTAGAAATTCACGCTGAACAAAGCATTAGGTCCTAAGTAACATTGAGAGATTCTCTTCGTCAACTTTCTCTTTCGGTAATAGTTTGTCTATTTAACGATTTTCTGATTCTTTTGACGTATTGGATCATTAATTACACTTTATACTACCGTACTATGTGTTGAAAATATTTGAACAAGTTTTTACATAGCCGTAGGAACACAAAGATAAAGTCGACGAAGAGAGTCTCTCAATGTTACTTAGGACCTATTGCATTGCTCAGCTTGAATTGAATTGATTTATTGATTCATCGCGGGTTGCGCCAACCAGCAAGGAACATTTTTTCACCGACGGAGAATTGTCCTGCTCGCATTCCATGGAGGCTCTCCCGCAAACAGTAGCGTTTTTGCAGTCGTGACGAATCAAGCGGCACTAGATTAAATGGCGCACAAACCGAACGAAATATTAATTTAATTCACACAACACTCGATCGCTCTAGAGTGAGAAGAAGAGCTCTCAAATTCACAGAAGTGAATGCAGATAAATTCGCTGATGCGTGCGCCCCAGTGCGCTCACTGGTGTGGGCTCTTCTGCTAATATACAGCAGTGATTGCAAATTCGCTTTGGCGCTACATAACAAAGAAAGAAAGAAAAATGTTTATTCCCGCTTCCTTTTTTCGGGCATTTTTTACAAATCTGACGAAGTTTTCACTATCAACCGCACCAGCGAATCACAGAGAGAGCACTGGGGCGTTCTCACCCAAGTGTACGCGGCAGCGATCGCAGGCGAGAGCACCTTGGTGAAGACAGATAAGAGCGCGTGAGAGCGGTTTTTTTTAAAGAGAGAGTGATTCACTCACTCCAAGCCATCCCCTCACTGGCGCACACTTTCACTCTGTCTATTTACCACCGAATAAAAGAGCACTTTGCATTATCTGCGGTGAGTTATGGTTGTATCCTCTGTGAAGGTACAAATCTCACGCGCAGGCGTAACATTAGTGCGAAATGCCATCTCTGGCTGCGACCAGCTGCCTGCGACCAGCGACCAGCTTCGCACAGCTTCAATGCTGCCAAACGAATGAGGCAAATTTTTCCTAAGTGTGCGTTTTATACCGTTCTCAGCTGCATGCGAGACGTACATGGAGAGACGAATGACATGATTGGTTCAAGTCCCTCTCTAATACAAAGAAGAAGAAGATGATGCAAGACGTTCCTTGCTTCGATTTGAAAACTGTGATAGGAAATTTGGTAAAATTACTCTGCAAAATGACATTATAAGACATCACCTTATATTTGCGTTATTTTCAATAGTTTACTATTGTTTGAGAATAATGTTTGACAATTGAATTGGAGCTCGGTAACATTTCCGACCGATTGAGGAAGAAATCATGTAAATCTATCGTGGATTATTTGAGTTATTCGCGTACAAAACGTACGGTTTTTCGTGACGGTCGCAATATTTTAGATTTTCATTTGACACCCTACCCTTGCCGTAAGACGTAGTCTACGTCAAAAAACAACATTACAGATAGATGGTGAAAGGACAATTTTCCACAGAATTACTGTGATTTTCTCAGAACTTCTGTAAATATAATTAACGGTTCCAAGAATCTCATAATACACACTGAAAACAACACCCGGTGGTAAACCAACAAAATATTTTCTTATGGTAGATAATGACATTTTCAATAGAATCAATTCTAAAAAATATTTCGAATAACGCAGTGCTCCGCTTGAAGCAAAATATATCTTTATATAAATCAGTTCGTTGGTTTAATTTTTATTGTTTCAACTAAATTAAAAAACTACCCTACATCTGTGGAATAAGATTATAAGTACAATTTGTGCATTGATCGCTACCAATGCAATAACATTGTTAAACATCAAACCATAGAATGAAAGTATTCGAATCAGACATGAAAAGAAATAGCGCATACCAGCTAATTCTTGAGATGAATCCTGTTCACCGAGGTTACTTGGATTGACTACTGCAAATTGTCCATCCCCCTGTTATCATTGAGGACCTGCGGTTGCATAATTTCTAGTGGGTTTATCAAGTTATTCAGCAGTATGGATGTACAAGAAAACACACCTGTTGATTGTAAAGATTGATGCTATCCACCAAAGGGGACTTAACCGATGCTTATGAAGTTCGAACACAGAATTGAAATGGATGTTGTCCACCGAGATTAATTTGATTGATGCCTTCGAAGCGGCCATTCTTCCGGTTGATAAACACCTGACAAACTCTGTAGGCGGGTCAATGAGATTTCCATTTATGAATATTTACACATTGAAAAAATGCAACGCAAGGGAGAATTTTTCAAAAATCTGTAAAATCTGTATTTTTTTTCTAAAAATCTGCTATCTGTATATACAGAATTCTGTATCCGAAAACTGCGAAAAATCTGTATGATTACAGATAAATCTGTATATGTGGCATCCCTGGGGTCAGGTCTGACTCTGACTCGCAATTACCGAACGAAAACGGATTCAGAGTCGCGTCAGTATGATGGTATTAGTGCAAAACATAAACATAATCGAACATAAACATTTTATTTTGACAGTTCATGTTTGTGTGTGTTGGTGAACCCAGGTTGGACCTCGAAAAAACTTGAGAGCGAACCTCATCGATGTTGGGTCGGATCCAGAGCGGATCCAGGTCCGACCCGATTGAATAAAAAAACGTTTTGACAGCTGTTAGGGCGGACCTAGGGCAAACCCAGTTCCGCACTGGCAATAACCGAAAACGACATTGGACACCGTGTCTTGATTTTTGGGAAAACACCCGAGCCGAGTGGTTACGATCACAAGAAAGCTCTCAACATACACCCAGTATAACACTGGTTACCACGGATAGAGTATTGCTCGTCGGATGATTCTAAAAAATTTATAATTTGACTTATACACGGCCAGCCATGAGGACTCAATTTTGAGTCGTTTTTGACTCACTTTCGTCATTAGTGGAGTCACTCAAATTTGAGTAAATGTAGCTGGGATTGACAAGCCGACAAATCAAAAACATCCATCTGATTTGAGTCGATGTTTTTGATTTGTCGACATGACAATACCAGCTACATTTACTCAAATTTTAGTGACTCCATAAATGACGAAAGTGAGCCAAAAACGACTCAAAATTGAGTCGACATGGCTGGCTGTGTAGGTTTGTTTTCTTGGCTGTTGGGTGACGGGCGCATATGTTTTTTTTTTGTCTTTATCGAGATTTTCAGCCTTGGGCTGGTTCATCTCCCGTCGTAGCTACTCAAATTCCCTTTTTGGGTATTTTTCGTAACTTGTTCGGAGGTGAGATTCGAACTCGTGACTTTGGCGTGAGAGGTATGGATGTTAACCACTACGCCGGGGTCGCCCCCATGGCGCATATGTTGATTGGGTTTAACAAGCACGACATAGGTAGAAATAAATAAAGAAATTAACCACGCGTGTATTCCGCAATCGGAGACAATCGGAAACACTCGGCTGTGGTGTTTGCCGAAACATCATACACGATGTCCGAATCCAAAACACGAGCACTGGCATTGGTGTTATACCCACCGCGTTGCGTGTAAGTCTGGAAGCACGAAGTCAAAGTGGTGTATTTGATGATAAAAAATGGCAAGCGTACTTTTGCATATAAAAAGTAATAAATGATCCATAAAAAAAATGAAAATAGTGCCATGAAAAACGCATGCTTGACCCGTAAGACTCTGGTGAAAATCCATAAAAAAAAATTGAAAAGATCCATAAAATTCATCACTTTGATCCATACTTTATATAAAATTTAGCAGTAAAATGTCAAAAATGTACCGTTTTATATCTAGGGCATGATCGTTAAAAGTGTACGGATTATTCATGAACATATTACAAATGATCCATAAAAGGTTCAATACCTTTCCTTAAACTTGTAAAATTGATCCATAGAATGTAACCTTTGTGCAATTAAATATCCGTCTTAAAAAATAAAATAAAATATAAATAAAAAAACACCCAACACAAAAAAAAAAAAAAAAAAAAACAACAAAAAAAAAAAAAAAAAAAATAAAAAAAAAAAATTCTCCACCAAAAAATATAGTAAAACCCAAAAAAACCCCCCCTTTTTTCCCCGTTGGGGCCCTTTTTTTTAAAAATTTATACAAAAAAAATAAAAAAATTATCCCCCACTTTTTTTACACCCAAATTTAAATACTTTTTCTTCTTTTTTTCAGGTATCCGGATAAAAAATAGCTGTTAAAGAAGGATTGCGGAGTTTTTGCGTACACTGAAGTTTTTTTTACGCGGTTTTTTTTACGCGGTTTTTTTTTTACGCGGTCCGCGTAAAAAAAACCACGTTATTTCAAAAAACGACGTAAAAAAAGTCAAGGAAATAAAAATTATATTTCATATTCATATTGAAAGTATATGGTCATAAAAATGTATTGGTGGTGGAAAAACATGGTTCCAGTTACATTGGCCACCGGGAATCTGCTACAAATGGATAGAGGTTGTTAATTCAATGTGTGAGCAAAACAGTCCAGAGTAGTTATAGAGAGTTTTCGTCTTCGGCAAAATTTCTCAGGGTGTCATTCGTCGTCTTTTGACATTATCATATTAGTTCCACATCATGCCGCAGAGATGTCGCTGCAGTCTATCTTTTCTAAATTAAGCGCTAGAGATTTGCCGTCTAGGGCAAAGTTTCTCAGTACGTCATTGTCGTCTTTTGACATTATCATATTAGTTCCACATCATGCCGCATAGATGGCACTGCAGTCTATGTTTTCTAAATTAAACGCTTGAGAGTTGCTGTCTTCGGCAACGTTTCTCAGTATGTTATTTGTAGTATTTTAACATTATCATATTAGTTCCAAATTACGCTGCATAAAACACACAAAAATCTGCTGTAGAAACTACCATTTCGAGGATTAAATTGAGTTCCAGCACAATCAATTTTCAGCAGACTATAAATGCGTTTAATTTTACCATGACTGCGATGAAGTCATTCATGGTGGGGTTGATATCAACATGAGGTAAGTCAAATGTACCACAAATGTTGAAGGCTTTACCATAAACGTAGTAAAGCCACTTAAAAACCATGTTAAAAAAAGAAGTATAGTTTGATATGTTTCCGTTGGAAAAAAACTGCGTCAAAAAAATCTGTGTATTTAGGTCACTCCGAGGCCTACTTGTCTGATGAACTCAGGATTACAAGGAACAAACGCTTCAAGCAGTTCGATACACATATTGTTATGGTTCCATTGAAAAATGCCTATGACCAGCCACGGACCCTTGGGGAACCTACTCCGGACTGGCCACTTTCATACATCCGATGGACCCAAAACAAGAAAAGTCAATCTGCTGAATAAATTTTAAGAAGTTTGATACCCATATTGCTGGATTTCTACCAAAATCCACTATCAGTATCATTACATCAGGACATGCCCGTGAAAATCCGGATTTTCTAGAATTCAGAGTGTTCGAAATGGTCCATCGTGATAATAACTTGATAGAAAAGGAAATTCTCAATCCAAGGAGTCCAAATCTGTTGAAATCGGTTGAAAATTGCCGGAGATGTAGGCATTTTAGTTTTGTAGGTACCCGGGTACCCTGTCGACCTTTTAAGGGGTAAAGAAAGTTGGAACCCCTCCCCCCTTCCTTCTTGCCCGAAAATTCTGTTTACCCCTGCAATCAATTTTGACCGTCATTCTCTTGGATCTGGCAGAGTTTCAACTTCCTACGATTAAAAATCATTGAAATATCGCGAATTGAAATCCCAAAAGGTACCCGGGTACCCTGTCGGACACACAACGGTTAAACAAAATTTCAACCTCATGTGCATGAAATTAACCTGATAAGAAAAAAAATAGGCAATACAAGGAAATTAATGTGAAAACAATGATCTTTTGATAAAGAAAATGACCAACGTGAACAATGTTACTGATACAAACTACTTGGGAAAGTCTATTCTATTTCTCAAAATGGTGTTTCCTAAGCGGGCCCTCCGCGTAAAAAAATATCTTTTCCAAATGATGCTTTAGAGAGTTACCGTTCTCAGTAAAGTTGGTTGAGAATGTAAAATATAGTCAGTTGACATTATCAGATTAGCTCCAAATTACGCCGCAAATATGGCGCCGCAATCTAAATTGCCAAATCGTGCTATAGGAAGGTGCTGTCTTTAGAAAAGATGTTAATTGTATATAATAAAGGCATTCAAAATAATCACGCTAGATCCAGATCGTACTTCAGATATGGCGCTGCCATATTTACGGCATAATTTAGAACTAATATGACAATGTCAAAAGACGAAGAATGACATACTGAGAAATTTTGCCACGGACGGTAACTCTCTAGCAATGCAATTGGAAAAGATAATCTGCATCGCCATCTCTACAGTATACATAATGTGGAACTAATATAACAATGTCAAACGACGACAAACAACATACTGAGAAACTTTGCCGAAGACGGCATTTCTCTAGCGCTACATTACGAAAAGATAGACTGCAGAGCCATCTCTGCGGCATGATGTGGAACTAATATGACAATTTCAAACGACGACAAACAACATACTGAGAAACTTTGCCGAAGACGGCATTTCTCTAGCGCCTCATTTAGTAGCGCCTCATTTAGAAAAGATAGACAGCAGAGCCATCTCTGCGGCATGATGTGGAACTAATATGATAATTTCAAAAGACGACGAATGACGTACTGAGAAACTTTGCCCAAGACGGCAAATCTCTAGCGCTTAATTTAGAAAAGATAGACTGCAGCGACATCTCTGCGGCATGATGTGGAACTAATATGATAATGTCAAAAGACGACGAATGACATCCTGAGAAAATTTGCCGAAGACGAAAACTCTCTATAACTACTCTGGACTGTTTTGCTCACACATTGAATTAACAACCTCTATCCATTTGTAGCAGATTCCCGGTTGCCAATGTAACAGGAACCATGTTTTTCCACCACCAATACATTTTTATGACCATATACTTTCAATATGAATATGATATATAATTTTCATTTCCTTGACTTTTTTTACGTCGTTTTTTGAAATAACGCGGTTTTTTTTTACGTCGTTTTTTGAAATAACGCGGTTTTTTTTTACGTCGTTTTTTGAAATAACGCGGTTTTTTTTAATTTACGCGGTTTTTTATTACGCGGTACCATTACCGTCGTAAAAAAAATACTTCAGTGTATTAATAGGTGCAAACTCTGAGGATGCCGTAGTTCTTTCCAGGTGCACAAGTGTTCTTTACAAAATGCTTTATTGGGAAACATGTGTCGCAGTTGTGGTCGTAAAATAACGTGAGAGCGCAAAATTAAGTCAGCTTTCTGAAAATTGAAGATCTTCTCCAAAGTGATCTTTCTTTTACAGTAATATTTAAGCCGCATAGCTAAAGGAATGGACATGTTAAAAAGTCTGGTGGTAGCGCAGTCAAGGATCGATTTCCCCATAGTTAAATTTGAAAAATTTAAACCCGAAATTGGAATAATTCCGCCATAATTAATGGATCATACATATTATTTAAAGTGCACAAAATTGATTTGCTATGGACCATATTTAGTAGTTCATGGTTAATTTTTCAAATATATCATGGATCATTGGCGATTTATTTATGGAATATTTTAAATAATTTATTGATCATGTTCATATATTTTAGTTCACAAACGTTACATTGTAAGGATCAATTTTACAAGTTTAAGGAATTATGGAGAGTGTGAGCTGTTTAGTGGAATACCTGTAACTAGAAAATAAGAAGAATGATTAGTAATTTCCATTTAATTCCAACTACCTTTATTGCTTATCTTGACAGATTATCGTCTACAATGGCAGACTTCGTGTCGGTACTAATACTCGACTGGGTCCAGTATACACGTACGAAATACGCGTATCTGTCAAGATAAGAATAAAGGTAGTTGGAATTAAATGGAAATTACTAATCATTCTTCTTATTTTCAAGTTTAAGGAATTATATTGAACCTTTTATGGAACATTTGCAATGTGTTTATGGGTAATCCGTACACTTTTATAGATCATCTCCTCGATATATAACGGTACATTTTTGACATTTTATTGCTAAAATTTATATAAAGTATGAATCACATTGTTGTATTTTATGGATCATTTAAATTTTTTTTTATGGATTTTCACCAGAGCCTTATGGGTCATAAAAACGTTTTTTATGGAACGAATTTCAATTTTTCATGGATCATTTCTTCAGTTTAAAGGTGCAAACTTAGGGCTGCCATAAAAAATAGCACGCCGTGCAGTGTAGTGTTTGGACATGGCTGGTTGAAGATCTTTGGTACAATCTTCAACCAGTTCATCTCCTCTAGTGATCTTTTGGCATAATTAGTCGAGCAAAGGTACAGCCAAAAGACCAAACTTCCTCGCGATTCGTTCTATTAATCTTCCCGTTTTCCGCAAGCCCCGATGGAAGAACAGTGGTTTGGACTTCCCTTCTCGATAATCGTCAGCTACAGAAGGAACTTCCTGGAATTGGTGGGTAAGATATGTTTCACGTCAACGTTTATCTCCTTGGTGGAGGACGTAATGTTTCCGGTTAGTCGTTACTGTTCAGCGTTTTTCACCAGCACCTTCTGCCGCTCTTCTGGATGATCGCCTGCTGCCCATACACGATTGATACTTCCTCATAACAATGTTCATCTTGTCCAGGTACTTCTTCACGGTTTGGCCGGTTTAATCAACCTTGCCCTCAGTATTTTTCTTCAGCTTCTGCTGCACTTTACGGTTGCGAGTGGTCGGAAACAAGCTTCCGATCAATGCTCTTGCCTTTCTCCAGAAGGAAGAGAATGTTGCAAATGCTGGATCGGCTTTGAACACGAAGTGGCTCACGATGTTAAACTTCTTCGCTCCAGTACGAACAAACCATCGCGCGTAGTTACTTTCGACTGTTCGGCATGACAAACTGATAACGCTGTCTTTTTGTTTCTGTACACAACAGAGTAGCTACAATTGGCGCAGCATAGAAGTTGATTCTTTCTACTAAAGCCTCTTTAAACTGAACGTCTGCTGTAGACGTTTTAGTTCATTCGAGACAGAACGATGCATAGGAGGATTCACCTCCAGGTGCAAGAGCAATCCTTTCTATCAGACGCACCGCAAACTTGTGTGTATGTATGTTTTTTTTTTTGTTTTTAACGTAGGACTACGTTTCTCTTTTCTTTTCATTTCAAAATTTTGAAAAATTAGACAGTGACGCAAAAGTGAAAGGTTTTTAAACGCTAATAACTCTCGTTTGGCTGAACAGAATGACTTCATTTAGACACCATTTGATCAGGAAAACTTACAAATGTTTCAAATAAGTAATATTTGAATTTTACTGAATATGCTCAAATCATACTCGTGAACTGAACGTTGTATCCAAGTTGTTTCCTCCAGCAGTACATACATAAAAATCCCATATTATTTCAAATAACAATGAGCAAAAGCCAAAGCCATTCGTTAAGGAAATTCTCAAATTGCATCTCCGCTTCCTTGCAATTGAAAATAATAGTGAAAGAACGGACAAAAGCGGCTCCAATTCGAACCAGCAAAAAATTCCAGAAATTATAGGCCATTATCGCAATACAAAGTAATTAAAACTTGCCACATACACTTATTCGAGATGCACTTCGGCTTTTTCTTCCATTATACATGCAGCACCCAATACGACAACGACGGACGTTCCTGAGGATAGTCCATAGTTTAGCAAATGTTGCAAATAAAAGAGCGAGAGTGAGAACGAGAAGCTCCGGTTCGGACAGTATTCTTGAAAGTAATAATTAATTGATACTTTCCTAATATCGTGCACCCGAGCCAAGTTGAAACAACATCAACAACAGCAACAACCACTAGCAGGGAAGCTCACAGAGCTTCTATAGAACTGGACACCTATCCTCCGTGTATTGTTTGGCCTGATTGAGGGATTGCAACACGGAGGGGAAATAGCAAGCCTTGTTCAAAGCAAAGAAACAAAAAAAGGAAAAAGTTTGGTAATTTGAATTTATATTTTTGTGCAGTTTAATTTCCGTGTGCACACCGTGTGTTTGTTGTTTACAATCTCAGAGAGCATGCGCCACCCGAAGCATGCATGCAATAACCCCTTCCACACTTCCATGCTTTATGATTGGCTTTGGATGTGTGAGTTAGACATGCACATTACTTGGATGACGGGGAAGGAAGCCGGGAAACGCCAGGCTCCTCTCATATGTGGGCTCGAATCGTATAAAAACCATCCTCTCCTCAGCCTCCTACGATGCATTTATTTTTTTCTCTCATTTTCCACGACCAATGGTGCGGTCGGAGTGTGAGTGCATCATCATTACTGTCGCCGTGGTAGTCATCATCATCGTCGTCGCCGACGTCAGTGAAGGTCGGTGGGTGGGTGGTAGATGGTTAAATGAGAGAATTAATGTGATGAGAGTTAAACAGGCTGGCAGTCAGTGACTGGTGTGTCGGGCGGTCTTCGTTGTGTGTGCGGCGGGCGCGCGAAACAGACCTGCGAGAGCGATTCGATGCGATGAGAGATTGGATATGATTGCCGAACACGCGCCGCGCCAGTCAAACGGTTGTTGTTTTGGTTTGTTTTCTTCAATGAAACCGGAGAAACACGCGCGTGGATATCACATAGATAATACTCAAGTAACCGGACGGTATTGCAGGGTTGCCAGGGGGAATGGAAGTTTGAAAGTTTAAATTCGAGATTGTTTTTGTTTGTTGGATGTTTGACGGGCGTACAGGATATTTTGAAATTGTTTCTAAGTAGATATACTTTGTTTTTGACAGAGCTGGCATAAATTCAATTACGTTTAAGATTACATGAAACGTTCTCAATGCTAAATGCAATTCTCAATGGCTACGTCGAAGAGATCTATCACGACCATCGATTTAGAACTACGAGCGTGTTATCTACATAAGGAGTCTTCATCATGCCCTCTCCAATAAAGTACAAACGTTTCTCCAACCGGAGTTGATTGCCACGTGCAGCTGCAAATGTAATCTGCTATGGTACGCCCCGTAACTGGAATCCGGTTGATGCCAATTTTCAAAGAGCATTCACACACGAGTAGTTAAAAGCAGCTGAGATTCTTCTGTGGAAACTGATTCAATTAGAGATCTATCCGGATGAGACTACTATTTTAACTAAAAACAAGACACAACCGTACCAGGAACGGCTGGTGTTAAAGTAGTCAAGCCCTCTATGGAGACTATGGAGTCAACTGTCGCATTTCCCCGGCCCAAGGTGTTGCGGAAGATACAAAGTTTCTAGTGACACTATTCAGAAAAAACTACGTCACTGGCCATATCGTCGATTCCTATCATCGGAAGCTCCTTTACGGAAATTCTGAGATAGTCGTCAATGAAATACGCCCGCTGTTCGGTGTCAGTGGTGTAAGGTATGTAAAGCCAAGCCACTCCAAGGATGGGCCCTCTTCCCGAAGCACGCCTGTCACATGGTTCGCCCATTCAGTTACATCGGCCTTGATTACTTTAGACCAATTCTGGTAAAAGTAAATCCATCCGTAGTGAAGCGATGGGTGTGTTTGATTACGTGCCTCACAATCCGTGCAGTGTATATCGAAATTGCACATGACCTTTCGACAAAATCGTGTATCGGCTGCGTACGTCGCTTTGTCTGCCGTAGAGGATCACCGAAGGAAATATATTCCGACAATGGACGAATCTTTACTGGAGCGGATGGCATCCTGAGAGAATAGATCGATCAAATCAAACGGGATGCTGCGTCGAGCTTAACTAATACCGAGACGAAGTGGTTCTTTATTGCACCCTCCTGCTCCCACATAGAAGAATCACGGGAGCGTATGGTTTGCTGCATCAGGAACGCCGTGACCATAAGACGATAAGCTTGACGACAAGGGCTGCTGACCGTAACAGTGGAACGAAGCCATCGTTAGCTCGCGCCAACTTACCTCCATACCACTGAATTTTGCGGAACGAGAAGCTCTCACGCCGAAATACTTCGGCATGGGAAGATCAATCGGAGTCAAACAGCCAACGATGACGATAGGCGAATCTGTAAATGATTTGTAAACGCATCCTGGGATTTAATCCAGCTACGGGTCAACCATATCTGGAAACGATGGGTGCTGGAGTGTCTACCAACACTCACAAGACGCATGAAGGGGTTTGGAGGAGTAAAACACGTTGGGCTTTGGAAATTAGTCATCATGCTCAACGATAGGAAAACAAATGGATCGTGGACGAATTGTTGAAGTGACTGCAGGCAGAGATGAAAGAATTGAACTAGAAGGTATTGGTTCAAACGTCTAGTGGACTTATCGTGAACCGATTTCCAAGCTGGAGGTTGTTGCTTCGACCATAGCACTGATAACCTGGTTTATGGTGCCCACGCCGTAGATAACTGGTCAAACGAAAGGTTTCTGCCATCAACGCTAGGGACGCTTGGGCTGTTACAATAAAAACAATAACAATATTACAATCAAGCTTCGACTGCCTTTATCACCTATTCATAAGCACAAAAGGAATCAAAAAATCAATAGTTTGTTCCTATTAGCTAATCCTGTTATAAAAAGTAAGTTGGTACTATTGAAATTGAACATTTTAGGTTCTAATTTATTATTTCTAAACTACAGCTAAAATTATTGCTAATAAATAAAAGCATTTGAACTTGTCCACAATATTTCCTGATCGGATTGAAATTCTGTAAAATTTATTTTTTACGAATAGATTCATTTATTTATGAGGCTAAGGCGTGTGTATCACTTTGCGGAGCCAACATTCAATATTGTTATTTATAATGATTTGCTTTTTTATGTGAGCAAGGGGTTTCAATAACTCGTGTAAATGGGTCACATTATCGTTTGGAAGGAGCTAGACCGGTAACTTATAATATTTGCTGCTCGTGGCTGTGACTGCAATCAAGTTCTTGGTCCCTGTAACTTGGGAAACTTGCTAAGATTGTGTAATAATTATTTCAAGATTCCCGCATAATAAGTTTGATTGTTAAACAATTACCGAAATTATTAGGTGTAAGGGTTATCACTGTTCAAGAGAAATTGGTCGCTGAAGTTGAATGTATGCTAAATTTTTTTTTATAGCTATAATAACCCCAGCAGGTTGTGACCGCACACATTTTGGTTATTCTATGAGAAAAATAGCCTTTATTGTGAACTAATAAATTAATTAATGTAATTTCATATAATCCTATTTTCACGTTAAAATTGATATCAGCTTGAAGAAAATGAACTATTAATAAGCTAGCAAGAGTAATGTTTAGTTTTGTTCTATGCAAGACAGAAAATTTACCACTTTCGACTGAAATGCTTCAAATAATTTCAAATGCGCAACAGTGTTCGACCATAATGTCTGTTAAAAAAACACAAAGAAAATTGAATTGGTTGCCCTACAAAAAAAATATAGGAACCTGTCGCCTCCGGCTGAAAGTCTCATTAATAAAGATTAATAATAATAATAATATAGGAACCTTTTAAATTTCCGAGCCGTGTTGGAATTTCTGCAGATTGTCAAACGCGAGTGATGATTGCTTCCCCTGTTCCTCAGCCACCGTTGGCTGCCAACTAACAAGAATATGCAATGGTAAGTTAGAGAAATTCCAATCAGACAAATCGAGTAAAATCGAATATTCTGTCCTTAAAAGGGCGATGGTGCGTGTTTGGATTTATGCCTTTTTTTGGTCTTTTGTGAAAGCAGGTTATTTAACTCATTGCCAATGAGCCATTCAAAGTGTCTAGTAATTGGCTGCTTAGAAAAAAGTGTGATGGTGTGATTGGGAAGACAATACTTTTTAAAAGTACGTTTAAAAGCTGCTTTGTAACGATTCAAACCAACAGTAAGGATGCTGGCGAGGCCAATCACAAAATGTGATAGTGATTTTTCATAATGCTTAAGTGCTGATTTGAACTGACTTAAACCAACAGTAAATACCTAAACCAACAGTGTAGGGGCCACTCGAAAAGTGCGATTATGGTTTTTTTTTCTCATTTTCTAGATCAAGGTGATTTTTATTAAGAACCAATTTAGCCCGATTTAAAACAGCAGTGAGAATGCTGTAGGGTACTCACAAAGCATATCAGTGGTTTCTCATTTGAAAATCAAGGTTTTTTTTAATAATGGTTGCTAAGCAATTTGGACAGGTTTATACCAACAGTAAGCATTCAATGCTTTTAAATCAATTAGATTACATACGGCCATTGTCATCATCATCGAAAGTACGTTCTCTTTTTTTTCAGAGCAACCTGATTCTGAACGAAAAAGTGCCTCTGACTTTCGATTATGATAATAACGCTTATTGGAAAACAATGACGGCCGTTTGCACGTATACTACGAATCTTGTGAACCAATTGATACCAACAGTAAGAACGCTAGTTGCCAACTCAACCGCCGCTGAGACTGCTTTTCTAAGTACTTTACGAATAGTTCCACGATTGGTTCCTCGAGCAATTAGAATGACATCGTCTGCGTAGAGGAGAATTTCTACTTCAGTTGAAATGGT
Organism: Aedes koreicus; assembly: GCA_024533555.2. Classification (NCBI taxonomy): domain Eukaryota; kingdom Metazoa; phylum Arthropoda; class Insecta; order Diptera; family Culicidae; genus Aedes; species Aedes koreicus. Next base: position 22,259 of record JAHHFK020002005.1, on the reverse strand, counting down.
GTCAAAAATTGGTTGCATAGCCACGAGCAATATAGTTACCGATAAACTTGAACCTTGAGGCACTCCGTTTTCTGCTTTTCGGATACTTGAAAGTGAGTTGTTGGCAGCTACTTGAAAATACCTAAGGAAACTGGATAACATATGCATCGTTCGTCCACAAATTCTCCAAACTTGCCAATTTGCGTAGTATTTCGGGTCTATGTGTTGAGTCCTAGGCTTTTGATAAATTAAGGGGAGCGATTTCCATACGATCATTTTCTCCAAGACTGATAAGGGATTCCATCTTAGCGAGGTGTGAGCCATCGTTTCGAATAAATCCTACATATATGTCACCTTCGCCATCGAAAACGCGGCCGTGCTATAACAATCAACAAAATTTCCATCCTACAAGTGCGAAATCTGAAAATTATTAGGGTCAATTTTGACTCTAATCTCAACTTCCAAAAGCCCTTTGCAGTAACGTAACAATGTTGTAAGAGTAGAATAAACATTTTACGAATACTCGGACATCGCCTTAAAAGGAGTAATCGGTCAACATTGTGGAAAATAGGGTCGGACTTGGTCGTATCGAGAATTTACTATGGCCTGAGAATCACGAGCACCAACATCAAAGCAATGGAACGAATTCTAGGACCTACCTATAACGCCGTAGTGCGCCAGGCATCTGGCGCATTTGCAACTAGTTCCATTATTTCTATAATGGCTGAGGCTGGCTGGCTCAAAATAAAAGCGGATTGCTGTTTTAAAATCAGCATCAAGCAGCAAATAGTGACCATGAAAATGTATAAATGTAAGTTTTGTAAAATTTCAACAGATTTAATGAACTTTTTGGGGATACCTCAAATCAAGATTTCGGTAAATTGCTGCTATCGCTGAAAACAAAAGAAAACGTGCTTAAGCGTGAACCATAGAACTCTACACAGATAAAAAGAAACATTGAATTTTCTGCGTGATCTAATGCACATAAAGGGAACGCTAGACTTGGCAGAAAATAATGGGATATTTCATGTAAATTTAAGCCAGATAACGCCCAAATCTATCCTGTTATATGAAAGATTGCAAGCATTGTTGTATGGCGCATGAAAGATTGCAAACAATTTCGTTGTTTACGCCTCCTCTGGCTTGGAATTAAACGAGGGGAAATTTTACGCGCTTGTTAAAATTCATTATTTTTTTCTGTGTACACTTTAACAATTTACAATATTTCTTGCATTTCAGGATCAACTGAATTAAGATCATACATAATTGATACGAATGCTTGTATTATTTTTCATTTACATAAATATATTTATACACTATTATTCACGTATTTCATGGGAATGGGAGGGACCATCAGGGCACCCGATTGAAGCACTCTGGATGGGGAGAGTGGGAATGCCAACTCTCCATTGCTAACAGTTTGTAAATAGAGGGCGGGCTCTTCTCCCCGCCCATTGGGGCATCTTCATGTTAGATAGCTTGCTCTTTTGACCAATTGTTCAGTCTTGTTGTTGGAAGGAGATTCTCTACATCCCTTTGGAAACGTATGAGTGATGTTGCCTATCGATCCACCCAACCCGTTTTCGGCCCTTCATACAATGGCATGATTAGGATAATCAGTGGTTATTAAAGCTTGATCAAGTCTAACAAAGAGGAGAGCCCATTGCTGTCCATTGGTGGTAGTACATATCATACATCATGCATCAATGGCTGAGGCTGGCTGGCTCCCTTCCGCCTACCAGTCATTCAACGTCTATGTCAGCTTTCTGTCCGTCTTATGGAGAAAAATTAAGAAGCCTCCAAATATCCTGTTGTAGAGCCAAACCTTTTTTTTTTTACGATCTTTTGTGTCTTCTCTCCCTTTCCGGGCCTTGGCGCGCCGCCCGGGGGTGTGCTCCCCCCCCCCCGAAATTTATTATTTCCTTGGTACAACACCAGCGGCGGCCCCACCAGCAATATTTTCCCCCGGGGGTGTAATATGATCTCCCCCATCGTTATCCGGACCCCGACCCAATATACCCCGATAGCTCGAAAGAAAACAACTGTACAGGTGTTAGAGTAGTTATGCACAATAAAAACTTAACTTATAGCTTGCCTGACATAAAGGGCGAACACGAAATTATTGCGACACATTCAACAGGGCATAACTTTTTTACCATTGGGTAAAAATCAACCAAATTTTGCACACTTTCTCATTGATGTGTATTGTTTACATGCTGTCAAACTCGAAGTCGTGTTTTTCGATTCAACGAAAATGGAGGTGAACCAACGCGAGTCGAGAGAACAAATTCTTTCCAAACACCTGGAATTTCCTGACCTGTCGCACCGGCAGTTGGGAAAAATGATGAACATTCACCATTCAACCGTCTCCAGAGTGTTGAAGCGGTTCCAGGAGCGGTTGACGTTGGACCACGGCAAAGGAGCTGGGAGAAAACCGGGACCGGAGAACAAAAAGACGGAGGAAAGGTGAAGCGGATGATTAAAGCAAATCCCAACGTCTCAAGCCGTGATTTGGCTAAAAAGATCGGCATGTCGCAGAGCTACGTCCAGAATGCAAAGAAGAGAGCTGGACTACATACATACAAGGTACAGAACTTCCCAAACCGCGATGAGCGGCAACAATCGACGGCTAAATCTCGGGTACGGAAGCTCTACGAGAAGATGCTGACAAAATATGGCTGCTGTGTGATGGACGACGAAACGTATATAAAAGCCGATTTTAAGCAAATTCCGGTGTTGGAGTTTTTCACCGGCAAGAGCAAGTTCTATGTGGACGACAAATTTAAGAAGAAGAAAATGTCGAAGTTCGCCTCCAAATATCTCATTTGCAGGCCATCTGCTCTTGCGGACTGAGGAGTGAGCCTTTCGTGACAAAGGGCACAGTAAATGGCGAGATCTACAAATCTGAATGCCTCGAGAAGCGCCTTTTGCCGTTCTTGCAGCAGCACGACGAAGCTCCGCTATTTTGGCCAGATTTGGCATCATGCCACTATTCTAAAAGTGTCCTGGAGTGGTATGAGGCCAATTCTGTCCATTTTGTTTCAAAGGACATGAATCCGCCAAACTGTCCGGAGCTGCGCCCGGTGGAGCAGTACTGGGCAATGGTGAAGCGGGAACTTCGGAAGAGCAAGAAGACAGTCAAAGACGAGAAGGACATGTTAAGAAAATGAAAAAAAAAACCGAGAAACTGGTACCGGATGACACTGTAAAGACTTTGATGGAGGGCATCAAGCGAAAATGCGTTCAATTTTACACTCAAGGCTCCATCGATTAACTTTTCTTTTGATTTTTGAAGTAAATATATGTATAAAACTACCTTAAAATTTTGGTTTGATTCTAAACATTATAAGAAAATTGGCATGACATTTTCGGTGTCGCAATAATTTCGTGTTCGCCCTTTATGTAGGTATTAGCAGCAGTAGTAAAAAAAAAAAACCACAATAAAAAAAAACAAAAAACAACAAAAAATTTTATTACCCCCCCCCCCCCCCCCCCCCCCCCACAAAAAAAAAAAACAAACCAACAACCAATAAAAACACTCAACAAAAAAAAAAACAAAAAAAAAAAAAATATTATCTGCAGCTCCCCCCCCCCTCATATTGCTGCCACCAAACCAGCCGGAAAAACAGCCCAACAAAAACGCGCAAAAAAAACCCGTTTTTGGCAAGAAGGAAAATGGGAAGGCCCCCATAGCCAACCACAATCCCCAAAAAAAAACAAACCCCCGATAGATACCATAATCGAAATAGCGCCTCAGAACAACGAGTTGTTACTCGGATTAGAATAGGACACAACAGACCCTCCCACATACACTTGATCAACCACAAGTCCGCACCCGTATGCAGCTACTGTGAAGTTCAGATAATAGTATATCATTTACTAGTAGACTGCAGAGGATATGCGCAAACTAGAAAATCTTGTGGAATCAATGGTTCACTGTACGACATACTAGCCAACAATATAGAAAAAGAAAAAATAGTTAAAAAAATCCATAAAAACAGTAATTTATTCAACGAAATTTAATCAATTAAGTTAACATTTATTGTAATTCCTATCATCCCGACACTATCATCCCCACACATTCTGGTCATGTGTCATTAAATTAATAATAATAATAGTAAGAACGCTGTTCGGGCCACTCACCAAGTACAACAACTTGATCCTTGATATGATGGTACGGCAAGCATAGTGAACCAATAGTATGGACTATAATTATCCATGATCTACATCATCGACTCACTATACCCGACTAACCACCAGATATCATAGGGATACGCAGCTTAATTGTTCTATTTCAAAGCTTACTCAATCACTCGCACATTCGAACAATAGATATCTGAAACAATAGATAACGTGATATACTCGATACCAAAGAAGCGCGCAACAAACCATCGACACAATTGTCCACTGCCAATGCTCGAAGCAGACCACACTTCTGTGTTAAACTTCGAACTAAGGCTAAAAACGTCTTTTTCCACCGAAGCACATTAGGCAATAGATTATTAACTGAAAAAGTGTTCGACACTACTAATTATTCGACAATACTTGGTGATGAAAAACAGCCTATTATGATGCGCAGCTGAAAAAACAAAGTATTTATGAGATTGATCATATGTTTTCATGATCAAATAGTTGCTCAGTCAGCAACACCGTATTGTGCAATGTGACATAGTAGCCATAATTTTTGTGCTCTATTTTAAGTGCCAGAAATACAAATGTGGCCTATTGAGCATTTGATTGAGCTTCGTTATTTGATATTAGTGACTTGATAAATGTACAGGGTAGGCCCAAATAAGTGACGCATCAAACAAAGACTGTATCTCCCACGAAAAGACAAATACTTTCAATGTTTCTTTGTTATTCTGTTTCTTATATTTTATTGTTTATGTGTACATATTTACATTTCGATTCCATGGCCTTTAGCTTTAATTATTGCTTTTAATCTCTTCGGAAAGGCATTACAAGCGGCACGCTTCTGATTTTCGGAGATTTCATCCCATATCTTCTATATAATAGCTTTGAATGTTTCAATACCCATTGGTTTGAGATCTCGAAAGTGAGCTTCTATGATTCCCCAAATAGAGAAATCCAGAGGATTTGCATCTGGCGAAGAAGCTGGCCATAATTCCTTAGGAATGAAGTCTGGCAAATTGGTAATCTTTGCTAGTGGGACGGCGCAGAATCCTGTTGAAACACCCATTTGCGGTTACCGAACATCGTTGAAGTATACTTCTTCAAATGCTTTTCTAGGAACTCTTTTACGTAGTATGCTGCGTTGATTTTTACACCCTTATCAATGAAAAGCGGTGGTAGACGACCTTCCGCAGAAATCGCTCCCCAAACCATGACCGAAGTATGATTTTGGAAGCGTTGAACTGCGCGAATTGAAGAAGGGGTATCCTGAATACTCGCTGCATAGACCCTGTCATTTTGAGCGTTGAAACTTTGCTGCAATACGAAATTTTTCTCATCTAAAAACACAATCATGGAATTACCGTGCCGACGAAGTAATTCGGGACAACGAATAACTCTGTTCTTCTTGTTAGCTTCCGAAAGTCCATGAATTTTTCTTCTCTTGTACGGCACCAATCTCAAATCCTTCTTTGAGAACTGATCTGATAGTTTTTCTGGAGACGTCCATATCCTGAGCCAGTTTATTTGAAGAACGACAAGGATTTTGTCGAATTCACTCACGCACCGCCTTTAAAAGCCGTTTGGAACGGACACTGCGAGGACGACCTGGTTTTTTCTTTGGATCGATAGTTCCCTTGGTCCTCCATTTTCTCAACGTCCGGGCGATTAATGTGCGGCATATTCCTTCCTTCCGGGTCTCAGCCAGTTTCTGGTTGGGGCGCTTTCCCGTCAAATGCAAAACTGTAAAATCCGTTGTCTTTTGAAATCCAAAATTTTTCCTAGGCATTTCCTGTCGACGGAATCTAGCAAACACTAGTTTGTTTACATATTAATCAGTCCGTCTTTAATATGCTGGCAACCAGATGGCTCTTGCGATGGCTAGAAGAATTCCACACTGAAACAAAATACTGCGTCACTTATTTGGGCCTACCCTGTACAGCTTTTATAACACGTACATATAACGCTTGCATTAAAAAAAACGGATGGATAAAAAAAAGCAAACAAAAAATCGGTAAAATTTATCAAAACGAAAAAAAAATCCATTGATTCCTGCATTAATTCATGATTCCGTGTCGGGCGGCCTTACGGCAGTTGGCTGGAACTTTGACCATAGCCGGAAAGCAAACTGTTGGCATTTTCTACAACACTCTGGACGACTTATTGATCATTTCCTTTTAGGGTTTCGCCACGATATTGTCCTCTTCAGGTTTGCCCTTCTTCGGTCCGGGTGGAGCCAGTGGTAATTACAAACCTTCGAACGTAGTTGCTTCACTGCTATCGATAGATAGAGCTGTCAAATGGTGTTTGTATATAGACTACTGATATTTATTGACGATTTACCGGTGAACCTAACACCAGGTGGCAGTATAATCGTCTGAAAAATCGGTGAACTTTGTCTCACTGTTCTGCAAAATTGTTCCTAACGAAAATATGTGTATTTACGAAATTGGATGCTTTGAAAGAAGATTGACTAAAAGATTCTTCAGAGTGATGCACAGAAAGCTTGAGGGTTTCCATGGATATTCCCTTACAAATTTCAAACTGGTTGTGCATAGTAAGTTTCAAACTAAATGAGATCAAACTCAACCCATAAACCTTCTAGTCAGCTAAATATCTACCTGCTACGAATAACTCACGCATTTTTTGTCATTGAGTTCGGGATAGCGCCAATCTATACTGATAAAAAAAGCATTGATAATATCTATTTGTCACACACGTGAATTTTTGCAATAAATCACAAATGATATCCACACATACTTCCTATGCGTACAAAAAACCACTACATATGTGTTGCAACACATACTTTTCATTTGCTACTTAAGCTCCATTTGTGTTTCTCTGAGAACCTTCAGATGTATGATGTATGAATAAATGAACATTTTGTGGAATTTCACATGTATTTTATTCGTGGATTATTTTCCGTGCCGATTTGAGACATTTTGGCTGTACGCGATCTGGAGTTAATGAAAGTTATCTATGTGGTTTTGATCCATATTATTATTAGAATGCAGTTAGATTAATGTATGTGTTTAGTTTTTGTTATTTTTGTTTGTTTAGCTGAAATATTAAAACTTAAAGTCGCATAGTTATAGGTCGACGCTTTTTAATTCCCGCCCATCGTCCCATCCGTTAAATTGTTATTCCCAATAACCTCAAGACAACCGCGAGTAATCGGTTCTACCCCTCTAGCTTTAGGACTAGGATAACTGACGTATAATAAAAAGGAAAACATGGCTCTCTAAAGTTGATTCAATTGAGCCTGTACAAACAAGCGAACTCGTTAAAAAAAGTTGTAAAACAATAATGTTAAAGAAGTTCAAACTGAAACATAAATTTCAAATCTGTTCTTTTGTTTTCGGCATAATCCGAAATGTTGGCAACCATTCATTGGGTGCTAAGCGCGCATTTTTTCTCTCCATCCCACCCAACTGCTGCCACTCGCGATTGATGGGAGACACACACATGATCTTGGTAGGCCGCGACGCAGGCTTGCTTGGACGACAAGCATTATCAACGAATTATCTAGCCATGCCTGCTCTGATGCATCCGAGCCTTCCAGTGTTCGGGTTTCCATCTTGGGTGGATGTGGCTACACTGTCTCATGTTGTCTAGTTAATTTATATAAAAAGCCTACAATCTGACCAGTAGCAGAGTGAGTATCAAATTGTGCATCGAATTTGAGAATGAATGAGTAAGCAGAGTGCATTAACGCATACACGCAATGGTGTGCATATATGCAGCGCACTTCTGGGGAGAATGAGTGCGCGGTGTGTTCGAGAGCGTGTGCATCATTACAACTACACTCTTGCAACGGAGCAGTGTTGCTGTTTGCTGCCAACGAAAGGAGTTCGAAGCAGGCAATGAGGGCTTCCAATGCTTATTGCTTGTGTTGTGTACAGCAGGAGAGCCCGAGTATTTTATTCGCATTTTATTATGTATTATTATTATAAAATTACTAATACAAGAAGAGAGTGCGGAGAGTGGAATATTATTAGCGGGCGCACATACACCGAAATTGACGATGAGATCGAGAATAATAAAGCTCACGGCACGCGGAGACGGAGACACATGTGGAGTGTTGTACTGAACGGGGTTTTTTGGAACGTGCTGGAGAAGCATAATAACACTTAGCAGTCAGTTAACGACGCTAGGTCAGCGCTAACGGATGTGTCCCTGCTTGTAATACAGGAGGTGGCGTAGAAGAGTAATCATTTGTGTGGTTGAAGCAAGGAAGAGTTGCGTTTGTTTTACATTGTAGGATAATCGTCACATCCATCTAGGATAGGAGGCTCGCCTACGGTGTGTGACCACCCATAATCATAGGAGGCTGAGAATACGCACCTTTCGGCTACTTTCCGACCGATCAGAGCAGGCGAGCGACGGGATCTGACGCAAATTATTATTACTGTTAGAACGGTCGCCGGAATCGTGTGCACATTTTCGGAGTCGCGCGCTGTGACTTCGGACTGTAGTAGATACCAACGACACGGAAAGACACCACCGTCGCGCGTTAATTACCGATAATGAGATAAAAGCGTACGAGGAGTATCAGGTTGTACTTTGCAGTCGATGACAAATGGTTGTTCCCGAACAATGTCATGTGTGTGAAATGTGAATTTATGGTGCATTGGAACGTGATTCGATTCGCTAATGAGTGTTGATTTTTGAGGTGTGTTGCCTGTCCGGACCGAGGTATGATTCGCCAATCGATGGCAGTTATTCGTGGCGGTCGTTCAAGGACCTACTGAGCCAGATTCTGTTGTGCAAATCGAACGTGAATCATATCAACTATCGAAGAGAGAAAGATCAATGGTGAAAATATTCGAATTTTGAAAAAACGATCAGCTGAGATTAAGTGTCACAAGAAGAGTGAAGCCATTCAGCCTATAAATTAGTGCAGTGGGTTGAAGAATTAAAGTGCTGTGTCAGGTGTCACTTGAGCTGCACATTCCAGAACGAAAGACAAGGTGAGTTATGCTCTTCTAGACAAACGCGTCGTGTCATGCAAAACGTGATAGCGAAGCATCAAAACAACAACCTGCTGTTCGAGCAGAGTTGGGGAGAGAGCGAGCTCATCATTTTTTAACGCCGGTGGTCTAGATGGATTCTACGATTGCCGTCGGGTTGAGCATCGGCTCATGCCGGTTGCAACCCAAGTAACACAACTTGTTATGTAATGTTCAAAAATTCATCTTTAAGACATGATCTCATGTATTTTTCTAGTACACATAACTTATTTTTGGTATCTTATATGACCAAAACAGCGCAATAAATCGATCTATTTGAAACATCTTTAAGGTCACACAAGAAGTTTTTAGATACAGATTTAGGACTAATAATACGTTTTCAAGATACTTTGAATAGCATGCTTTCAACATGATGATGTCTTATCTTGGTAGTTTCGAGCATCCTAACAACAAATAGGTTATAATCAAGTAATTCCAAAGTAAAAGCAATTGCAGAAATACAAGAACATGACATGCTAGTTTGAGAAATGTCAAACGAACAGAAGTTAACAACAATTGTTAAGATTGTTGTGATTGTGAAAATTATGTTTGTTTATGAGCAGAATATGCACAGCTCATAGTAAAAAAATGACAATCGTTTTTGGCTAAATCGATTGTTTAATAAATATAAGAAATCTTAAGATGGTAAATACTCTGAACGCTTAACAAAATATCATATGCGAGGCAGCTTTTATGGTGCAACTTTTGGTTTTACCCTTGCATAATTTATGCGCCGTTCTAAAGATTGAAAAAAATCCACTGAAAATTCTCTTATATTTTGCAATTTTGTAGCATCTCTGTTGGAATCATCAAAAATCGTCATGGTGGATTAGACACATGGTCTACACTGTCGATTAAAATTATCTTTAAAACATAAAAAAAAGTCTAGATTATCGAGCAATTTTCTTTCTTACTCAAAATGTATCATATCAATCATCGACAAAAAAAAACAGCCTTCGAAATTTTTGATGATAATTGTAATCATAGTTTCAACCGGCACTGTAATTTTGTCCATAGCTATGGCGTGAAGTTGAAATTGAGTCCAAAATGCATCTTGAGAGCAGTCTAATAACATGCTCATGATGGTCCATTGCAAATTATTTGAGTTAGTTATTATAACATCATAATAACCATATTAGAGCATCTTCTTAGTGGAATGTCATTTGGCTCCAGAAATTTTTGAAAAAAATGACGTTTCTTGTGGACCATCAAAATGAATCAACTACTGATGGTGATTCTTATTGCATGCTATAGTTCTGAAAATATGTTTGTTTTTTTTTTTCTTGTAGTTGGACCAATTCTGTAACCGTTTCTTAAGAAGATATCTTGCAAGTGGGCTAGGTCTGCTTTATAATCGATGTGAAAAATTTATAAAAAGTAATGGGAATTCATAAACATATTCATCATATTCATAACAAACATTACTGTCAAATTCGATCTTTGTTTACATCTGCTAGTTTGACACTTGTTGTATTGAATTGTTGTGTTCATGCATTTCTGCATTAAGTTTTACTTTTTAATGACTTGATTATAACTTATTGGTTATTGCTATGCTATAAACTACCTAGATAAAAAACCTACCTAGACATCGTCATGTCAAAATCATGTTATGCACTGCATCTTTAAAACTTCTTATGCTACCTAAAAGATGTTATAAAAAGATCGGTTGATGGCGCAGTTTTGGTCATATTTGAGTCGAAAATTAAGTCATATGTTCTAGAAAAATACATGAGTGACTTATGAAAGGCAAATGTTTTGCGACAGCATTCTCTTAGCATGTATATGACAAAAGATGTTTTTCATTTCATTCTTAATACTCTTGTATAACAAAATTTCAAGATAACTGACCAAAAAGATGTTTTTGGTGTTACTTGGGTTGTGTTTGTTTTACATATTTTTAACAACAATAATTTATACAAAATAATAATTAAAAGATATTTATTTTTTATAAAATTTTAATAAAATTGAAAAACAAAACCGCTTTTTTTCCCAAAGGCCAAAAATCCATTTTTTACAGTTTTGAACCCACCCCCCTTTTCCACCCCTCCAACCTTTTTTTTCATCCTTTTTTAGGTTTTATTTCGACTTTATGAACTCGTAAAATGCTGTTTTGAAATGCCGTCTTAGGACTCATTCATATTATCTTATTATGGTCAGTTGAAAAAGCATTTTAAAACCATTTTGCGTCCAGTAAATGCATTGAACTGCAAATTGGTTTTATAGTAGTCATTGCGAAGATTAATTGGCTTTTTGGCAAGCCGGGAGGAGTGCTGTATGGCTGGAATAACACTGAAATTATTACTTGGGTTTATGAGACCGTCGGTCAATCCTCGCCAACATAGACAAGAGAAGCGTCAGCCGGAACTCAGGCATTTACTAGTTGCTACCAAGTCAATAATTACCTGTATAGAGTTTCCTACCACCTAAGATAGACTCAATCAGACAAAACAAGCTCGAATATAACAGTATTTTGCTAGCATGTAGTCGAAATAGGCAGAAATATTTGCTTTGGTAGGGGATATAACCTGTTAAAATAGAATCTAGGATTTGCAATAACTAGTAATGCAACCAGACAATAGAATCGACAGTATGTACAGTTAATCGTCTTGTTCATAAGAATACCTTAACAATAGGAACTATAGGGAATTTATTAATATCCATACCTCTCACGCCAAAGTCACGAGTTCAAATCTCACGCCGGACATGTTACGAAAATACCCAAAGAGGTATTTAAGTGACAACGACGGGAGATGAACCAGCTTGAGGCAGAAAATCTCGATGATCAAGAAAAAAAAGGATTTTTTTTTAATCCGAGACATCAAGAATTGTATAAGAAGGTTGTTATGATTCTTCTTTATAACAAAAAAGCTTTTTTCTGAATAAATTTGAAAGTTCTTACCATTGGATTTATAGTTATTCATAATATGGTTATTGTATTGACAATGTGCTTATTTCACTGGACAAACATGAACAATAAAATTCATTTCCGGCGAAAGACGTTTTTGTAACTGTGTACTATTGTATGATTAAAGTGATAAAATTGTCCGCAAATAAAAAATAGTGGATAATCTTGATCGATTATATTATTGGACTTGATCGATTATACTAACTGCTGTGAAGTTTTCAAGATAATCAATATTCCAAATTTGTCACACAAGGATCAGTTTTCCAAGGCAAGATTTTATTGTTTTGTCTTCTGCAAGCTATCAAATGATGACGATTAAATTGTTTATAAAGGACCTCCATATTAAGGCCTCATGTAGATAAAACAGTTTTTTTTTTTCAGAAACTAGTTTAACCCTTTCAGGCCTAAATTTTTCCTAGCGTTATTATACAAGCAATTTGGTGTATACTGATTGATTTGGCGCTCAGTAACATAGAAATGATTGAACAAAGTAGTTCGTACAAACTGTCCTGAAGTTCAGACACTTAAGATCTACAGTTGTAACAGTAGGTTTAACCACTATACAAAGTTACGATATGTATCCAACCATGTTCATTGGTTCTTCTTGATGGTCAACGATTCATAACTGAATTTTCCACTTCAGTTCATTGATTAGCGGATAGCTGATTTCGAAAATTGAAAATTCTTGTGCTTGACTAAATATAACTACCAACATCTTTGTCGATCAAAGCATTGTCGTATCGCTAATATCTACGGCGTGAGAGACGTTCCATTTGTTTTCCATTCGCCACGACGATCGTGGAATTTGAAGATGACTCGAACGTGGATATTTGTACTGGAGGGATGGTTCGTTTGACAAAGTTGTATGTATAATTAAGGGTCAAAAATTCACCATGTAGCAGATTTTGAGGTTCAACTTCTGAAGCTTCATAGCTGCATATGAATAGACTTGACTCAAGGGTCAATGGCCGAAATAGCACTGCACGGTAAACATATGTCAGAGAATACATGTATGATATTTCGGAAACTTTTAGAATTGTAATTCATAAATAAATCCAACAAAGTGCACATGGTTAAAACTAGTGCGTCCCGGATGGTTGATTTAATATTTTTGAATTTGTTTTTTACTTTATGTAGCCAATAAAGCTACTGTTACAATTGTAGACCTAGTTTTGAAGGACAGTTTGGATGATCTAAAACTAGCAAACTAGCAACATAGGATAACTATGATGTCTGTGGAAGTATCAAAATATTCATTGAAAATGTCTGAATATCTATCGTAGCTTTTATCTTAAGTTCTGAACTCAAGGTCAGTTTTTATGAACTTGAACATTCCAAGATAAATTGATAATGACTGATAACTTTACAGAAGATTCACTGAATGTGTTTGCGTGCATACCGTCACCTATTGTAACCGTGCGGGGGAAGGGTGCTGAAATCTCAGTCAAACGCGATGGCTTAAGCGCCACTCCCATTAAGGGAGACCACCGGTCGTGTTGAATATGCCCGACTAATTTTGAAACTGGTCTCTCAGAGGAACCACCCGAACGGTACTTAAGGAAAACCCTACTTCAAACGCACATATGCTACTGAAACCTCAAACGAACACCTTTTGCCGATAAAATTAACGAAAATTCCACCAATCCATTCAAGTTATATAATTCCCGTAGTCTCTTTAGACTTTAAAGCCAGAACCAACCAACGAACCTGTTTTCAAACGGATGTGCTTGATTTGAATAGACGAACGCAATATTGCAAATGAGCCAGCTAAAGGACGAAACGTAAATAAAAAACGGAAACTAAACAACAAACTCCAATCTCAATCTATTTAACATCTATTTACAAGCTTCACTCGTGTTGGACAGAACTTGCTCTAAAGCTACAAACTATCTAACTAATCATGGCCATGAAAACTTTGTACGGACATACCTGCGCAGGTTTTTTTCTGATGACGGTGATGGCGGTGACAAGCGAAGCAAAGATGATGACGGAACGAAGCGACGATAACTTGAAGCGGTGATGGCGGTTCAGGAATGGCGACGGTTCCGATATGGCGACGGTTCCGAGATGGCGACGCTTGACCACACAAATGGCGTATCGCGGTGTACCTAGACCCGTGCGCAATATGGCCGAAACTAGAGTTGCGGAGAGAGTGGCGGCTGGACGGAAGGCTTCCGATTTATATCTTGTCAAGAACGTCCGGAATTGATCGTCTCCTTCAATATAGGAGTCCCCTTTCCCAAGCGACCCGGCTTCGCGTACCTTTCCGCTATGACCGAGCGGGGTTAAGGAAGACTACTATATATTTTGGATAAGGTCCGGTTCAGTGTCCGACATTTGACAACGGGTCACTGAAACCGCGCTCTCGGTATCTGTTCCACAAGGATTGTAACGTAGGGTGGAAATACGACGGATTATTGGTGACCGTCGGAATAATTTCGCTAGGGTTTCGAGCGAACTTCACTCTCCTCCGTTTAGCTACCTGATCAGGCGGGCCTTTGCAGGGCGCACGAGTCTGGCGTTCTTGCAGACGACGTTCGCCAAATCGCTCAAATCAAATCGTTCGGCGTCCACGATCGCCAAACGAGGAATACTAATCCAGCCCGTACAACACAAAAAGCTCGTCGAACGAGCTGTCCAACGCGAAATGACAAAATTACAATCAAGAATCACGCGAAATGAAATATTTAATAACATTACCTTTTTATACGTATTCACAATTTGCAACGCATACACTATACACAAGTACTTTAAAAACTGAACATACAAAAAAAAGTTACATGTATGAACTGGCTCATGCCATTATTTAAACAAGTCACCTTTGACTAAACACTTGAAACACTTAACAACCGCGTCAAACACAACTGTTTTCCAGCCGATTCGCTAATGTAATGGCCGGGATTAAAACCTCCATTGCCCAAGAAACCACGGAATCAAAGAAATTGAATCGGACGCGAGAAATAATGTTCGGCTTAGCCATTGTATTGTAATCAGGTGTTCATTTGATTTCCATCTCTTTCGCATATGTAGCCTTCCATAAAAACAATCTTCCATCCTAGCGTGCTATAAAAAAGCTTCCAACTATCATGCAATAAGAAACCCTACAAATGTACAATGAATAACACGACTCAAAACAATAATCCAGTTGGAAACGAAAATCTAATTTGAAACACATAATCTACTATCTACACTACCTTGAACTACAAATCTAGTATTTACATATTTACATTTATACAAAATTGGTCCAAATAAACGCACCGCGTTACACTATCATAGGTAATAAATCCACTGTTACGACTGAAGATCCTAACTTCTGAACTCAAGGGCTGTTTTAGTGATCTAAAACATCCGAAGATTATCTCATAATATCTGTTGTATATATTCAAAGAATATGTTTCGATACACATCGTAGCTTTGCATAGCCCAGGAAGCTTTTGTTACAAATGTAGGTCTTATGTTCAGATCTCAAGGATAGTTTGGATGACCTAGAACATGTCATATTACTTTACAATGTTTGTTGACCTTTTAAGAATATTAATTAAATATGAACGAATATTTATTGTAAGTTTGTATTGCCCACAATTAACTGTTGGAACTGTAAATCTCAGGTTCTGTACGCCAGGACACTTTGGATAACCTAGACCATCCCTAGATTATCTTTTTGTGTAATTTTGCGTTCAAAAATATTCACTGAATATGCTTGAATACGTGACGCAACTTTGTCTAGCCCAAAAAACTACTGTTACTACCGTAGATTTCAAGTTCTAAACTTCAGGACACCTTGGATTACGTAGAAGGTCACAAAGTTATTAAATAATGACCGTTGACCTTCCAGAAGATTCATTGCATATGTTTGAACACATATTGTCACCTAATATAGCCCAAAAAAGCATTGTGGTAACTTTAGATCTTATGTTTTGAACTCAAGGACGATTTGGATGACCTAGAATATTCTAAGATTATCGCAATAATTCTGTATACCTTCCACACTATTCAATGAATTTTATTAAATACATATTGTCCCTTTCCATACTCAAAAACCTACTGTTACAACTGTAGATCTGATGTTCTGAACTCAAGTACAGTTTGAATAACCTGGATCATCCCAGTTTATCTAATAATGTTCTTTTTTAACGTTCGAAAATATTCACTGAACATGGTTGAACACATATCGTCACCTAATGTAGCCGAAAAAAGCACTGTTGCAACTGTAGATCTGAAGTTCTGAACTCAAGGACACTTTGGATGACCTAGTACATAACAAAATCATAAAATAAGGACTGTGAACCTTCCAAAAGGTTCATTTAATATATTTGAATACGTATCGTAATCTAATGTAACCAAACGCTACGGTTGCAACTATAGATCTGAAGTTCTGAACTCAAGTACATTTTGGATAATTTTGCGCATTTTAAAACATTCCAAACTATTGTTTAGTTGAATATTCTTTGAATTTAGTCCTACATGTAAATAGATGTTGTCCTCTTGTGTATGGGATAAAATATAAAGTTTTGACTATCTTGCAATTAACTGCAAAATTTTGGCAAAATGCGCATAGTTAGGCGCTGCGCAGAATTAGGGTACTTCACGGTAGATCATCCCAGAAAGATTCAAAAATGTTTAACGTTTATCAACAAGAATTTAATAATACTTATGCTTATTTGTGTCCAATATATTCTCATACACTTTTTCCTTGCATTGGTGTCGTGCAACTACTCAACATGCTTCACGTATGTGTTGGTGTAGTTTTGCACTATGTTTATACAAACGCTTTTAGGTTATGTCCGATTGTTTTCATTCGGTGTTTATCTTTTACCAGCGATGAAGGAGTTTCGTGCTGTGGTGATAAAAAAGTTTTTGAAAGGTGAGCGCCCGGGCGCTATTTTCTGAAATTTGAAAAACCTCGGAGTAAAGCGGGATTTTGTGTACCGAACCATCCAAAGGTACCGTGACACCTGCTCGTTGGATGACCGGAAGAGATCCGGTCGTACTCGTACGGTGCGGACTGCACGAGTTGTTAAAGTGGTCAGGGAACGGATTAGACGAATATCACAGCGCTCTGTACGTAAAATGGCCGCAGATCTGAATGTTTCGAGATCGTCAATGCACAATATATTGCAAAATGACCTCGGATTCCAAGCTTTCAAGAAACGTAAGGTTCACGGAGTTTCGGAACCTTCCAAGCAGAAACGACTCGAAAGAGCAAGTCTGCTTTTGTCGCGGCACGGTGGGGAAGAATTTATCTTTTCCGACGAAAAGTTATTCGTCTTGCAACAATCCCACAATGCCCAGAACGACAGATTGTGGGCTCTCTCTTCAAGAACTGTTCCAGAGAGTAATAGGAATATTCCACGGTTTCAAAGTGCTGCGTCAGTGATGGTTTGGAGAGGAATTTGCAATCGAGGCAAATTACCACTGGTTTTCATCGAAAAAGGCGTTAAAGTGAATGCCGCATGTTATAAAACGGAAGTTTTGGAGAAAGTTGCCAAGCCATATGTACAAGAGGTGTTTGGAGATGATCACTATGTGTTTCAGCAGGACGGAGCGCCATCGCATACTGCAAATCTCGTTCAGGGCTGGTGCCGAGAAAATTTGACCGACTTTTTGGACAAGAATGAATGGCTTCCCAGTTCACCAGATCTGAATCCCTTGGATTATTCCGTATGGTCATACATGCTGGCAAAGGTAAATGACCACAGGGCGTCTAATATGAACCAATTCAAAACCGTAATCAAACGAATTTGAGACGAAATGCCGATGGAAGTCGTGCGTGCCGCATGTGACGGTTTCCAAAAACGTCTGGAGCTGGTCAAGAAGGTTAATGGCGGTGCTATTCCAAAACAAATGCTGTAGTTGATCAGTATTATATTGCAATACTAGCTGAACCCGGTGCGTGCGCTGCTGCGCTTGCAACTAAATGAAGGAAAATTTAATATTACTGGCACGTTTATGGTTTTTTTTTTCAAAACGAGTTTTTTTTTTCTTGCATAAGCAGGGGTTCAAACTTCTATCAAAACATGTTTCTTACCAGAGAAATACACGTGTTTAAGTAACCTGGATAGTTCTCATTTTTGGTAGAAATTTGTGTTTCATTTGTATGGGAGCCCTCCCTTCCAGAGGGGGGTGGTTTCTCAAACCACCATACAATCATTGCCTTCAAAACCCCCCACATGCCAAATTTGGTTCCATTTGCTTGATTTGTTCTCGAGTTATGCAGAAATTCGTGTTTCCTTTGTATGGGAGACTCCTCTTTCAGTGAGCGGAGGAGTCTCAAATCACAATAGAAATATTTCTTGCCTTCGAAAACCTCCACATGCCAAATTTGGCTCCATTAACTTGATTAGTTCTCGAGTTATTCAGAAATTTGTGTTGCATTTGTATGGAAACCCCCGTCCGTCCCCCTTTCAGATGGCGGAGGAGTCTCAAAGTTCCATAGAAACATTTCTCTCCTCCAAAAACCTCCACTTGCCAAATTCGGTTCCATATGCTTGATTAATTCTCGAGTTATGCACAAATTTGTGTTTCATTAGTATGAGAGCCCCCCTCTAACAGAGGGCGGAGGGGTCTCGAGTTACCTTAGAAACATTTCTTGCCCTCAAAAACTTCTACATGTAAAATTTGGTTCCATTTACTTGATGAGTTCTAGAGTTCTGCTGAAACTTGTGTTTCATTTGTATGGGAGACCGCCCCTCCCCTCCAGAGAGAGAGAAGGGGTCTCAAACTACTGTAGAAACATTTATTGCCTTTAAAATCCCCGCAAGCCAAATTTGGTTCCATTTGCTTTATTAGATCTAGAGTTATGAAGAAATTTCAGTTTCATTTGTATGACAGCATCCCTTCTTGGAGAGGGGAGGGGTCTCAAACCACCATAGAAACATTTTTTGCCACCAGAAAACCTCATATGCCAAATTTAGTTCCATTTGCTTGATTAGTTCTTGAGATATGCAGAAACTTTTGTTTCATTTGTATGGGAGCCTCCCTTTCTAGAGAGGGGAGGGGTCTCAAACTACCAAAGAAACATTTGTTGCTTCCAAAAACTCCAGCATGCTAAATTTGGGTTCCTTTGCATGATCAGTTCTCGAGTTATGCAGAAATATGTGTTTCATTTGTATGGGAGCCCCCCTTTTCAGAGGAGGGAGGGGTCTCTTACTGCCTTAAGAATTTTCTTCGGTCCCAAAAACCTTGCATACAAATTTTCATGCCGATCGGCTCAGCAGTCTCCGAGTTAAATCGTGACAAAGGAAACCCCAACTCATTTTTATATAATATAATGTTATTAGTGCTCCTTGTTTTTTCCTCCTCTCCTCTCTTTTCTTTTTTCTTCTCTCTTCTCTTTTCCTCCCCCCCCCCCCCCCCCCCCCCAAAAAAAAAAAAAAAAAAGATTCGGCGGCACTCTTGATTGGACCTGCACAAATTTGTGTTCACTTTACATGTTTTCATAATGCTTTGTGCAATAAACTATAGGGCCCAATTAGGGTAACGGGATGTAATGTCAGCCTAGCTCCTTCATTCGGCCTATGTACCAAAAATGTCATTTATTCGCCGATAATCAACAAAATTATATTCCTATCAGGATGACCGATTTATTTCAAAGCAGTTGAGACATTATTAATCAATTAATAGTTGCTCACTTCCGCGTAATTTTCGATTTCCTCAACTTTTTAGACAATATGACTTTACTGGTTAAGCTGAACAGATTATCTACACGATCTTCGAATGATCTTAACTTGCAGAAATTGATCCTATCAACCAAATAATACAGCCAAGATGTACAGAAAATAGTCACACGTTGTAAACTAACAGGTCACATAGCTAAAATAACAATGATTTAACAAGAAAATCATAGACCCAATGTTAGGAACATATTTTTTTCCACGTTCCCAACTATGGCTTGTTATATGGAAAGCGTAGTAAAAATGTTGTTATTGGTAAAATTTACAATAAAAATGTCGGAGTTTCGATTGAAAGTTTTCCATATGGGTCATCTTAACACAAACTAAAGGTACAGAATCTGTGTAGAGTGAATTATAATGTTTTGATTATCAAATGGTCGCTAAATCATATGTGAAAATCACTTAAGTGTTTCTTAGCAGTTTTAGTATAGTTTGATTTATGAAATTGTTTGTTGGGTAGAGCGAATACAGCTGGAAACGCATTGAATCCGAAAATCAGAAAAAAAAAATCGTACGCAGACAACATTTAATAACAAATCTGTCGAATGGGACGAACTTGCATCCATGAATAGACCCAATTTGGCGCTTATAGACTGACACTACATCCATATCCCTCGAATGTTTCTGACTTTATAAAACGAGTTGTGAAACTTTTCGTGGTACATTCTACCAAATAGCATATTGGACATATCTAAGCAAGTGTATAACTTGTTAAATATCTCTTCCAGCTCAAATACTTTACGAGTTATAGTAAAAAATGTAATCGATTGTTGCATATTAGGCTGAGTCAAGGGACACATACCCTATGTAAGTAGAATCAAGTATAGTAGATTCTCTTAATAGACTCTCATTTATGTGAATAACGTATATTCCATATGGTTTGTTGTTTAGGCGCAACACACAAATACCCTAAAAGAGCCCACAATACGTTTTTTTTTCCATGATAAGGCTTTTTCCCGCCAAAATCGGGACACCCCTAAATATGTATATCTCTGGAAATACTTAATCAACGCGTGAAATATTTCACAGACTGTGAACGTATGTCTGTTCATTGTTTAAAATCAATTTTTGGTGATACTACATGCTTTTAGATCGAACATGGCGTCGAAAGAAGAGCAAGTGTGAAAGCACAGAACGGAAGTATATCATGAACGACAAATAATGATGAATTTTGAGTGCTCTTAGTCGCGACATCTTGCGGTTGAGGTCACAGATTTTACCCGGTAAATAATTTAATCTGCTCCAAGCTTAGACAACATTTTTAGACCTGCTAGTATAAAGTAGCAAGGTACTTACATGAAGGTTTGTTCCTCGTAGAACGAATATGTAAATATAAATAGATATTTTTAATGATTTGATCTAAAATAGACTTCTTTGACTTTCCTTTTGTGTGAATTATAAATTGGATGTGTGTGTACATCGATTTTTTCATAGTTTTGACAGTTCAGGGAGCTTGTTTATATGGACTTACAATATTTTCGGCAAGATCGGTTTGAGATTTTGTGCTCTAAATTTATTACTATTGAAATAAAATAGCCGGAAAACAGTCACCGGTGCTTATTTTTACGTCATTCGTACATATTTTTACGTAATCGTACAGAAAAAGCCAATGAAAACTTTTCGTTTGAGCGGTTCAAATTCTATCACCTAGTAAACAAGCTCCCTGAACTGTCAAAAAAGTGAGGTTAATACATTCCGTGAAATGATCTATATCACACTTAAGCATCTGGAGAAGTGCTGTCTTATTAAACCACTTTGACCACAAGTCGTATAACAGTGTTCAAATAGTATCGTATATTCCTATATTTTAAGTCAACATCGCAATAAATAGTGGCCTTTATCGTGTTAAGTTTAAGTTAAATCGTAAAGAGTGCACATTTTCGACTTATATACGATGTGTCATTTATTCATCGTACTGCGTCACAAACTAAATCGGATATACATCGCTAAGCGTTTTAAATCTAATTTGTTATTACAAATTCAATCGCATACGATATAAAATCAACTCGTTTAAGAATACAACGTATATGGCCTCCACTTTTGCACATATAAGCCATATTTTTGCATTATCTGCGATTTATTTACTTACATATATGTTTGTAAATCCTAAAGACAACATTTAATATACGTGCATTTTGGTTGTCTGGGGATTCCACGATTGAAAATAATAAGCATTTTTATGTAACACGTATAGCCTGCCACGTTTGTAATAGTGAAAACTTGCGGTGTAAAGGCAATTAGGAGCATTTCCAGTCAGAATGGCCTGATAATGTGTGACATTTTAATCGACTTTTTTATTTGAACGAAATCTCTACATGCCTTTGACTAAGGAGCTTGAGTTTTCCAAGATATTTTAATATACAGGAAATATTTTGTACAGGTGCGATTTGCATTTGAAAAAAAAAACAGAGACTTTGTATGGGAGTTAACTGTCACTTAATCTTTTTAGTGTCTAACTTTCTTGATCAGCAACTGGTATATTGAATTTATGTAGGTTTCATATATTGGCATGGTCGTAGCTTAAATGATCTACAAATGTTTCATATAACGTTTTAGGGAATT